>JASVEL010013396.1:0-90728 GCA_032618575.1 Nicotiana noctiflora
TGTGAAAAATACGAGTAGAGCCAAAAATACGCCCTAAAAATCCACCAAGAGGGAGAGCACATCCACTCAATCACTTCCCCTTGGCCGTTCATCAAGTGGGGGATAGACATCGTTGGCCCCATCCTTGTGGGGCGAGATAATGTACGATTTCTTTTGGTTTTAATAGACTATTTTTCTAAATAGGCAAAAGAAGGAGCATTCGCCCAAATACGCGGGTGGCGCCTTTATTTGGAAAAACATCGCATGTCATTTTGGCCTCCCCAAAGAGATCAGTAGTGACAACAGACCCCAATATACAGGAAAAAAGGTCGCCAAATTTTTTGAGAAGTGGCATGTCAAAAGAATACTCTCAACACCATATTACCCCGCGATGCAACGGGAAAGCAGAGTCCTCCAACAAATTAATACTGAACATCATGAAGAAAAGGCCCAAAGACGTTAATGGACTATGGTCAGAGTTACTACCAGAAGCATTTTGGGCCTACCGAATAACACCAAAGACGATCATAGGAGAGATGCCCAACTCATTAGTCTATGGGACTAATGTTGTAATATCGGTCGAAGTCGAAGACCTCGGTCTGAGATACTCCTACGGGAGTGGGCCGAGGAATGATGAAAGTAAAAGGCAAGAGCTCGACGAAGTTGAACAATGAAGAAATATGGCCTACATAAGGAGTATCGCCCAAAAACAACATGCAAAACGCTATTACGGCAAAAAGGCAAAGGTCAGACCACTTAAAACCAGGGACTACGTGCTCAAAGCTAAAACACGGGCAAACAATGACCCACGAGAAGGTACACTGGGAACAACTTGGGACGACCTATACAAAATCACATCAACAGCAAACAAAGGGTTATTCCAACTAGAAACACTGGAAGGAAAACTACTAAACAACTGGAATATCACCCACCTCAAGTACTTCAACTTTTAAGAAACAACGTCCTCCAAGTCGTACTCTTTTTTTCCTCACTTAAGTTTTGTCTCAACTAGGTTTTCTCAAGGAGGTTTTTAACGAGGTGACGAGGGGGACACTTCAGGTTGAAGTTTGAACAGACTGAGGCACAGGACGAGTAGTTCATTGCTCAACCTCTCAATATACTTCTCCAGGTCAACCAATAAAGGGACTAGATAGACTGGGACTAAAATGCCAACCAACACTAGATAGACTAGGACTGGAATGCCAGCCCGGAAAATATGTAATTTCTCCAAGTGTATGAATGAAGCACAAGTGAAGGGGGAGTCTGAGTAGGGTTGGGTCCTAGGAACAAATATATACTAGGGTGGGTATTTAATCCAAGTCGTTAGATCTGATGAGATGAACGGTTTGGATCACTAAACAATGTCATTTTGGCCGGTTGGGGACTGTGTTGGTCTGGGAAAATGGGTCGGGGCTGGATCGGGTAAGGATGGGCATCTTTGGGCTGGATATCCGACGGGTTTTGCCAAAATCAATTGGGCTAGGGGATTTTTGGCCCAATTTCAATTCCTTTCTTTTTTAATCATTTTTTCTTTTATTTTCTTCCTAAATTAATTTCTACATTAAAACCAAAAATCCTAAATCAAATTATAAATCCCAATCAACTTATAAAATACTAATTAATGCTTAATAATTATTATCACACATTATTAAATAACATTTTAATAGAAAACATAAAATTTGACATTAAATACTAAAAATACATTATTTTTTCTTGATTTTTCCAATTTTGTAATATAATTAATTTAATACTTAATTCAAGAATTATAAAATTAAATCCTAAGAATGCAAATGCAACCTATTTTTTGTATTTTTTTCATTTATTTAAGCAAGTAAAAGTGCAAGGACAAATGCAAATAATGATAGAAAATTCACAAAACTGCACACAACAAAACAAACAATTTTTGTTTTAATTTTGTGGGAGTAATTCATGTGAGGCAAAAATCACGTGATCACAATATTAAAACACGACTACAAGTGGCAAAACAAACGCTTGATAAAAAAAAGATACGTACAGGTATAATTCCAAGCCTAAGGGAACCCGCTCGCATTAGCCACCACGTCCTCAGTTTTGACAAAGAAGTAGTTGAGCCAAAATTGACGGTTTGCCTTATCATCCATCTTCACCACTAAACATTTGCTTCCTCGATGGCGAAGGTGCAACATCGCCCCCTATGGAAACTAGGGGCGAAGAGATGCATCAAGTGACAAAGTGACACCCCGACCCCAGCTAATTATGCACATTTCGTAAGCGTTCAAATAAGCTTGTAGATGTATGGAGAAAGTTGGGTCAGGCAAACGCTGTAATAGCGGCAGAACTCCTCTTCCAATGAGAGAATAGGAAAATGATTGGCCGACGTAGAAAGGGCACACATTGCAATACCTAGGGCGATATAGTTTACCACATCGCCCTCTACTGGAATTAGATCGATATGGACAGGAATTTTGATCTTTTACCTAGCCTCTTTCATCAATGATTCCGAGACATGAGGGTCGTCCTTAGGCACCTTCGAAAAATTAAATCTAACTTTTTCGCTACTAGGTATTATCTTCTCCACCGTAGTAAAATTCGTGTCTTCAACGACAATAGAAATACTATCGTCATGGGGAGGCATATGCAGTACCAAAGGAATATGGTCAGTCGCCCTACCAGAACTTGAAGGTACGTTAACCATCATTTTTTGGAGATGATGTTGTAAGTGCAGAAGGTTTGTGAGCAGAGATGTTATCACCATAATCAGAGAAAACAGATATCGATAGTAAGGTAAAGAGGGCATGAACTCTATATGAAAAATAAAGAAGAAGACACATAGATTTGATATTTATAGTGCAAAAGGTAAATGAATGGTTTCATATCCCTATTTATAAGAGTTCAAGCATCAGGATTGAGAAATCAAATTGTCATTACCAATGTAGGTATCGAAACAGTAGAGGCACGGGAAATGATGCAAGGCACCGGGAAAACGCATAATAATGACGCATGATGTCATAACGTCACTATGAGTCAATGTGACCCTAAAGTTTGCGGCTCACGTAAGGTCACGTTGTCGCCTCGTATGAAACGCCACTAGTCGACTTGCTCATCCAAATTTCCCAACCACGACAAACAGGGTCTGATCATCAAGGTCGTTCGGGGTCGGCCTCAATATGCGGAGGGGCTAACTATATAGGCCAAAATCTGCCCTAAGAAAATTTAGTATAAAGCGGCTTTAAGGAAATGATCAGTCGAAGTCGACCAGGAAGTAGTGAGATTCGTGGCCGGGCTGTCAACAACGACCGAGATTGAGAACCAAGGACAAAACAATAATGGTTAGCTTTTGTAATAGGATAGTAAAGGAAGTATTCTATTAAATATTCTCTGCATTTGTACTATTAGGGTTTGTTAGTGATATATCTCATATAAATAGAAATAATATTCACTTGAAAAGAACATTTTTGAGAAGAAGATTCTCTCTCTCTAATAAAGATACAAGTTTTACCTTTTCATCAAGATTCTTACTCACATTATTCCATACTTTTCCATCATATCCAAGAATAGTTCAAACATTCTAGGATTTGTGTGTCATTCATCATTGTTAGAAAGAGTAATCATCTATCTCATTCACTATTGGGTAAATCTTTCTCCTTATTTAAGTAAGTGTCATTTATTGTTTGATATGCCTCTATTATTGCTTACATCTTTTGGAATAGTAATTATGTATTACTTTCAGTTTCCCACCATCTTTATCTTACGTCATCCACATTGTCAACTTCTAAATCAAGAGATATTATCATTAACTAAGTTTAATCCCTCGGTACATAAAATTTAATAATTTAACCGAAAGTTTATCTCTTTTGGTCAAACAATTAGGAGAACCCGAACTAATTACCCGACCCATTTTGTGTCAAATTAAGTTGACATACTCTACCATGTCATGCAAAGGAATCTCAACAACTGGGGTGGTGGTGACCAGTTTGAGAGTTGTCATCACGCGCTCTCCAGTGGTGGAAGCAGGACTTTCATAAGATTTTCACCAAGTAGATCCAAAAAATAAGAAAAAATAAACATGTGAAAAAGCTACGGAAATTCAACATCTAATATATTTTTACAATTAAAAAAAAATTACTGCCTTATATACACAATACAATTTTGGGCGAAGAAGGTTCGGTCGAACCCCTTTCGCCCACCTAGCTCTACCCCAGACGCCCTCATCCATAATATGATATGCGAGATACGTCGATTTGTTGATGATGAGTTAAACAGGGGTGGTAGTCGTTGTACCCGCCAAAACTTGGACATGGTCATTGGTTTAACTTTTGAAATTGAGTATGTTTGGGATCTGAGACTAGAAGAAGAAAAATTATGGTCGCGCTTCATTGTGTTACCTACTAGTAAATCGCCCATAGTGCAATTGCCAGAGAATGGAGATGAATGTATGAATGATGACTGTGCGATATGTCTTGAACAACTTGGAACGGAGGGGAAAAAGATATTGTCCATGCCTTGCTCACATATGTATCACGATTCAAAGCCCATGGCACGTATTTTCTGCTTTGGGCCTAGATCCGCACAGATTTATCATTTTAGGTTATGCCACCTCGATCCCCAAAAGCATGTGAACTTGTGTCATTCCTTATATAACTAGTCAAAGAAGACTAGCGTGTGGTGGTTCGACTCATGTTTTATTCTCCATATATTGAGCACAGGTCATAACAATGGAAAGTTAAAAAAGTAATATATACATTGATTAGTAGTTTACACGCACCCTTTCCCATCCTAGCCCTCCCTTTCTCCTTTTTTTTTTTTTTTTTATAAGAGTGGCTTCCGGAAAAAAAAACTTGCGCACAGCTCGACTAGTTCACCAGTTATATCCGCTAACACAAGTATCGAGTAACTCTGCACACCAAGGTTGAGGTAGATAAAAAAAAATTACCAAACGTTAATATTAATCCTGGCAACCTTTTCTCTTCTGTTAGTTCGTTTCCTTTTTTAATTCTTTGGACAAGCTCAATGACTGAACATCTGACCTTCCAAAGAAAAAACAGTACCTCTTGATTGTGTCAGTGACCACATTCAAATTCGTCACCTTTTCTTTCAGAAATTTGCTTGCAAATTGGCATGTCAGAATAACTGCAATCGTCTGCAAACAGCAATAGGGTGCGAGGAATCCTACTCAAAACCGTCCTTCGGATCAGTAGTGCGTATACGGATCTGGAAACGACTCCCGCTGGACACTCTGTGACTCAGATGATTAATAGATCATGCAAGTAACATTTTACACAATGTCAATAGGCTAAATTTTCTTTCTTCAATCTGCTCTAGTAGAAAATGTGCTTCTTAGCAGAGTCCAGAAATAATCCAAGAAATCAGCTGCATGGTTATAACTCGCCAAGAAACACCATATCAAAATCACTACACAGGTGAATTTCATAACGTACCAGAGACTGATCATGAGTCGTCTGTCCTCATCACCAACTCCTCATCGGTAGACTAAGATACGACTCAAATTTTCTTGAACTCTGATTATTTGCTTTGCCAGCTAGCTACAAAATTCTCATCTCAGTAAATCAGATTCTCTTTTGCGTCTATAAGAATAGAATGAATCAACAACTACTTTCCCTACCCTTCTGTTTTTTCTCGTTCTTTTACTTACACTTCTCTTCCTTTCCTTTTCAGATGCAGGTTGAGCCATAGGGACAAAACTGAGCCATCCCAGCGGCAGTAGTGCTGCAATAAACTGGATAAGTATCCCAATATGCAGATTTGAGTAGTCACCGGACGTTATACCAAGGAAATTAGCCAGGGCAACACCTAGAAACCCACTAAATATTGAAGACAAACACAGAGCCGACGCCAAGAAAGACATGAGAGATCCTTCAAATCCAGATGGAGCCAAACTTGCAAACAGCACATGGAACGGCAAGAGCTTAAAAATTGCAATAGTTTCTGCTAGACCCGAGAAGCAAAGAGCAAACCATTCATTTGGAATTCCCATTCTGAGATTAAGCTGCTTTACAAGTACAAGGTCAAGAAGAAGAGAAGCAGCATATGTAATCTGCACGACGCTAATCAGTTTTCTCATTGGAACCCTTTTGCCAAACCGATCATACAAGACTGTCAAAGATAGAAGCATCATATGGCCTATCACCTTTGACATCCCTATAACTGATGGATCAAGATTTAGGCATTGTGACTGATAACAAAAGATAGATCCGGAGAGGGCTGGGACGGTTAAAATGGACACCACAATCCATATAAGAGGACGAGCAATACTTTCTTCTCTAACTCCTACCATAAGATCCGAATACTGTTTTCGAAATATTTCCGTGATTGGTTTCCTAGCAGCAGAATAATTTAATGATTGAGCTAAACCAAGTGACTCTTCACTGGTAGCTGAAGTTACTGCTAGTTGAAGAGCAAGCAGAGCGGAAAAGGCTAGAAACATTAACTTAGGTTGCTGTGTTTTTAGTAGGAAATATCCTCCAATCAAATTACCTAAAATTGCACCGGCAGCTGAAGCCATAAATGCATAAGATTGTAGACCAGGAATTCTGTTTCTTTGACCATATTCAGCCACTAGAGCATCTTTGGCAACTTCTGTAATGGATGCTCCAACGTTGCTAAGAAGAACACATGCCATAATAGCAGGAAGCGCTTCACTTGCAGCAGTGATTAATGCCAATTGACCCCAAGCCAAAACCTGCAGGAAAACTGAAAGAATACATATTAGTACTTGTGCAATATTTATACAAAGAGATTCTACTTTTTACTGTCACTATATACCTTTATTTATATAAAAAGGATGAATAATAAAGCCAACAATTGCCTTCGGCCACATCAACTTCTTCACACACACACGCACGCACGCACACACACACACACAATAACAACAACAACAAAAAGGAAAACACAGCCGATAGCAAAGAGCAAGATAAGTTGAATTTTCTAAAGAAGTAATTCAACTAAAGAAAGCTTTAATGCATATTGGATCATTTTCATTATGGCTTGCAATATGTGAACTCTCAAACCTACGGATGAATATTCTTTTTTCATAAATCCCAGTAAAATTTAGAGTCAAAGGAATTAAAATAGTGTAATTTAAAACTAATTTTACAACTTATCTCAAAGGTTCTGTTACTTAAATTTTGACTTTGCTACAATAAATTATGTCCATTGTAATCAGTCCATTATTAAATTGTGCTCTTGAATTTCATGATCTTCTACTTCCAAACAATTAATTTGAAAGGGTATCCCTTGATTTACACTAAAGATCAGTATCTTATCAATAGAAACATTTCCCTATTATTAGAGGAAACTAAAAGCTTCAGCTAACTTTATTCCAATAACCTTTACACGTTAAGAACTTTTTTCCTACTGAAGTCACCAAAATCAAAACCAACCAAAAGTGCAAAAAGGACCTTAATAAAAACAACACTAACACCACATACAAAAACAAAGAAAAGTACTAAATCTTGAAACTCAAATATACCAGCAAAGGCCAAAGATATGACAAATCAAATAAACCAAAGGAAAGCGGGGAAGAAAATATTACCTCCAATTGAAATATAAGGTATTCTATGAGCACCACCAATATAAACAGCATCAGACAAAATTCCATAAATAGGTTTAGCAACCATAGGTAAAATCGCAGAATACTGCACAAGTTGTAATGTAGATGGAAGCATATTTAATCCATCTACCATGTGAAAATTAAGAGCCAGCCAAGGAAAACACCTAAAACCCTGTACCCAATACCCAACCCCACATAACATTGCCATATTTTGTTGACTCCCCATTTGAGAAAAACCATTTTTTTCCTCCAAGAAACCTTTTTTCTTGACCTTATTAGGAGGAAAAACTTGCTCAACTTTTTTCTGAGGGCCTATTATCTTTATCAGATGTGTTTTGGGATAAAGATTTTGCTGCTGACAACATGAAATAGATTTGTTCAAACATGATAAAGGTTGTTTTTTTCTGAAGCTTTGAACATTGGAGAATAATGGGTTTGCATTGGAAACTAGTGAACAAATCATTATTTTGAGCAAAAGGGTGTATTAAGCTCAGATTTTGGTTCTTGATTTGAGGCGTTTCTCTGAATATTTGAGAAAGGAAGGGAGAAATCTAGAAGATAATAAGGAATAGAAAACATATTTTGTTACTTATATGGTTTTTCTTTATTAATGTAAAGTAGTGTGGAAGAAGGATTATTTAGTTAATAAGTTTAAAGAAAGAAGAAGAGGGTTCCAGCTGATACCTTGGACAGACAGTCGACAGATTCTAGTTTTAATTTTACTTGGCCTCTTCTTTTCTATGCAGATTTGAAGGGACCCATTCGCTAACCCCATTGGGTATTTGTCTTACACGTGTCGGCACAAACATCAAATTAGATCTTATTTTTTCCTTCTATATATTGGAAAAAAGAAAATAAATCTAAAACAGGCTATATTTCCCCCTAACTTGTTTGTTTGATAGGTTTTACGTTTTAACTTTTTTTTTTTTTTAAAGTTTTTCAAGAAAATTCGTAGCCGCAATTTTTTGGTGTGCACTGGGTAATATGTTTACTGTACAATAGCTCGCTAATCATGTAGAAAATTTAAACTGCATAAGGCATGCTCGGTACGACGAGCTCTAACTAAGAAGACTGCTGGTGAGAGGAATCGATTCTATCTCTCATGTGGGAAACCACTCACACAACTAACTCAGGCAATCCCGTACGGGCTACAGTTTTATACAGTATATTTTTGAGGGAGAAAAAACTTAATGAACTAGATTAATTCGACACTGATCAATTTAGCTATTTATAAACAAGTAATCGATAATACAAAATAAAATCAAATCAATATCAGGCGAACTAATCAAATATAGCCTATATTATCGATAAATAATGAACTGCTTATGACTAGTGGCGTAGTCACCTTATGCGAAGTGGTGTCAACTCGCAGTCGTCCATAAAATTATATTGTTTAGATAAGTCAAAAAATAATTTTATGATATATATAATATGTTTACTCCCCTTTATTTTATTTTTATTTGTGTTTGCTTTTTAAATATTTTGACACCCCTAGTAAAATTTATATCATGACCTTCAAATCTTGTATTCATTTTTGAATAAATATTCTAGTAAACCTTTCATACATTCACATCTCATAATCGTACATGTCAACTTAAATTAAATAATCAGATTTAGGATTTAAATTCTGGACACCTTTAATATTTTTAATATTGAACACATTATATTTTTAAAGTTATAAATTCATATTTACTAAATTTTATAGTCTTAAATTTTTTTTATATATAAATATATATTTCGAATCGAAAAATAATGGAGTCAATTAAATCCATAACTAGTATGCTGCATCCGCCCGACTTAAAATAGTCCGAGGGAGAGGAAGCGCACATTACTGCATTATTTAGTTTTCAATAAAGAAATATGGAGGCACGTGAACTGTGGATTTTAGTGTTCGTAACTATTAGTGTTCCTAAGTAATCAACGAAGAAGATTTGGACATTTGGCATGTGACCACTGGCTTAATATGGTTGGTATATTCTTCATTTATGAGACATTAAGTAGACGTTTGGACATAAATTCTAAAAAATATTTTTAAATTAAAAATTCTACTAAAATTAAAATTGAAGATGAAGTTGAATTTAGTTATAATTTTTGTAATATATTTGGATATCTTTTTTTCAAACTATGAAATACAATTTATACCCATTACTTATAAAAAATATTAAAAATACTCCAATTTGATTATGATACTTGAAATAAACAATCAAAATGTTTTTGTTTACATGTTATCACATTTTACTTTAATGTAATACACAGAAAATATAAAATCAATATCACATTTTTTAATTCTACCAACACATAGAGAAGGTGCAAAAGCAAGCATAGCCACTTATTTCTCATAACCACATAATCAAACTTCCAGTAGATGGAGTTTAAGTATCAAATAGGATTGATGGTCTACCATCAGTCGCCAAAGATAAAAAATTGATGGGGTCATTTTATAAATTTTAAGAATATAGGGTAAATTTATAAAATTAAAAACTAGCAAATTTTCATTTCAATTGAAAAAATGATGAGAATCAGTTTTTCAAAATTGAAAATCAATTTTCAAGTGAAAAAGGGAAAATTGTTTAAGAATGGGATAATCAAATATTGTTTTAAAAAAAATTTGAGAAAAGAAAAAATTGTGTATGTCCAAACGGGCTCTTAAGAACTTTCACTAATCTCATCAAACACTCTTCTCTCACACGTGTTGTTATATCATTAATTTATTTTAGGTTTCCTATTTGGTGTACGTATTCGCATTAGAATCCGACTATATCTAAATTTACGCCACATAGGAATTTGAGGGTAAAAGCTCCTCCACCATCAATTTTTTCATACTCAAACTTCAAACTCAAAATATTTGGTTAAGAAAAGAACAGTCTCATCATCACATTATTTGATGGCGTTATCATTAATTAATTGAGTACACTGTATGAAACCTTTCTTGAATGGAAATAATTGTTTCTTAGTTGAAGAGTTCAGACTTCAGAGTAGACAGATGAAAAGAAAAAATTCAGAATAGACGCGAATATCCTCATACATCTGGGGGTATGCATTCGATTTATCGATTCGATTTTGACTTTTATCGATAATTACTTATCGATTATCGATTTGTACATATGCTTATCGTTATCGTTTCAATAAGGTTTCGATTTTTTCGATTTCGATTTATTAATTTTTGGGGCTTATCGATTCGGTTATCGATTACACCAATAAGAAAATTTGCGGGATTCCACGGAAAGTATATCGCTATAAACACGCTTAACTAATATGGACAAAAAGAAGCTAAAATAAGACGAACATTGTTTATAACATAAAAATTATGTCAATAGACATATGCAACGAAACTAAAGTAAGGGGTCAAATATATGCCATCAATACTCCAATGGTATAAAAAAAATATATCATCACTGCTAATTCTATTTTCCATTAATTTGAACTTCATTCCCTTCCGCTTTAAATATGATCATTCCTTCAGTTTGGTAGATGAAATAATTAGGGGTGTGCATTCGATTTATCGATTCGATTTTGACCCTTATTGATAATTATTTATCGATTATCGATTTGTACAACTGCTTATCGTTATCGTTTCAATAAGGTTTCGATTTTTTCGATTTCATTTATCGATGAACCGATAACAAATAGTTGATTCGATTTATCGAAAAACCGATTCGAATGCACACCCCTACTTACATCAGCCTCTAATATATAAGCACGTTTTCTCTATAATGTTATATTAGTTTATTAGTATTTCCAAAGCAAAATCTCTAGACAAAATATTTTGTTAATCAAAAATTTATATAAACAATTGAGAAGGAATTCCTTGTTGGGTTTTCCTAAATGGTATAAATGAAAAATAGGAGAGACATCTCTTGGATTGCATATAAATTTAGAGGCTTGGCCTCTTTTTTAGAAGGAAAATTCTGAAAATTCCTCCCTTTTGTTGTATTATTTTTTAAATAAACGATGTTTCAAGTGTGATTGCTCAGTTTGTTCAGTTTGCTAAAATTCTGCAATTTCGATTGTCAATATTACTGAATAGTTATTCTGTTATATCATGAGAGAAAATAATTAATAACCTTGGACAACAGTGATGGGATTAAATTATTTAAGGACACAACAAGAAACTTGTGTGCTCATATATATTTTCATTTATTGAGCTAACGTTTCTTTACTTCTCTGATTTTCTGACTTTAAACACAGATTACTATCACTCAATGTTATGATTTTCTAACTTCGAACACATATTACTACTATCACTCCTCGTAAAAATTAATAAAAAAGACCCACTAAAAGACAAAACGCGTGTTATGATGTAGTGGGCCTGTGGACACCAGAATCCGAAAAAATGGTATGTGAAACTTAGAGTTGTGTTTGAACATTAATACATTTTTGTGCTTTTTTTTAAATAATTTTGTGAGTGATTTGAAGTGAATTTTAAAAAATAACTTTTTAAGTATTCGAAAAAAACGAAAAATTTATTTTTAAGTAAAAATTAAAAATTTATAGCCAAACATTCATAATTTTTAGAAAAAAAAAATGGAAAAAACAATTATGGCTTAACGGGCCTACAGTTCTGACAAATGCGGAGTATATTAAGCAAACAAAAAAAGAGGACTTTGACATCTAACATGTGACCATTGGCTTAGATTGTGAGAGACACTAATTAATTTCACTAAACGCGCTTCATGCAAACGTGCTCTTCACGTACGGTGAAACTTCAACCTTTACTCTCCTCTCAAAAGCACTGTTATTGCTGCACATTAGGGTAAATAATGATGTGATACCTTTGTTTAATAAGCACAATAATGGAATATACAGTAGTATACTTTTTTTTAAAATTGAGAATAGGCACGCACGAACACCTTTTATATCTTTGCAACAATTAAGCACGTTTTCTCTATGTTACTTATAGTTTAATATAATTACTAATATATTGATTAATAAAAATTGTATACACGATTGAGAGGGGAAGACTTCCTCGTAAAAACTGAAGCAAGAATAAGGGAAGACTCTATCCTCTATTATTTTTAAAATCAGTTGAAATTCCTTTTCTAGACTATTCTCGATTTGCACCAGCCACATGCTCATTATTATCGGAAGGTTCTTGATTTTCATACTCACTCTTCTGATCATGAGACCACTGCATGCAATCCATGCAAAATGCTTAATTGTATCTTCATGATTAGTTCTTAATTTCCCCTGTAAGCAAATATAAAAATATTCCTTACAATTCAGGGGATCCAGTATGATAACTACGCGTTTTCATCAACCAATAGCTTTTGTTTACATCTTATATTTGCATTGAAATTCTATTAAATGTATAGGAATATTTAGCTTGCAATTCAGTTTGCTAATTCAATTATTATTATATATTAACTTGAGATTCTTTAGGAATCCACAAACTTAAAATTATGGATTACCATCTGTTACGATACCTCATGCACCGGCAACTTGATCTTGGATATTTCTTGGGAAGACCAATATACGTAGAAATGATAACATGTAGCCACTCTAAAGAGCTAGTATTTAGTAATTAGGCAATATGTCCTGACACAATTTCAATTTTGTCAGTTAATTTTTTGTGATACAAATATCCTGAATTTATGGTTTTTAATTCAAATTTTCAAGAAAAAAGAAGTACGGACTAATCCCTAAATAGCGACGATAAGAATGACTATTTGTCTACTCCCCCTTCCCCAAAGACCAACGATGCATGTTCATTTATAAAAATATAAATAAAAATGACTAATTGATATTTAACCAATTGGCACCTTAATTATGAGTAACATCCTAGTTGAATAGCTTAATTTCTAGGAAATTAATTCAAAATATCAAGGGAAAAGGACCATCCATGTAACTGCAACATAAGAAATGTTATATGCATGGCCACTACAAGATGATATTAACAGATTAGAAGAGCAATCATTTCATTAAAACTACATGTGCGTTATATATGAATTACTCCCTCCGTTTCAATTTATGTGAACCCATTTGACTGGACACGGAGTTTAAGAAAAGAGAGAAGATTTTTGATCTTGTGGTGTAAAATGAGGCACCTTTATTTTGTGTGGCTATAAATCATTACATAAAGGTAAATTGTTTCCAAATAAGGAAATGGGTCATTCTTTTTGGCATGGACTAAAAAGGAAATAGGTTCACATAAATTGAAACCGGAGGGAGTATATGTTAAGTGAAAAAAGCTATTGTACAAACTCTATTATCAGAGAAGAAGAAATGAGAGACGAAGACAGAGAAAAATATATAATCTTGTTAAAATAAAAATGTCTTTCTTCCAGAACCATCTTTCTATTTGTATTTATATAGATATAGAAGTAGGAGTGGCTATCAAGTAAAGGTAAAATATTGCTAGCTATTACAACAATGTGTATATTACATGTAAGATTATAGCATGTACAAACAGTGACGGAGGCAGGATATATACTAAGGGTGTTGAAAGAAAATTGGATTATAGCTCATGAGAATCGAACCTGCGATTATCTACACATTCTAAACACCCTTGACCACTGAGCCAAATGTTTTCCTTATGTCAAGGATGTTCAAAACTTAATATATAGAGATAAAAAATAGATTTTGCCTTATACATATACAATATAATTTTTCAGTGAAGGGTGTTCGGGTGAACACCCTTGCGCCTCCTGCATCCGCCTCTGTGTACAAATATGCTACTTCAGCTATAGCTGGGCCGGTGGTTTATTGGGTTTGTACTGTCCAACACCCCCCTCAAACATGAGGGTGAGAGCATAACAAGCTTTTCAAATAGATAATGATGGAGAGAGCTAGCAAGAGACTTGGTTAATATGTCAGTCACTTGTTCAGAACTGGGAACAAAATGAAATGAAATGAGACCAGAATGCAAACTGTCGCGCACATAATGGCAATCAATCTCTATGTGTTTCGTACGCTCATGAAAAATAGGATTCCGAGCAATATGAAGTGTTGCCTGACTGTTGTATAAACATGGACAGGATAGGATATTAACAGCCCAAGGTCAGCTAGAATCCTTATCATCCAAGGAATTTCAGCCACAACCATGCATAAGGCATGGTATTCTACCTCAACATATGATAATGAAATAGTGGGCTGCTTTTTACTCTTCCAAGATATAGGATAACCACCAAGTGTGATGTAACAACCAGTGGCAAATCGATGGGATTGGGCACAAGCAGCCCAATCAGAATCAGCATAGGCCAGGAGAGAATAATTAGAAGAGTTAGAAAGTAAGATACCAAGATCAAGAGCAGTAGACAAATGCCTAAGAACATGGATAGCAGCCAACATATGAGGAATTTGAGGAGCCTAAAAATATTGGTTAAGGTGTTGCACATGAAAAGCAATATCAGGCCAGGAATGTTGAAGAAAATTCAACTTCCCAATGATCCTCTGATAAGTGCTAGGATCAGATAATGGGCCTCCCATGTCAACAACCAATTTGATGGAAGAATCAAAAGGTTTCAACACCGGGGAGAAATTTTGACACTGAAATTCAGCTAGCAAATCAGAAGTAAAACTTTTGTTAGCGCATGGCAAATTCCTGAGAAGTGTGAGTGACCTCCAAACCCAAGAAGTAATGAATGGAACCCAAATCTTTAATCTTAAATTATGCATCTAGGAAAGGCTTTGACACTATCCAACTCAAAAATATCGTCTCTAGCTAACAAAATATCATCAACATATACAACCAGCACAGTAAGAGAACTAGAACGGACTTTGTGAATAAGGAATAATCATTTTTTCTTCAAATGTAGCCTATAAAGAGCAAAGCTTCTTACAGTTTAGAGAACCACTGTCTAGAAGCCTACTTGAAGCCACATAAAGACTTTTTAAGCTTGTAAACTAAAGGATAAGTAGAGAAAGACTATGTAGAAGAAGCAGAAACTTGCAAGCCAGGGGAAACTTTCATGTATACCTCTTCATTAAGATCCCCATGAAGAAAAATATTATTTACATCTAGTTGGTAGACTGTCCAACCCTTTTTGACAGCAAGGGAGATGAGGCATTTAATGGTAGTGAATTTAACTACCCGAGGAGGGGGGAAGACCTCATTGTAGTCAATGCCCTATTTTTGAGTATCCCATCTAATCACCAACCTAGCCTTGTACCTCTCAATAGAACCATCAGACTTCTGCTTGATTTTATATACCCATTTGCAAGGAATGGGCTTCTTGTTGGGAGGAAGAGGAACTCCCAAGTGTGATTAGCCTCAAGAGATTCAAATTCCTTTAGAAATGCCTCTTGCCAAGCATAATAGGAGGCAGCATATTGGTAAAACTGTCACGATCCTAGTTCACCGATCGTGAACATATTGTGATGGCACCTAGTCCCCACGATCAGGTACGCCAAATATTGCGGAAAAGCATAATATTTACATAAAATAGAGTAAACCAATTTAAATAACTAGAAGAAAACTATACGGTATGCCACTTGGCATGTACAACTCAATGACACAAAGTCTACTAAAATTCCCAAAGACCTGGAAACTCACGGGCAACACATGCTATAGAAATGTACAATATGGCTCTAAAACTCCAGAATATTCTAACAACCAAAACAGAGAAAAACTAAATACTAAGGATAGAGTAAGATGGAGACTCGTCGCCTCTACAGACACCACAGAACTACCTCGAAGTCTCTGTGGTCCTCTTGCCTCACTGATAGTGCGCCTGAGTAGATGTGCATGGATGATCTGCACATGAAAAACATGTGCATGAAAGACATGAGTACACCACAATGGTACTCAGTAAGTGTCAAGCCTAACCCTAGTTGGGTGTGACAAGGAAACTTTAGGGCCCTATTAAGGCCAAAAAATATAACAGTAGCAATAATTAACAGTGTGGAAATCTGACAAAAATAACAAACGCAACAGTGTAATAGGGCAATCAGCGCAAGGATAAATCAGAAACACAGAGTAAACACAGGTCAATATCAAGATACCAATGAGGGTCTCCCAGGATACCGGCATGTATCCCTTTCCTACACTGTCCAATGGACCTCCCAAGATACCGTCCCGTAGTCCAGCTCTCGTACCAATACCAAAGGTTCTCCTGAGATACTGTCCCATAGTTTAATCATCAATGTGGAAGGGGATCTGCCGAGATACCGTCCCATAGTCCCAAAATAAAAGTGCAGAGGGATCTCCCGCGAATCGAATCTGTAGTCCCTGTAGACACGTAATTTTTGACCATCCCCGAAATTTCACCCGTTTTAGCGTAGAATATTTAATTTTGGTTTCGTATAGCTATTTACACTAATTTGAACTCTTTTACATTATTTTTATCATAAAATTGAAAAAATTCAAAAATAGTTTCATGCTATTACATAATTTATTTAATTAATTGAAATTAATTTGGTTTTAATTCAAAGTATTAGGTTATTTACTTAATAGATTGCTAAAATTAAAGAATTACAAGTTTTGGGCCCTATTTTGCAATAGAAGAGGCCCAAAACGGGTAGCCCACCTCCCAGCCCATCTCCCATAACCCTTACCCATCCCTTCTTTTCCCAATATAACAAAATAATACAAAAAAAACCTAGCTAAAAAAAAGACTACCCCAGCCGCCACTTCTGCTTCTTCTCTCAACAAAAAAAAAACCTAGAGTTCTCTCCTTCAACAGTAGAAGCTGCCGCTGCCCAAGACCCTAGCCACCGGTACCCTTTTCTTCACCACAGTGCACAGTGGCCGCACCCAGCTCCATCTCCAGCAATCCTCTCCTTCTTCAACAACACAAAAAAACAGTAGAAAAAGAGACCCCAGCCGCCGACCTGCTCCTCTACACAACCTCGCCGCCGCTGCCCCTCCTATATATCAACAACAACGCCAGCCGCAACAAAAATCAGCCGCACCCATGAGCCCCTGCTTCTGAACGACCAAACATAACCAAAACATCGCTGGACTTCAACCAACGAGCAACCTCACCATCGCCACTTCTTCTTCTCCGTTTCTCTACCCTCCAATTCCAGCCGCATACCACCAAAATAGCTGCCCAGCTCCATTTACAGACACGCACAGGAACTCGTCGGAAAACATACACACATAGCCTTCACCACCAAGTTCGCCGGACATGGAGCTGACATTCGCAAACCACCCCGAATAGGTCTAAAAATGCAGTGAAACAACACCTTAGAAACAGCTCTAAAACCTCCCAAGTACGAACAACAGTTCAGACTTCTTCACAGTCGAGATTCGAAGTCGTTCGAGGTTCCGCTGGGTCTTGTTCGAGTTTCTGTTGTGATTTATTCGATGCGATTCTCAGTAGCTAATTTCTGTTTGTTGTTGGCGTCTCTTATGTGTACTGATTGGAGGAAATTTTTAATCGGAAAGTTTTGACTAAAGGTTTCGTTTAGTTGTCGATTCAAGATTCACCATTGGTTCGGGGTACCGGTTCGATTTCTATTGCTGCTGTATTTTTGCAATTGGATTCGGGAGATCCGAGGTGTTATTCTTGCGCTCTCTCAATTAATCGAAAAGCTTCGCGCGATAAGGTTCAATACCTCAATCCTTTACTCGTTTTAGTGTTAACTATGTGCTTGTTGGTTCGATTTTGTGACTCGTTATTTCTAATTTCGAATTTGCTCACTCATATGTTTGCTTGAATTGATTGGAGTGAATTGGAATCACACGTCTAGTTATACAAATCGTATGCTTTCTTTGAATTGGAAAATGAAGCTGCCAGTTGTTGAATTTGAAAGAATGGTTTCGGAAGAATTGGTTTAAAATAACAATTGGATCTAAAAGTTATGGAACGAGGCAAAACAGAAGTCGTTTAATGTTCTTAATTTCTCATTTAGGTAGATTGGCACCAATTTAACGTTAGTGGCATGCTTTAGGTAGACAACACATGGGTAGGCAATCTTTAAGATATTTGTTATTTTGAGGCGAGAGGTCGCTTCCTTTAGTTCATCATCCGGGGAATGCCCCGTGAAGTTTGTAAATATTATTATCCGGGGTATGCCCCGAAGAAGTATGTAAACATTTTGGAGGCCTTGACGAGCATGGTGGATAAGTCGGAGTATAGGTTAGCTTAGGATTTTTCTTTTCCTTTTCATTTTCTTTTATTTAGGTGGGGACGACCTCGAGCCTCTTGTGTGCTTATTCTATTTTTGTTTGTGTTTACCTCAATTTGAATGTTTTGAAAGCCAACTTGATCGAGTACGCAACCGTGACCTTCACGGGACTTGGGGAATGCCTAACACCTTCTCCCCGAGTCAAATGAACCCCATTACCCGAATCTCTGGTGCAGACTTAGTTTTGAAGTCTAAAGTATTTTAAAGGAAAATCATTTTAAAAACCGTGGCCTGGCACACCGAAATGAATGTCAGGTGGCGACTCTTAGTTAATCCTTTTGAAACACCATTCTTGTCACTTTCAAAAATAGAAAAACCCTTTTCCAGCCTTTTTATTAAATTCTTTTTATTAATTAAAGAGGGTTTAGTGGAAGGTTTTGTTTGGTAAAAAAAAAATGTGTGACATCTCTGGCGACTCTGCTAGGGAAATTGCGGGTTCGAGCTAGTACTTGATTTTGTTGGCTTTTGGAATATTTGGTTGACGTTTTTATGTTTTTTCATTATCTTTACTTGATTTTTATTATGTTTTGATATTTTGTTATTTGCTAGTTGATTATTTGTTTACAGTTTTTGCTTTATTTGTTTACTGCTTTAAAACTGTCATCATTTGCATAACCCCGAGTCTTCTTTCTGCAACAAGTCTTCCGGAATACGCGCCGCGTGCACGAACCCTTTGTTGAGTCACCCTTAATTTAGGAGGGGGGGCGTCGGACGTATGGAGTGGGTGGAAAGCTTGAGCATCCACCATCGACCATACGCTCCCCCGAATCGCCTTGTTAGTGAACCTAACCGTAGGTCAGCCTTTAGGTCATTTTTATTTGCATCATGTCATTTAGACCTAGCAGGGCTCGGTCCCAAGTACCGTGTCCCTTTGTAGGAAACTTGTCCAAATTTGGTCAAAATGGGCCCGTGGCCCAAAATGACATGTAATCATCCTATGTGCTAAATGTCGCATCTTTGAGGGTAAAAAGGTTATTTGGCGGACCGATGTTTGGAAAAAGGGCGAAAAATATGAAGAAAATAGGGCCCGGATGCATTTTTCTTTCAAAACTTTTCAAGAAAAATCCAAAAAAGAAGAAAAAGAAAATTCAAAAGATTTTACACTTTTTCCTTATTTTTCAAAAATTCAAAAAATTGAGAATGAAAAATCCAAAAAGATTTTACAATTTTTTATTATTTTCCAAAAATCCAAAAAAATTGAAAATGAAAAATCCAAAAAGATTTTACATTTTTCCATGCTTTTTCAAAAGATAAAATATAGCTTTTTTACAAATTAATTGCATCTTCCCGAACTACGCGAACCTGATTCTCATCTCTCGGGATGAGATACGTAGGCAACCCATATAGGGTCCGGTCATCCTAGTAAGTCTTAGGTTCTTGGCTTTGCGGGGTCTTAGCCAAATCTTGCATGTCTAGCCACTTTTGGCCACATCGGCCATTCTTGCAAAATGGAGCCATTTTTGCGAAAGTGGTTCAATAAACCCATGTCTTAAGATTTTGAGTACACAATTAGGTATCATATCAATTTAAGGTCTTTCCTTTTCGAGTTTGCATGATTAGCCACTTTTGGCAACATCGGCCATTCTTGCAAAATGGGGTCATTTTTGCAAAAGTGGTTCAATTACTCATATATTAGGATTTTGAGTCTACAACCAGGAATCATATTTCTTTGAGGTCCTTCCTTTTTGAGTTTGCATCTTTAGCCACTTCTAGCCATATCGGCTGTTTTTTTTGTTGCAAAATGGATCTTTTTTGTCGTTTGGTCTTGGGCCATGATTATTGAGAGTTTAAATTCATAAAAGCCTTAATGAGGTGTATTTCCATGTCTTAGAGGTCACCTTTGTTGAGTTTGCATTAATAGCCACTCTTGACCATGTGGTTAATTTTCAAAAATAGCCCAATTTTTTTTTTCTTGTGTGTCTTGAGTCACTAACTCTATTTAATCTTATTTTTCCCATTCAGGTATGGAGCGATTTGCTAGAGTCTGAGCATGATAAATACCCCAGGACCATTCTAGTCAAAGACCATTGCATGCACGAGTTGCTTGAAGAAACTTTTTAATTTTTTTTAGTATATTTTATGATTGTCTTTTATTTTTTAGTCTTGTACAGTCGTATCGAGTCTGTCAGTCTAGTTAAGATTGTCTAGTCTTTTATTATAGTACTTCTTGTTTTGTATTTGAAAAACAAAAAAAAAATTATTATAAATGAAAATCCAAAAAGATTTTATTCTTATTCTTATTTTATCCATTACTTTTCAAGAACTACGCTTGATTTCATGAGGGGCATGATACGTAGGCAACCTACATAGGGTTCGATCGAATCATTTCTGAAAACTAAAAAAAAAAAGAAAAAAATAGAATGAATTGTGGATGTGAGGAAGGAGAGGAAATAAAAGAGTGACAAATTAAAAAGAAAAGGAGGGGAAGGAAAACGGGAAAGCCAAGAAGTGAAAGAAAGAGAAGGTTGAAATGAACAAAGTGGGGATGATGCCAAATGACCTTCGTACCCTCGAAGCCATTCTAGAACCGTTAACTGTGACTAGGGGGCATTGCACGCAATATGATATTTCTGTCTGATAAATGCTCTATTACTAACATGTTGGCTTTGTTTTGCTCCTCTTTGTTACTTTCATTGTTATCATAACAGAGGGTGGTTAGTTTGTGGTACTTTGGCAATTCATCTGGACAACACAAGGTCAAATGGCAAGGTACGCATGGCTAGCAAAGACTTGGACACAAGAGTTATTGACCCGCCGATGGAGTTTGTGGAGTCGAAGTATGAATTGAAAGATGAGGTCCGAAGGTTGAAACAACAGATGGAGGAGATGTATCAAGCCTGGATTAAAGGACATCCTCCACCATCATTCCCTACCAACTATACAGAAAACCCTACGTCCATTCCACCACTATCACAAGTCCAGGTTCCTACTACCGTTGATCTTTCCCCACAACACGCACCAGGCTTCACCCCTTACCACAATTACCCTGGCGATTCCTCCCAAACTTTCCATGCTCCACAGTCAAAACAACCGCATTCCCAGCTTCAGATACCCAAACATTGCACAAAATTCTTTACCTGCACATGATGATGCAAGCTTTGTGGGAAAGATGCATGGTGACATGGAGTATGAAAGTCATCTAGGTAAGTTTCTGGCTGAAGTTAATAATATGTAAATTGGTGAAGGTCCTAGTAATTTTGATGTGCAACCCGGTGGCTAAAATGTCGGGCTTGGTGATTGGAAATACACTTTTTTCTTAGCTAGCCAGGGAGGAGTTTTGGTGGTTTATTTTATTGTCATTTCTACTTGTCCAGTTTATTCCTGGGTTGTAATCTAGTTATTATCTTGTGGCTCAAACTCTTCTTCTTCTCATTTTTTCTAGTTTGTTTAGTTGTAGTAACTCGTCTAATGTTCTTTAGGATTGTTCCAGGGTTGTAACCCATGTCTGTTTTTCTTGTTTTCTTCAAACCCTTTTCACCATCTGTCTAATGCAATCTCATATTTTCTATTAGTTTTGGTCAGTTTTTGTTTAGGTTACTTTTCTCTTATAGTTCTTTTCATCCTAACTCAAGTGACATGACATGCATGCATAATTCTCAGCCTGATCTTGAAAGCTAGTCTGATCGTGAAGCAATGACACATTTTTTGAACATGACAAAACATGCATTTGAGGAAACAAGTAAAGATTCACGCATTCTGAGAAAAACTAAAGTTTGGATTGAGTGAAACTGAGGCAGTAAGTCTGGAAATCAAGAGGTTCATAAGAGCATACAATAAGGAAATGTTTCTCAAGTAGTTTGAGGTAAATCAGTCAGTGCTGAAATACGTTCTTCCACAGCAAGGTAAGGTTGAATCATGTTTGTTTTGAATTGGCAAGGATCACTCATCGGGATAAAGGTATTGGCTGTCGGCACTTTCTGTTTGTGATGATGCCATCAATAGATATTGTGCATGATTTCTTTGTTTATCTTCAATTGCACACTTGTACTTGGCATTCTCAAAGTTTGGTATGACGAAGGCTTTTTATTCTGCTACCCAAACACTTTTATCCTTTGCTACCCATTTTGAGCCCTAATTTTTGTTTCGTACCCCTCTTTTGGAATCAGAAATAGAGTTAGGACTTAGAAAATAAAAAGAAAAAGAGAAAAATAAGAAAAAAAAGGAAAAGAGAAAAATAAAAAAAAAGACAAAAAAAAAGAAGAAAAAAAGAGAGAAAGAAATAGTAACAAAAAGTAGTATTTTGAACTACGTTCGACCTGATTCTTGTCACCACAAGATACGTAGGCAGCCTTATGGTTCGGTCATACCAAATTAAATATTTCATAATCCCCCAAAATCAATACTGGGGCAGATTTTCTAAGAAATCTTATCAAAGAAAAAATCCAAAAAAAAATTCCCCAAACTTCATGAAACTGGGGCAGAAGTTTTAATTTTTCCAAAAGACCTGATTCCAAAAGTTGTAATTTTGAACCCTTTCATCTTGAATTATTTTGAGCCTTCATGCTACCCTTTCTTTCTAACCCTCTCCAAAGCCTACATTACGGTCCAAAGAAAGACCTTCCGACTAATCATTGAGGATGTCATATCAAGTGTTGGTGAAAGTATGATCTCCCTGCATCATGGGTAATACCTTCGTTCTCAGAACAATGAGAGAAAATGATAAAATGAGAGAGTCTTATCGGTGAAAACCCTCAGGGGCACCGTAAGGCAACGGTGAGTTGAGAAAAAGAGCGAAATGAGAGAGGTTTGATGGTGAAAACCCTTCAGGGCACTACAAGTCGACTGAGGATTATGGATCAAATAGGACAATTGAAGAGCTGAAGCCCAGTTTCACAGCGAAGAGGTACAACAAGAGTCGAATATTAGACTTGCTTGAGAGATTAGGCACTTAGTCCAAAGGTGCATGTCATGGTCATTGGAGTTGGTATCCACATCTGATAAGTTTCTACTTCGTAATGTTCTTGTTAAGTATCATCTCTTTCCCTTGTCCCTTATTTTTTTCCTTTCGTTTTGTTTGAGTCCGTTCTTGAGTCTGTTTGGTCAGAACAAGTGAGAAATGACTTTAAAATATGCCACCAGCTTTCCAATGCACAAAGCGGAGTTCAGCCATGCATATCACAACATGATTTAGAGTAAGAAGTATGGTGATAACTGAGGTTCAGGCAGTTGAGTGGATCTTGAATTTTGAGAAGATACAAAGATTCAGCAACTCTCAGAATGAAAAAAACACAATGCAACAAGTGATGTGAGAGATTTAAGTCAGAGGTTTTGTGGTCAAATTCCAATCAAAAGGTCAAACAACTATTTGCTAGCCTGAAGCAGCTAATCAAAATGAAGCATGCAATGGCAGAAGCAGACACCCAGCAATGATGCCACAAACTAACCACCACATTTTCAAACTAACAAGATTTTATTTGTCTGAAGCAAGGGCAAGAAATTTTAAAGTCCACAGGGACCTCCTATGGGAAAAGCATGGTTCAAGGAGTAAAATTATATTCAGAATCCTCCAAGATGTGAGCGTGGCTCAGGTAAATTAGTTTTAGATTTTTCAGGACCTTCATGGATAATGGGATTTAGTTTTAGAATTTTCAGGACCCTCCTGGATAATGGGATTTAGTTTTAGAATTTTCAGGACCCTCCTAGATAATGAGATTAATTTTGGAAATATCTCAGGACCCTCTTGGATAATGAGATTTAATTTTAGAATTTTTAGGGCCCTCCTAGATAATGGGATTTAATTTTAGAATTTTCAAGACCCTCCTGGATAATGAGATTTAATTTTAGAATTCTCAGGACCCTCCTTGATAATGGAATTTAGTTTTAGAATTTTCAGGACCCTCCTGGATAATGGGATTTAGTTTTAGAATTTTCAGGACCCTCCTGGATAATGAGATTTAATTTTAGAATTTTCAGGACCCTCCTGGATAATGGGATTTAGTTTTAGAAATTTCAGGACCCTCCAAGATAATGGGATTTAGTTTTAGAATTTTCAGGACCCTCCTGGATAATGGGATTTAGTTTTAGAATTTTCAGGACCCTCCTAGATAATGGGATTTAGTTTTAGAATTTTCAGGACCCTCCTAGATAATAGGATTTAGTTTTTGAATTTTCAGGACCCTCCTGGATAATGGGATTTAATTTTAGAATTTTCAGGACACTCCTAGATAATGGGATTTAATTTTTGAATTTTCAGGACCCTCCTCAATAATGGGATTTTATTTAAGAATTTTCAGGACCCTCCTGGATAATGAGATTTAGTTTTAGAATTTTCAGGACCCTCCTGGATAATGGGATTTAATTTTAGAATTTTCAGGACCCTCCTGGATAATGGGATTTTATTTTAGAATTTTCAGGACCCTCATGGATAATGGGATTTTATTTTAGAATTTTCAAGACCCTCCTGGATAATGGGATTTAATTTTTTGAATTTTCAGGACCCTCCTGGATAATGGGATTTTATTTTAGAATTTTCAGGACCCTCCTAGATAATGAGATTTAATTTTTTTTATTTTTCAGAACCCTCCTGATAATGGGATTTAATTTTAGAATTTTCAGGACTCTCCTAGATAATGAGATTTAATTTTAGAATTTTCAGGACCCTCCTGGATAATGAGATTAATTTTTGAATTTTTAGGATCCTCCTGGATAATGGGATTTAATTTTAAAAATTTTCAGGACCCTCCTGGATAATGAAATTTAGTTTTAGAATTTTCAGGACCCTTCTGGATAATTGGATTTAATTTTAGAATTTTCAGGACCCTCCTGGATAATGGGATTTAATTTTTGAATTTTTAGGACCCTCATGGATAATGGAATTTTATTTTAGAATTTTCAGGATCCTCCTAGATAATGTGATTTAGTTTTAGAATTTTCAGGACCCTCCTGGATAATGGGAATTAATTTTAGAATTTTCAGGACCCTCCTGGATAATAGGATTTTATTTTTGAATTTTCAGGACCCTCCTGGATAATGTGATTTTATTTTAGAATTTTCAGAATTTTCAGGACCCTCCTTGATAATGGGATTTAATTTTTGAATTTTCAGGACCTTCATGGATAATGGAATTTTATTTAGAATTTTCAGAACCTTCCTTGATAATGGGATTTCGTTTTAGAATTTTCAGGACCCTCCTGGATAATGGTATTTAATTTTTGAATTTTCAGGACCCTCATGGATAATGGGATTTAATTTTAGAATTTTAGGACCCTCCTGGATAATGGGATTTAATTTTAAAATTTTCAGGACCCTCCTGGATAATGGGATTTAGTTTTAGAATTTTCAGGACCCTCCTGGATAATGGGATTTAATTTTAGAGTTTTCAGGACCCTCCTGGATAATGGGATTTAATTTTAGAATTTTCAGGACCCTCCTGGATAATGGGATTTAGTTTTAGAAGTTCTCAGGACCCTCCTGGATAATGGGATTTAGTTTTAGAGTCTTCAGGACCCTCCTGGATGATGAGATTTAATTTGAAGTTCTGAGGACCCTCCTGGATAATGGGATTTAATTTTAGAGTTTTCAGGACCCTCCTGGATAATGGGATTTTGTTTAAAGTTCTCAGGACCCTCCTGGATAATGGGATTTAATTTCAGAATTTTTAGGACCCGCCTGGGTAATGGGATTTAATTTTGGAATTCTGAGGACCCTCCTGGATAATGAGATTTAACTTTAGAATTTTGAGAGCTTTGTAGGTAGCATGATCCAATTAACATTCACATTTATGCCCGAATCCCAAACTGGCGGCAGAAAAATTTCTTTTGTTTTGTTTGTTTTGTTGTAATGTCAGGCGCCCACCTGGATAACGAGGGAAATCATTTCAGAAATCAGTTCATTCTAGAAGTAGTAGAAGCTCGCGGCAAGAATGCGAGTCAATAATCCGAGGTGATCAACATAAGGAATTTCAATCCAGCATAGAAAAGAAAAAAAAGGAAAAAGAAAAAGAAAAAAAAAGAATAGGGAGGTGAGTCCAAAATGCAGAGGCCGAGACAAGAGGTGGATCGCTAAAGGCATGACTAAAGTCACAAGCATTGTATGTCCAGTTTTGATTCGAAAAGAAGAAGAAAAACGAGCTAACACCTGCATCTAGCGAGCATCAAGGTTCAGATCTGAAGTCTGCATGAAGAACCATTCAAGAATCAAGATCAAGCTTCAGAAGACTTATAGATAGGAATCTTGTAACTCATAGTTAATAGGTTTAGTTAGCCTTTTTCATTTTCTGATTTTGATGTAATAACAGGACCGTGGGCTTGAACCTCGACGGCACTCGACTCGATTCTCCACCTCGGTACACTCCATCATCTCATTCACTTTTGAACTATACGTGGCCTGATTCCTCTATAGCCGAGAATATGTAGGTAGCTCAGATACCAGAGCTCGGTCACATTCTCTTTTATTCTAGTTGGTCTTTTAAATAAGGGTCAGGTCAAAAATCATGTCTAGTCGTTCTTTGTCTGAAAATACTTTGTATTTCAGTCAAAAAGGGGCAGCTGTAGACACATAATTTTTTTAATTTTTGACCTGCTTCTGAACGACCAAACAGAACCAAAACATCGCCGGACTTCAGCCAACGAGAAACCTCACCATCACCACTTCTTCTTCTCCGTTTCTCTACCCTCCAATTCCAGCCGCATACCACCAAAACAGATGCCCAGCTCCATTTACAGACACGCACAGGAACTCGTCGGAAAACATACACACATAGCCTTCACTACCCAGTTCGCTGGACATGGAGCTGACATTCGCAAACCACCCCGAATAGGTCTAAAAACGCAGTAAAACAACACCTTAAAACAGCTCTAAAACCTCCCAAGTACGAACAACAGTTCAGACTTCTTCACAGTCGAGATTCGAAGTCGTTCGAGGTTCCGCTGGGTCTTGTTCGAGTTTCTGTTGTGATTTATTCGATGCGATTTTCAGTAGCTAATTTTTGTTTGCTGTTGGCATCTCTTATGTGTATTGATCGGAGGAAAATTTTAATCGGAAAGTTTTGACTAAAGGTTTCGTTTAGTTGTCGATTCGAGATTCACTATTGGTTCGGGGTACCGGTTCGATTTCTGTTGCTGCTGTATTTTTGCAATTGGATTCGGGAGATCCGAAGTGTTATTCTTGCGCTCTCTCAATTAATCGAAAAGCTTCGCGCGATAAGGTTCAATACCTCAATCCTTTACTCGTTTTAGTGTTAACTATGTGCTTGTTGGTTCGATTTTGTGGCTCGTTATTTCTGATTTTGAATTTGCTCACTCATATGTTTGCTTGAATTGATTGGAGTGAATTGGAATCACACGTTTAGTTATACAAACCGTATGCTTTCTTTGAATTGGAAAATGAAGCTGCTAGTTGTTGAATTTGAAAGAATGGTTTCGGAATAATTGGTTTAAAATAACAATTGGATCTAAAAGTTATGGAACGAGGCAAAATAGAAGTCGCTTAATGTTCTTAATTTCTCATTTAGGTAGATTGGCACCAATTTAACGTTAGTGGCATGCTTTAGGTCGACAACACATGGGTAGGCAATTTTTAGGATATTTTTTATTTTGAGGCGAGAGGTCGCTTCCTTTAGTTCATCATCTGGGGAATGTCCCGTGAAGTTTGTAAATATTATTATCCGGGGTATGCCCCGAAGAAGTATGTAAACATTTTGGAGGCCTTGACGAGCATGGTGGATAAGTTGTTGTATAGGTTAGCTTAGGATTTTTCTTTTCCTTTTCATTTTCTTTTATTTAGGTGGGGACGACCTTGAGCCTCTTGTGTGCTTATTCTATTTTTGTTTGTGTTTACCTCAATTTGAATGTTTTGAAAGCCAACTTGATCGAGTACGCAACCATGACCTTCACGGGACTTGGGGAATGCCTAACACCTTCTCCCCGAGTCAAATGAACCCCCTTACCCGAATCTCTGGTGCAGACTTAGTTTTGAAGTCTAAAGTGTTTTAAAGGAAAATCATTTTAAAAATGGTGGCCTGGCACACCGAAATCAATGTCAGGTGGCGACTCTGAGTTAATCCTTTTGAAACACCAATCTTGTCACTTTCAAAAATAGAAAAACCCTTTTCCAACCTTTTTATTAAATTCTTTTTATTAATTAAAGAGGGTTTAGTGGAAGGTTTTGTTTGGTAAAAAAAAGGGGTGTGACAGTCCCAAAGTAAACAAACAAAGGGGGAGCTACCAGAATCCCACATCCGTAGTCCCAATGCAAATGCGGAATCAGAGCCAGAAACAACCCAAGGAATAATGTAGGTAGACAGAACAACAGATAGAACTAGCCTAGCATACTTCATGTAGTACATTTTAAACAACTTAAGCAATTAGGCAGTTAAGTCAGCTAAACATGCTTTCCTATCTAGCACAAGTATAATTTTCATGTAGGATAAAGTACGTAAGAAAGAAAGCTAAATATCAACAACTTAAGTGAAATCATATTTTCATCAATCGGCTCAAGTACTCACTCGTCACATCACGTACAAGGCACTCAAATATCAAGAAAAAAAAATCCTAAGGGGAAAGGTCCCCCACACAAGGTTAGACAACTCACTTACCCCGAACCGGCTCAATATCACTAGAAATCGCGCCTTTGCCACGAGTATCCGACTCCAAAAGGCCCGAATCTATTCAATTCAATTAAACATTGCAAATAATGTTGCAAACAACTGATTCCACCATTAAAATTAAAGCTAGGGCGCGAAAATAGGTAAATTAACCAAAATGCCCCCAAGCCAATGTCTCAGAATCAAATAATTTTCATATTTTCAGAACCACCGTACTCTCACGATTCTAACCATATAAAAATCCCCCAAATCGGAGGTAAAATGCCTCCTCAAAACCTAATAGTTTGGTCTATGAAGTTTTACCCCAATTTAACCAATTTTGATCCTAAATTCGAATTCCAATGGTGTATTTAGCTATATAATGATGAAATATAATTAAAAGAGATCAAAGAAACGTTACCCAATGATTTTCTCTTCAAAACCCACTCGAAATCGCCTTCCCTCGTGCTCTCAATCGATTTTCAAACTTATGAAATTAAACCCTCGAAATTAATACTTCTGAACAGTCATTTCCGCTTTTGCGGAAAAGGGACCGCTTTTGCGGTCCCGCTTAAGCGGAAAACTAAGCGCTTTTACGATTCTTCATTAAAAGGAACAGGGTCGCATCTGCGATAGTTGGGCCACTTCTACGGCTCCACTTCTGTGATGCGTAGCCGCTTCTGCAAAAATGGCACCGCTTTTGCAGCTTCTGAGGAAGGGTCACAAGCCGTTTCTGTGACGTCCAAGGCCGCTTCTGCGGTTCCCAAGCCGCAAAGGCGAAAATTCTAGAAAGAAAAATACCACATGCAGAAATTACTTAGAAATTTCTTTGTTAACCACCCGAAATCATCCCACGACCCCCGAAACCTTAACCAAAAGCACCAATACCACCTAATACCTTATTCGAACTCATACCAATCCTTAAAACACCTAAAACAACACCGAAAATTCGATTAATCAAAGATTCAAGCCTAAGAACTTGAAATTCCAACAAAACACACTTTCGATCAAAAACCTAACCAAACCTCGCCCGTGGCCTGAAATTTTTCACGCACATCCTACATAACATGATGACACTACTGCAAATTCTGGAATTTAAATCCGACCCTCGGATCAAAAACTCACTATCGAACCGGAAACTTCAAAAATTCAAACTTCGGCGTTTCAATCCAAAATGAGCTACAAGCCTTCAAAATACATTTCGAACACGCTGCCAATTCCCGAAATTACTTAACGGAGATAACATAACCATTGGATTTCCATTTTGAGGTCGTCTTCACACCGTTTCGAATACGGACCATTTTTCAACTCTTAAGCTCTGATTTAGGGACTAAGTGTCCCAAAACATTTCGAATCCTAACACTGAACATCCCGGCAAATTAAAATAGCAGAAATTAACCTAGGGGAAGCAGTTAATGGGGGATCGGGGTGTAAATTTAAAAAATAATCGGCTAGGTCATTACATCGTCCTACATTTAAACATTTGCTCGTCCTCGAACGAGCATAGAGAACATTGTAAACGCGTGATTTTTGACCCTCCCGAGATTTTCTATATTTTTAGCGTAAAATATTTAGTTTAGTTTTAATATAGCTATTTTAGCTAAATTTGACTCTTTTACTTTATTTTTACCTCAAAATGAAAAATAACAAAAATATGGTTTTATTAATGTTTCGTAGTCATTTTAAACTTGAAAAATACAAAAATAGTACTTTATATTTTTTATCTTTTTATAAAAAACGAAAATAATAAAAAAAAATAGTTTCATTAATATTTTGTAGTTATTCTAAACTTGAAAAATATAAAAATAGTACTTTATATTTTTATCTTTTTATAAAACGAAAATAATAAAAAAATAGTTTCATAAATATTTTGTAGTTATTTTTAACTTGAAAAATATAAAAAAATAGTTTTATTTTTATTATAAGTATTATAGTTATTTTGATTACCTAGGATTAATTAAATAACACCATTTTCGGTTCCGGGCGAAGAATAATATTCGGGTTCAAACTACCCGGTTTTATAATTTTCGGACCTAGCCCGTAATAAACCGAGTCCACTACACTAAGGGGGACAATACATAATGGATGGGGAATAAGAACAAAGACAAGAAGAAAAAGACAAAGGGATAAAAACAAGAAGAAAAAAACAAAAAAAAGGCATGGAGCTTATTTAAAAAAAAAATAATAAATAAATAAATAAAAAAAACAAAAAAATACTATACTCTTCTTCTTTAAAAAGAAGAAGAGAGAACGGATGGAAAGAGGAAGGATTTGAAAACAGGACATTGAAAAACGAAAAAAAACAAAGAAGGAAAAACAAAGAAAGAAAAACAGAGAAAAGAAGAGAAACGGAAAACAAAGAAAACGGAAGAAGAAAAGGATTGAAAACGAAAGAAGAAAAGGATTGAAAACGAGAAAGAGAAAAAAAAACGAAACAAAGAAAGAAAGGAAACAGAAAGAAAAACGGGAAAGAAGAAGAGAAACGAAAGAAGAAGAAAAACGGCAGAAAGAAAAATCGAGAAAAAAAAATAATACACACAGTAGGAGGCCACAGTGGAGGAAAAAGTTTTTCTGCTTCGTCAACCTCGTTCTGCCCGTCGAATCGTTTGTTCTTGGTTCCGGTTTGGTTCGAGTTCTGTCCGGAGAGGTCGAGGTTTGAGATCGTCATAAAAGGTTCGTTTTCTCGTTGTGTACGTTGAAAAAATATGCAGAAATAAAGGTGCATGTTCTTTTCCGATATTGTTCTTCTTGCTAATATTTTGGATCATTTCGTATTTGATTTAGTTTCGTATGGTTCAGACTATTTTTTTAAATATATGATTTTGTTGAACATGCAATGTCGAAATTAGCTAATGAAAATGACTAATCCTTCATATGCTCGCCAACTAGTTATGCTTCCATTGTTTATGTAATTGTTCACCATAGTCTTGAATTTGCTCACTTAGTTAGCTACTCGTATGTTTACTCGAATTGGTTATAGTTGAGCACGATGTTGTCACATTATGGAAATTGGTTCGTTATTCTTTAAACTGAACGACGTAATTAGATTAAAGGAATCGGGGGTGCATTTCATGTGACCCGACTCCAATTTTGAACAAGGCGTGTCGTGAACCACAAGTGCATTTCATGTAGTGTGGCTTGCAACATGTTTTAAATAATCTTGAATTAACTCTTAAATAAATATAGCGGAATGTAGTTTGCTTTTAAATTAGAATTAGAGGTGTGCCTCGCCTAACAAAATTATACAAATCGCGGGGCCCTCATAAATGTATATGTAAAATATTTAGATTTCGAGATGTGCCGTTTCTTAGCGAATTTTACGGCCTTCTCAAAAATGTAAATAAGTAATCGCTCTAGGCGCGTATTTTAATAATTTTACCTTCTTAAATACGGGTGTGCATTTCATGCGGCCCAAATCCAAATCCCAAAATGTTGAATAAGAATGTGTCGAGGATCCGGGTGCATTTCATGTGACGTGATTCGAAACATATTTTTAGGCATAATAATAAAAGCGGTAAAGGGATATTAATTTGCATTAAGTATATAACTGTAAGAATCAGATAAATAAGCCGAATATGACAGTTAAGCGACCGTGCTAGAACCACAGAATTTGGGAATGCCTAACACCTTCTCCCGGGTTAACAGAATTCCTTATCTGGATTTCTGGTTCGCGGACCGTTAAATAGAGTCAAACCTTTCCTCAATTCGGGTTTCAAACCGGTGACTTGGGACACCATAAATCTCCCAAGTGGCGACTCCGAATCTCTCAATAAATGAATCCCGTTTTGGTTGTCCTTTAATTGGAAAAACTCTCTTTTATATTTCGCGCCCGCGCGGGTACGGAAAAAAGAGGTGTGACAGCTCTGGCGACTCTGCTGGGGAGGATAAACCCAGAACCACTGGTTCAGGGTTTAAGAATTCGAGCTTTGAATAATTGTTGTATTTGGCTTATTTATTATCTGATTTTATTATATGTTTGTATTAATGTGCAAAATGATATTTTTATCGCTTTGATATTTTTTTTTGAACTGTACATATAAATTGTGCCGAAACCAATCTCCTCTCTGAGTCTTCTAAATCATGAAGAAGGGTGCACTTCGTGTGACTTCTTTTCCGTATAGTGTCTAATTCCCACCTTAGAACGAGGTTTGGATAAGTTGCAAAACCGGTGAAGCTTCTGTATTCCCGGGTTGCTGCCTCCTCCTCGGCTCGAGTTGTCCGCTCGGGTAAGCCAGGTCTAGAACAATAAACCCAGGTTTTTAAACCTAGAATAACAAAGCTTCATGCCGGATCCCTAGTAGGAACGTTTATTTGCATCATGTTGCATTTGACTTAGGGACTCAACACAGGGGTTGGGTCCGTCTAGGACAGGTGACCTGAAATGAAAAGACCATCCTGCTGCATCCTGTTTGTTTTATGCATATATTTGCTTCAGACTTGCAGGCTAACCGTTTTTTTTATATTGAGGAAAATGAAAAAAAAATAGTCTCAAAATAGTTTGTTTTTTTTTTACTTACTTAAAAAGAAAAAAAAAACGTTTGTTGTAAAATAAAAAATGTTTGATCAAAATAAAAAAAAATAGTTTCAAAATAGTTTGTTTTTTTACTTAAAAAGAAAAAAAATGTTTGTTGTAAAATAAAAAATATGTGATTTCAAAATAGTTTGTTTTTTTTACTAAAAAAAAAAAGAAAAAAAATTTTTGTTTTAAACTTAAAAAAAAATGTGTGAAAAAAATAATAAATAGTTTGTTTCCTTTAAAGATGTAGTTTGTTTGACCGAACTACGCAGGTTTGATTCTCACCGTTAGGTGGGATACGTAGGCAACCCTTATCGGGTCCAACCACCCCTTTAAAAAATCAAAAAAAAAATGTGTGTTTAATTTTGCCAATAAATCGAAGTGACGTTGTTTTTGAAAATAGCCGAATGTTCCGAAAGGACACCGGACGGCTTTTTTTGCAAAAATAGCCACTCTGAATCATTTTTGATAATTTGCGGGCACAACCTTGAAATATTTCTTGTGGAAATGTTGCAAGGCCATAGCCGCAAAATCAAGTCCGGGTTCACACCCTTTTTGCAAAAATAACCAAAAAATGTCAAAATTTTTATTTTTTGGTATAAATATGTCGGGTAATGCTATTCTTGCTTAAAATAAGCTGAATGTCCCTCAAAAGGACGTCGGAAGGCCGTTTTTGCAAGAATAGCCACTTTGAGTCATTTGTAAATAATTCTGGACACAACCTAGAAATATTCCCTCGCGGAAATGCGAAAGGATGTATCCGCAAAAATATCAAGTTTTGAGTCATCACTCAACTTTACAAAAATAACCACTTTATCAAATAAGCCATTACATGGCCGGAATTTTGCTGAAATAGCCACATTTTTGCATTTTAACTTCCTCGGTCTTGTGTTGGCTTGTGTCGGTACTGAACGATGCCCCATAGGCCCCAGGATAAAATTTTTTTTAGGAATTTGCTTCTTCTTAAATAAAATTTTGCAAAAAGAGCCACTTTGTCTAAATAAGCCATTACATGGCCAATTTATGAAAAATAGTCTTGTGTTGGTTTATGGTGATGCTGAACGATGCCCCATGAGCCACAAGATAAAAAAAATTCAAGTTTATCTTTCTTAAATAAATTTTGCAAAAATAGTCATTTTGTCAAATAAGCCATTATGTGGCCAATTTTGTAGAAATAGTCATAATTGACACCAAAAAATATTCTTATTCTTGTAGAAATCTCCTACACAAGTTTGTAGTTGGAGTCGGCTTCTATAATTTTCCTTCAAAGAAAAAAAAATCAAAAAATCAAAAATCAAATAAATATCTCTTTATTTCTTGCATTAATTTGCAAGAACTACGCTCGGTCTGATTCATGCGGGGTCATGATACGTAGGCAATCTCCATAAGATTTGACCGCAACTGTATATGTATATATATAAAAAAAAAAAGAAAAAAAAAGAAAAAAAAAAAGAGGTTAATAACGAGAGAGGTTTTCAAGGATGATTGAAAAGGAAAAGCTGGAATGACGCATGCGGTGAATACATATATGGTTAACTGACTAGGTGCATTGCATCCAACGTGCGATAACATATCTGTTAAACTCTGCGAGCTTACAAGTTTGTTGCATTTCCAGAAAGTTTAGCGGTTGGCTTGACAGAATATTCTGGCCAATCACCATTACCATACTAGATCAAAAGGGCCAATTCTAGCAAGCATGTCTAGTTCAGGCAAAAGTCTCGATGGAGAGAAAACAGAGATACAGATAATGAAAGATGAGGTGGACCGGTTGAGACAGCAAATAACAGAGATGCACCTAGCCTGGGCTAGGGGACAGTCACCACCAAATCTTCCTACTCTTACACCAACTCCAGAACGTCCGCCTATTGGTCCCTCGACAAGTGCACCAATCTATCCATATTATCAAGGGGAAAACCCTTATACATCCCAGGTTCCACCAGCTAGACAAAATACTCCTCCTCCGGTCACCCCTATTTTCGTGGCACCTCCGCCTGCTACTTTACAGAAGTCGTCCGGTGAACCGCCTTTTCAAATACATGACAATCATTGTTATGATCCTGAGCCTACCTTTAAGGCTCCTGAACCGCATTCACACCCCTCACTGGGATAACCCGGCAGAACCGGAAAAGCACTTCAAAAGTTTGGAGCATGAGGAAGTTATTCGGAAAGTCAAAAGCATGGAGCAATCCTTCAGGAATATGCATGGTTTAGGCAACCAAGTCAGCGTTGCTTACAAAGATCTGTGCCCATTTCCAGATGTCCAGTTGCCCGCTGGGTTCAAAATGCCCAAGTTTGATCTATACGAGGGGCATGGTGACCCGGTAGCCCATCTCCGAGGTTTCTGCAGCAAAATGCGAGGAGCCGGAGGGCGAGATGAAATTCTGATAGATTACTTCGGTCAGAGTTTGGGAGGGTCTGCATTAGAATGGTACACCAGGCAGGATCCCAGCAGATGGTTTACATGGGATGACCTGGCCCAAGCATTCATCGGCCAGTTTCAATATAATCTTGAAATAATCCCTGATCGCTTATCATTGCTAAAGCTAGAGAAGAAACCCGCCGAAAGCTTCAGAGAATTTGGGTTCCGCTGGAGGGAACAAGCAGCAAGGGTAGATCCACCGATGAGAGAGACCGAGATGGTAGATTACTTCTTGCAGACACTGGAGCCAACCTACTTTAGTTACCTGGTGACATCAGTTGGTAAATCTTTCAATGAGGTGGTCAAAATGGGCGGAATGGTAGAAGAGGGACTTAAGTCCAATAAGATCTTGAGCTATTCCGCGTTGAAAGCAACAACTCAAGCTATTCAGAATGGCACGGGGGTTGCATTCGGGAAGAAGAGAAAAGAAGAAGTTGCAACAGTAGAGGAGGGTACTTGGTCCAGATCGAAAGGTCCTTCACCTCACTACCAAGCCAAACCCTACTACCCAAATCACCCAAATCACCCTCCCCGAAACACATATCCACCACCAGGCTTGCAATAACCCTCCGGGACCAGGTTTTCGAGGGAATCATGCCTTCAGAAAGGAAAAGACATAAAGAACATTCACCGAGTTGGGAGAAACTTATATTGCTCTGTTCCACAAATTGAAGCAGATAGGTTTGTTGAGTCCTATTGAGACAAGATTGCCAAATCCCCTACCCCCAAATGTGGATCGCTCAGTAAGCTGTGAGTATTGTTCAGGGGCTCTCGGACATGATACCGAGAAATGTTGGAAACTGAAACATGCAGTGCAAAATCTTATTGACACCAATAAGATCGAGGTTTAGACACCAGAGGCACCCAACATTAATCAGAATCCATTGCCGGCTCACCCTTAGACCCATATGATCAAATTGATACACAAGGGAAGGGAAAATTAAGAAGCCTGATCTGTATTCCAAAGCAAAACCAATCGGCGGAAGTTGTTATATGAGAAGTCATGCTTGGTAATCAGGAGGAGTTTTCGGTGGTTTGTTTTTGTTGTCATTTCTTTTGTCCGAGTTGTTTCTAGTGTTGTGACATAGATTTTGTCTTGTAGTGAAACCCTCTTATCTTTCCATTTTTGGTCATTTCAGTTTGCCTAGTCTTATCAAGTCTCGTTTCAGGTTTGTATTTTTTGGTTTTGCTTGTTTGTATTTGAACCTTTTCTCCGTTTAATGGAACTTTCGGTCTTTTATTACCCAGTCGTCTTTTGTTTAGTTCTTATGTATTTAGATTTGTCATCTGTTCGAACGCCGATTCTAGTGACATGACATGCACGCATAATTGTGGCCTAATCTTAAAAGTGAATCATGAAGGAATTGGAAGATAGTCATGGCATTTTAAAAGAAATAATGATTTGAGATTATTTGGAACCCGAGTCACGTGAAATTTGGGGCGGATAAAATACAAAGAAAGCCTTAAGGGCAAAATGACCATGCTGACATGGGGTTCGCTCGTGATACTGAAATGGAAGTGTCGTCCAGCAATACTTTAAAATGGCGGATAAAAAAGGCGAATGGACGATATGGTTATCACTCCTAGCACAACCAGAAGATGTCGTGAATATGTTGTTTGTACTTGGCATGTTTTGAAGATTGGAATGACGAAGGCATTTTGTTCCGCTACCCAAACACTTTATCCTTCGTTAACCCTTCGAGCCTTATTTTGATTTCTTTCATACCCCTCCTTCGGAATCGGTACCAAAATTAGAAACACAAATGGGGAAGATAAAAAAAAAAAAAAAACAACCAAAAAGGAACGAAAAAGAAAAGAAAATGAAAAAATGATGAAAAAAAATGAAAAGAAGGAATTGGGAACTACGTTTGACCTGATTCCTTAAAGAGGATACGTAGGCGCTTCACACTCGGTCATAGTGTAAATAAAGAAATAAAAATCCCCAAGTATAAAACCGGGGCAAAGAAAAATTATGTTTATTGTAAATAAATTTAGGTCCGAAGGTTGTAAATTTTGAACCCAAAATTGATTTTGTTTTGAGCCTTCAATACCCTTTCTTTCTAGCCCTATCCAAATCCCACATTACGGTCCAAAGAAAGACCTTCCGATCAGTCTTCAAAAGATGCCGCGTCAGGCGAGGGATAGAGTCCTATAACACGCTGATTCTCAGCAGAAAAGATTCTGATTCTCAGCAGAAAGGAAATACGAGAGAGTCTTGGCAGTGACACCCCAATCCCCAGCTAAAAGTAATACAAACGGGAGAGTCTTACCGGTAAAAACCTTCACAGGCACCATAAGGCGACGAAAGCTGAGAGAAAATCAAAATGAGAGAGGCTTGAAAGTGAAAACCCTTCGGGCATTACAAGTCGAACAAAGGGGATAATCAGATGGAAATCACGAGACAAAAAATCGTGAAAGGAAATTAACGACGGAGGATAGGCCATATGTGCATGTCATGACCGGTAGAGTTGGTATCCGCGTTTGATAAGTTTTTATAGTTGTTTCTTGTTAGAGAGTCAGTCCTCCCTTGTCTTCTATTTGTTGTTTCTTTTTATCTTTCCCTTTTTGTCAAAATTCTCCATCAAAGTCAGTCTAGTCAAAACATAGTGAGAAATGATTTCAAAACTTGCCCCCAATTTTCCAATTATTATGCAAGGCAAGGAAATGCCATTGACGGCAAAGAAGTATGGTGCAAAGAAGATTATTAAACTGGGGCAGAAAATTTTCTTTTCAGTTTGAAAATTTTCTGGAAGTCAATCCCCACTCGGGGAAGAAGGAAAGTCTTAAGAGAAATGGTCTTCGAACCAGTGTCATCCTCAACAGCCTTCAAGAAGAGTGAAACACCAAATTTTGAGGAAATGAAAATCCACCAACAATGTTATCTACAACAAGTTCCGAGGTGGTCGGACAACACAGAGTGGTAAAGGAAGAAAGGAAATCCCATCTTCAACAAAATAACCCCCAGCAAGTTGAGAACGGGGAAGGGATAAATGGAAAAACACATCCCCAACAGGAATATCATCTCCAACAAATGAAATCATTCCCCAACAAGTTTTGGGAACCCCGAGCGAGGGAAAGGAGAAAAGGAAAAAACCACCACATGAGCGGCACAACCGCTCACAATGTTTTGAACTAACAAATTTTCTTTGATTTGAAACGGGGAAAGAAAGTGCTATTGATTGCGGAAAGTCATGCCACAAGGAAGAACACCAATACTGGGGCAAAAAATTTTCTGCCGTTGTTGAAACTTTTCTCGGAGAAACGAGGAAGGCAATTCAAGATGACATGTCAGGTTTGTCCACCTTCAAATAGGATGTTTCAGGTTTGTCCACCTTCGAACAGGACGTCTCAGGTTTGTTCACTTTCATACATTGATACAATGGGAGTATTCGCCCTCGAATAGGATACAATGGGAGTATTCGCCCTCGAATAGGATACAATGGGAGTATTCGCCCTCGAATAGGATACAATGGGAGTATTCGCCCTCGAATAGGATACAATGGGAGTATTCGCCCTCGAATAGGATACAATGGGAGTATTCGCCCTCGAATAGGATACAATGGGAGTATTCGCCCTCGAATAGGATACAATGGGAGTATTCGCCCTCGAATAGGATACAATGGGAGTATTCGCCCTCGAATAGGATACGATGGGAGTATTCGCCCTCGAATAGGATACAATGGGAGTATTCGCCCTCGAATAGGATACGATGGGAGTATTCGCCCTCGAATAGGATACGATGGGAGTATTCGCCCTCGAATAGGATACGATGGGAGTATTCGCCCTCGAATAGGATACGATGGGAGTATTCGCCCTCGAATAGGATACGATGGGAGTATTCGCCCTCGAATAGGATACGATGGGAGTATTCGCCCTCGAATAGGATACGATGGGAGTATTCGCCCTCGAATAGAATACGATGGGAGTATTCGCCCTCGAATAGAATACGATGGGAGTATTTTACATTGTCCTTTGCATATTTCATAAATTATTGCCAGAATGCATTTTTAATTCAAAAGTTGCTACTAAAAGCGGGTGCCTACCTGTATAAAAAAAGGCAAGTCTTCAGTCTTTACATTGCAGGTCTTGAAACCAGTAACCCACCATAAAGCAGAGGGTTACAACAAGAGATCCCAGCGCAAATTCAAGCGCATGAGTCAAAGGAAAGGAGGGAATGAAGGAAAATTTTTCCAGCATCATTATCCTCAGCAGGCAAGTAAATATTTCTAAAGATATCCCCAGCAGTCAGGAGGGAAAGCAACATGACCAAGGAGAAAAGCAGTTCCGAAACAAGGTAATTTAGGAGAAATGATGGTTCAAGAGACGATGCAGGAAGAAGAAATTGGTACAGGAAGCAAATGAAGGCTATCAAGATGGGATGAGTTGTAATTGAAGTCAGGGAGCCCACCTGAAGAATGGAGTGGCGATTTAATTTTGAAGTTGTAGTTGAAGTCAGGAGCCCGCCTGAAGAATAGAGTGGCCATTTATGCCAAAAGATGTTGTTGAAGTCAGGAGCCACCTGAAGAGAGGAATGGCGATTTATTTTCAAAAGAGGTTGAAGTCAGGGAGCCCGCCTGAAGAATGGAGTGGCGATTTATTTTGAAGTTGTAGTTGAAGTCAGGGAGCCCGCCTGAAGAATGGAGTGGCGATTTATTTTGAAGTTGTAGTTGAAGTCAGGGAGCCCGCCTGAAGAATGGAGCGACGATTTATTTTTGAAGTTGGTTAAGGAAAGCGGCAGAGTGTAACGGAAATCCCCAGCATGAATCAGAAGGAAGGCAACCAGAATGCGAGTCAACAGTCCGAGGGGATCAACAGAAGTTTAGTCACAATAAAAAAAAAAAAAAAAAAGAGGCATGAAGCCAATCCAAAATGCTCAAGACATGGCCGAGGTCACAAGCACTGCATACCTGGTCCTGATCCAAAAAGCCGAAGAAGATTGAACTAGCACCTACAACTAGCAAGTACCAATATTCAAATTTAGAGTCCGCATGAAGCACCAACCAATACTCGAGATCAAGCTTCGGAAGACTTATAGATAGGAATTTTGTAACTAGTAGCTGATAGGCTTAGTTAGTCTTTTTCATGTTTTGATTTTTGATGTAATAACAGGATCACAGACCGGAACTTCGATGGAACAGAACCTCGACGGAACGACACCTCGACTGGCTCTCCACCTCGGTATACCCCTTCCTCACTCACTTTCGAACTACACGTGGTCTGATTCCTTTATAGCCAAGGATATGTAGGCAGCTTAGATACAAGGGCTCGGTCACATTCCTCTTCTTTTAGTTTAGTCCCTCCGAATAAGGGTCGGGTCAAAAACACTTGTCTAGTCGTTCTTTGTCTGAAAACTCTTTGTGTTTTCAGTCACGTGATTTTTGACCCTCCCCGAGATTTTCTATATTTTTAGCGTAAAATATTTAGTTTAGTTTTAATATAGCTATTTTAGCTAAATTTGACTCTTTTACTTTATTTTTATCTCAAAATGAAAAATAACAAAAATATGGTTTTATTAATGTTTCGTAGTCATTTTAAACTTGAAAAATACAAAAATAGTACTTTATATTTTTTATCTTTTTATAAAAAACGAAAATAATAAAAAAAAATAGTTTCATTAATATATTGTAGTTATTTTAAACTTGAAAAATATAAAAATAGTACTTTATATTTTTATCTTTTTATAAAACGAAAATAATAAAAAAAATAGTTTCATAAATATTTTGTAGTTATTTTTAACTTGAAAAATATAAAAAATAGTTTTATTTTTATTATAAGTATTATAGTTATTTTGATTACCTAGGACTAATTAAATAACACCATTTTCGGTTCCGGGTGAAGAATAATATTCGGGTTCAAACTACCCGGTTTTATAATTTTCGGACCTAGCCCGTAATAAACCGAGTCCACTACACTAAGGGGGACAATACATAATGGATGGGGAATAAGAACAAAGACAAGAAGAAAAAGACAAAGGGATAAAAACAAGAAGAAAAAAACAAAAAAAAGGCATGGAGCTTATTTAAAAAAAAATAATAATAATAAATAAATAAAAAAAACAAAAAAAAATACTATACTCTTCTTCTTTAAAAAGAAGAAGAGAGAACGGATGGAAAGAGGAAGGATTTGAAAACAGGACATTGAAAAACGAAAAAAAACAAAGAAGGAAAAACAAAGAAAGAAAAACAGAGAAAAGAAGAGAAACGGAAAACAAAGAAAACGGAAGAAGAAAAGGATTGAAAACGAAAGAAGAAAAGGATTGAAAACGAGAAAGAGAAAAAAAAACGAAACAAAGAAAGAAAGGAAACAGAAAGAAAAACGGGAAAGAAGAAGAGAAACGAAAGAAGAAGAAAAATGACAGAAAAGAAAAACCGAGAAAAAAAATAATACACACAGTAGGAGGCCACAGTGGAGGAAAAAGTTTTTCTGCTTCGTCAACCTCGTTCTGCCCGTCGAATCGTTTGTTCTTGGTTCCGGTTTGGTTCGAGTTCTGTCCGGAGAGGTCGAGGTTTGAGATCGTCATAAAAAGTTCGTTTTCTCGTTGTGTACGTTCAAAAAATATGCAGAAATAAAGGTGCATGTTCTTTTCCGATATTGTTCTTCTTGCTAATATTTTGGATCGTTTCGTATTTGATTTAGTTTCGTATGGTTCAGACTATTTTTGTAAATATATGATTTTGTTGAACATGCAATGTCAAATTTAGCTAATGAAAATGACTAATCCTTCATATGCTCGCCAACTAGTTATGCTTCCATTGTTTATGTAATTGTTCACCATAGTCTTGAATTTGCTCACTTAGTTAGCTACTCGTATGTTTACTCGATGGTTATAGTTGAGCACGATGTTGTCACATTATGGAAATTGGTTCGTTATTCTTTAACTGAACGACGTAATTAGATTAAAGGAATCGGGGGTGCATTTCATGTGACCCGACTCCAATTTTGAACAAGGCGTGTCGTGAACCACAAGTGCATTTCATGTAGTGTGGCTTGCAACTTAAATAAATATAGCGTAATGTAGTTTGCTTTTAAATTAGAATTAGAGGTGTGCCTCGCCTAACAAAATTATACAAATCGCGGGGCCCTCATAAATGTATATGTAAAATATTTAGATTTCGAGATGTGTCGTTTCTTAGCGAATTTCCTGGCCTTCTCAAAAATGTAAATAAGTAATCGCTCTAGGCGCGTATTTTAATAATTTTACCTTCTTAAATACGGGTGTGCATTTCATGCGGCCCAAATCCAAATCCCAAAATGTTGAATAAGAATGTGTCGAGGATCCGGGTGCATTTCATGTGACGTGATTCGAAACATATTTTTAAGCAACATTCTCTTTCGTAAATAATAATAATAATAAAAGCGGTAAAGGGATATTAATTTGCATTAAGTATATAACTGTAAGAATCAGATAAATAAGCCGAATATGACAGTTAAGCGACCGTGCTAGAACCACGGAATTCGGGAATGCCTAACACCTTCTCCCGGGTTAACAGAATTCCTTATCCGGATTTCTGGTTCGCGGACCGTTAAATAGAGTCAAACCTTTCCTCGATTCGGGTTTCAAACCGGTGACTTGGGACACCATAAATCTCCCAAGTGGCGACTCCGAATCTCTCAATAAATGAATGCCGTTTTGGTTGTCCTTTAATTGGAAAAACTCTCTTTTATATTTCGCGCCCGCGCGGGTACGGAAAAAGGAGGTGTGACAAACATACCTGAAGCTGTGAAAAGATAAGCGTACTGGTTGCGCATATCCTGCTTGGTCTCCCAAGTCACCTCCTCGGCCGGCTGACCCTGCCACTGAACTTTCACTGAAGCTATGTTCTCTGGCCTCAACTTTCTGATCTGACTGTCCAAAATAGCCACTGGATCCTCAACATAGGATAGATCCTTGTCTAACTGGACTGAACTGAAATCCAACACGTGCGATGGATCACCGTGATATCTCTGGAGCATCAAAACGTGAAATATCGGGTGAACTTCGGCTAGGCTGGGAGGAAAGACAATCTCATAAGCAACCTCCCCAATTTGCCTCAAGATCTCAAAAGGGCCAATAAACCTCAGACTCAGCTTCCCCTTTCTTCCCAATTCTCATAACGCCCTTCATAACGGAAACTAGAAGCAGAACCCGCTCTCCGACCATATATGCAACATCACAAACCTTTCTGAGTCAATCTAGTCATAAGAGCTGCAATCGATGAAAACCCTTCCACAAAATGAGGGTATTAACCTGCTCCGTGCCCAATAGCCTGGCCTCCCCCGGCTCAGACCAGCCCACCGGAAATCTACACCTCCTACCATATAAAGCCTCATACGGTGCCATCTGAATGTTGGACTGATAATTGTTGTTATAAGTAAATTTTATTAGTGGTAGGAAATTATCCTATGACCCTCCAAACTCAATCACGTACGCACGTAGCATATCCTCCAAAATCTGAATATTGCGCTCGGACTGTCTGTCCGTCTGGGGGTAAAATGTCGTGCTCAACACCATCTGAGCGCCTAAATCCTTCTGCATGGCTCTCCGGAACCGCGATGTAAACTGAGTACCTCTATCTAAGAAGATAGAACTGGAATACCATGCAAACGGACGATCTCCCCGATATAAATCTCCGCCAACTGCTCCGATGAATAAGTGGTACACACAGGTATGAAATGAGCGGACTTGGTCAATCGATCCACAATGACCAAATAGAATCAAGCTTCTTCACGGTCCGTGAGAGTCTATATATAAAGTCCATGGTGATACGCTCCCACTTCCACTCCGGGATCTCTATCTGCTGAAGCAACCCACCCGGACGCTAGTGCTCATACTTTACCTGCTGGCAGTCGAGGCAGCTAGACACATAGTAAATTATATCCTTCTTCATCCACATCCACATCCACCAGTAGTGCTGCCTCGTCTTGATACATCTTCGCGGCACCCGGATGGATGGAATACCGCGAGCTATGGGCCTCTACTAGAATTGTAACGACCCGACCGATCGTTTTGAGTTCCGACGCGTCATTCAGCAGATTGAGACCATGAACAATTTCATCTCAGGTATATTCACTTGTGTGTATGGTCAGAATGAAAATTTAGGAAGTTTGGAGTCAAATCTAAATGGAAATTCTCATTTTGAAAGCTTAAAGTTGAAGAAATGAACTAGGATTGGAATTTTGAGTAAATGACCTTGGAATTGGGATCTAAAAGTTCCAGCATGCTCTTATGATAATTTTTAACTAGGGCGTATGTCCGGATTTGGTTTTTGATAACTCGTGAGCATTTCGGCGTATATGGCGGAAGTTAGTATTTTAGAAAAATTTCATAAATTTGGGTTGGAAGGCATTTTAGAGTTATAGATGTCCATTTGGGATTCCGAGTTTGGGAATAGATCCGTATGGTGATTTTGGATTTGGGAAAGCGATCGGAAGTGAATTCGGATGTGCGGAGGTCATTTTGAAGTCATTTGGCTAAATACAGAAATTTGAAGTTTTATGAGAAAATTCGACCGGAAGTGAAAATTTTGATATCGGGGTCGGAATGCGATTCCGAAATTTGGTACAAGTCCGTAATGTCGAATGTGACTTGTGTGCAAACTTTGAGTCAATTCGGATCGATTTTGGTAGGAAAAGGGACAATTAATCTCTTTAAGGAAAGCTTAAGTTGGAAAAATGAACCCAACATTGACTTATGAGTTAGAGGGCTCGGAACTGAATTATGATGATTCGGTTAGTTTCGGGGGGTGATTTAAGACTTAGAAGCGCAATTGGAAGTAATTTTGGAGGTCCGGTGAAGAAGTTAGCCTATTTTGGCGAAGTTGGAATTTTGGCGGAATCCGATCGATGGGTGATATTTTGATCCAGGAGTCGGAATGGAATTCCGACAGTTGCAGTAGCTTCGTTAGGTGATTTTGGATATGTCTGCAAATTTTCAGGTCATTCGGACATCGTTTGGTCGGGTTTTTGATCGAAAGTGTATTTTCGGAAGTTTTTGGAAACTTAGGCCTTGATTTGATGAAAATTGATGATTTTGATGTTATTTCGGCGATATGATCTCTGGAGCGAGTTCGTGTGATGTTTTAGAGTCAATGTGCATATTTGGTTTGGAGCCCCGAGGGCTCGGGAGTGTTGAGGTGTCTCGGAATAATTCCGGACTTAGAAAATGGGCAGAAAATGCAGAAAAATCTGCTGTGAACGGTGACCATGAACAGTGTCCATGAACAGTGCCCGTGAAACAGTGCCCGTGAACAGTGCCGCACAGAATATATTTGAGCAGTGTCCGTGAACATTAACCGTGAATAGTGCCGGACAGAATATATTTGAGGTCCGAAAATATATTGCCATTTTTTATGATTTGGAGCTCGGATAGGGCGATTTTTCGTGGGATTTTTGGAGAGAACAACGGGGTAAGTGTTCTTAACTCAATTGTGGTGGTATAACTCGAATCTATTGCAAGTTTTAGTGTTTAATTTGAGAATTTTTGTTGAAAAGGGTAGAAAACCCTCTTGGATAGAAATAGTGATTTAAGGGGACAAATGAACTCCAATTTTTGTGAATTTGGTATGTACGAACTCGTGGCGAGACGAGGATTCCGAAAATATAAATTTCAAAATTTTTCGAGATGTGGGGCCCGGGGCTCGGGTTTTGCCAATTTCGTGATTTTTGATATTTTTCGAGTTCTTTCGATTGGGTTATGTTCCATTAGCCTATTTTGATATATTTGTACTAATTTTGGCTAGTTTTGACGTGCGTGGATGCCGGTTCGAGGAGCTAAGGCATCGCGGGCATGAAAGCTTCTACCGGTTCGAGGTGAGTGGTAGTAGTAAACAATGTGCTGAGGGTTTGAAACCCCGTACTAGCACTTCACAGTGCTATATTGAGATGAGACACGCGTTCTATGACGGGCGTGGTGACATTGTGATTGGGGGTTCGGACTTAGTCCTTCACGGCTAATAGAATATTGTGTTGTATGACTGTTATTGAGATTATAACTGTACAATTGGGTTAATAGCCATGTTTGGGGCCTTGTGCCGATCTGTAGAGCATTAGGGAACCTATAGAGCTAGGTGACCCTTATATCGTGTTGGAAACATACACTCGGCCGTAGCTCTAGCTGTATAGCATAATATGAGCATGTATTAGATGTGTATATTGAGAGAGATTATCTAAGGTGGAATTCCTTGTTCTAGCTGAGTGGGCCCTGAAAGGCCAAGTCTATATCGATTGAGATGAGATAGGGTCGAGGACCCAGCTATGAGATGTTATATTGGGCACGAAAGGCCAAGTCTATATTGAGCGAGACTGGGTCGAGGACCCGACTGTGATATATTGTATTGGGCATGAGAGGCCAGTATATACTGGCTGGGATAGGGTTGAGGACCCATTATGAGGTATTATATATATATATATATATATACCTATATTGGATCGGGCGGCACGCCGCAGCAGTATATATATTGGATCGGACTGCACGCCGCAGTAATATACATATAATATACATGTAATATACATATGGGACGGACTATACGCGCGGTATTATGTGCGCTTGGGCTCGTAGGAGCCCGCCGGAGTACGAGTACGCACACATTCTCGGTGAGCAACTGGTGTATATTATGGGATCGGGGCGCACGCGCGCAGCGGTATAGAGATATATATATATATATATATATATTGGATCGGATCGCACGCCGTAGTAATATTTGTGTGGATCGTGCGGCACGCCGCGATATTATAGTGCTTGGGCCTAGGGAGCCCCTCGAAGTCTGTATACACCCCGGTGAGCGCCGTCGACGTTAAATGGAGCGGTGATAGCGCCGCAAACGTATATGTATTGGAGCGGGCTACGCGCCGCAGTATTATACTTATTCATATTCATATATATATACTGAAATATTTATATGTTATAGACGGATGTATATGTCTCCATATATTGAGATGGTCTGTATACCGTAGTGGTACGAGCGAGGATGTGGTCGGTGTGGGACCTAGATGAGATAGATGTGGACTGGAGATCGGAGTACTCATTATAGTGATGACTAACCTGTGGGGGTTGCCTTAGAACTGTTTAGTGATAGTACAGGAGTTCTTATTTTCAGTTATTGTTTATTATTGTTACTCAACTGAGTTGAAATATACTCACCCCACTCCCCTGCACTTTTTGTGCAGATATACAGGTTCAGGAGGGCAGTTGAGCTATCGCAGCTGCTTTATTATCCCCATTCTGTGGAGACTTCGAGGTAGCTGCCAACGTCCGCAGTACCTGACCTCTTTCTTTTTATCATTTTGTTGTCTCCATTCCTGGTTAGACTTGATTTTGTAGTAGATCTCATTTGTAGAGGCTCAGACTTATGACGCCACGATTTGGTTGGGACTGTGTTCTTGTATTTCGATTCTACACTTCTTGATTTGTTATGAAAACAGGCTAATCACGCCGATTAATCAGTATTAATTATACTTGGCTGGTTTAATTGGATAAGATGGTCGGGCTTGCCTAGCAATGTGTTGGGCGCCATCACGGCCGGGGTTTGGGGTCGTGACAAGTTGGTATCAGAGCCTAGGTTAACAGGTCTCGCGAGTCATGAGCCGGTTGGTAGAGTCTCGTGGATCGGTACGGGGACGCCTGTACTTATCCTCGGGAGGCTGCAAATCCTTTAGGAAAGCTTCAAATTCTTGAAATTCTTATCGTGCGTACTTGATTCAGTTTGAGGTATGATTCTTGAAATTCCTTCTACACGTTGATGTGCGCACTCGAGTGCTTAGTGATAATTTGCCTTGATGACTTATGATTCCCCAATCGAGGGACGAGATATAATCTCTGTGAATTCATGTTGGGCTAGTCGGGAGGACTTGAGGCCAAATCTTTGTCTATGGCTTGAGCACCAAGGTACTAATTTCGCGAGCCGGTATTATGAAGTTCATACGATCGGTATTGATCTTTATTGTGCAAATGGCAGTTTGATAATGGGAGAGCTGTAAGGTATTCAGTTCTTGTTGTGATTTGATATGTAGCCCTAGTTATGGGCGTGAGAAATATGTTCATTGCCTCTTAGCGGAAATGTAAAGTGCACAATGTGTGGTAGTATGAGTTTAGACTCAAGAAAATTGAATTGGTTGTGCTATGAGTATTGTGGTGAATGGTATTTGACATATGTCATGATTCGAGCAGGTGCAACACATGTCCATGTATCAATTTTGATAATATAACTTGTATAGTGTTGAGATTAATATTGTTGATATACATTGCGATGTCTTGTTGAGTTATGGATGTATTGTTAGAATGGTTTGGTGATTCTCTGGCACGTGGTTAGGCCAAATTACAAAGGAAACTCTGCCGAATTTTTTTGAAAATTTGGGACTTACAAAGATTTTTGTCACATAAAGAGAGTGGGCTTATTGGTGGTGTGTGTATAAATGCAAGAATTACAGAAGGGTTAAGGTCTCCGATGATACGAGTCTTTGTCAAGCTTGTAAATGACTTGAGTTTAATCTCACCATAACATTGTGGCATCATTTGAGTAAAGGATGCTATGAGCGGCTAAAAGTGCTTTGATGTATGCTCCGAGCCAAGTTGGGGAGGTTGCTATTAAATAACTGATTGCACTATTGTGTGCTATGTTGATTCTGTCTTTAAGTATGTTGGGAAGATTCCGACAAGGTTATGGCGCTTCGTAGATGTGAAGAAATACTAGGATGTTTTGAACTACTGTTGGTAGAGAATGTTCGGTGTATAGAAAGGAAAGATGGCTCATTAGTATCTGTAAGTAATCATGTTCTGCGATGTCAGAGTTCTAACAAAACACGAGTGGTTCTACTCAATAGGACAGTTGAATTACAGCTGAATAAGGGTGAATGATGCCCGAGAATGGTTTTGCAGTGTTCAAGATTTTGCTTGTAACAGTCAAGTGCCTTAAGATTGTGTATGTGGCTAAAGATGGCGGTTTCGTTAGAAAAGATCAAGGCTTGTGTTATATCATGTGAATGATGGGATTCTATGTATCCGTATTGGAAGTAATGATAACAAATTCAAAATCGCAGGAAGTTCTTCAAAATAAAGTGTGGTAGAATGTGGTACTTCTGGGAAACATTTGAGAGAGTATTCAGCGGCCCGTGAGCCTTAGACCGTGTGGTCTTGTGTACGAGTTTTGTGTGGTAAAAAGGGTTGAGGCATTGTCGTGCTACAGTAAAGACTAGTATTAAATTAAAGATGAATCGGAAAGGAAATTGGGTAAATGGATCAACTTGTTAATAAACCGAAACGGTATGATAAGGAATACGATTAATTCCTGGTATATGTTTGAAGTAATGAGTCTCGCCGATATTGTGCAATAAAGCTTTTGAGTATTGGCAGTTGTGTAACTCGGTATGGGTATAAGGACTCAGTCCTGGCAATTTAACTTATGCAATGTAATTGGGAGAAAGGGTTTGTGATGTGTTTTACCGTGGTTTGAAAATGAGTGTATTTCCTGTTGGTATGTAAAGCTCGAAATGTGTAATGAGTTTTCTCTATATGGGATCATGAAAGTCCTTGACTAGTTGAGTGCGCTGATGTTTGCGGCGTAGGGAAAGGGATGTGAATTTTCCCTGTTGTCTTAGTGTGGTATGGTATATGCGATGTGTTATGGAAAGTTGATAACGGCATGTTCAAGGTTTTGAGATCAATTCATATTATATGGGGAGTCATTAAAATCCTCAAGCAGCGTGGGCAGCTGCAGATAATCTGAGAATCAATCTTCCTGGTGATTTAGGAGAATGGTACTGCTATACTAGTATTTCGGCAGAGTCTATGGTCAAAAGGGCCAGGTAAAATAAACTGATAATATCTAGCGGTATTGTGGTATACTCCCTTTGGATCGACTATAATAATTGAGTCGTTGATGACATAGTGAAATTTATGAATGGCTTTCGTGGTATGAATGGACGTTTGAGGTGCGTTATGTAATCGCACGGTGAAGTACGGAATCAGGCATAGTGATTCCTGTGTTATGTATGTGTTGGAGACTAGAAGTTCTCGTAACCCGCCTACGCAGCGGTGGTATATCGTGTGTATCGACACAGTGTAGCGGTTATCGGAAATTGGAAGCTCTAGTGGCTATCTCGTTACTTGATATGATGAATTTGAATAATGATATACGATTGTTGACTGGTTGTCATAAGCCAGGTTGTCCAGACTAATGTGATATGGACTATGTCGGAAACATGTCGCAAACTGCATGGCAGAGCGCATCAGATCATGCTCCAGCAGGGTGGATGTACCCTAGGGCCAGCGGACGGCTGGTAGGTATTGCTTTGTCAGTTGGGCCTTCGTGGCGGATGTCAGTGTAGAGGTATCTACCATTGATTCAATTCCGGTATTGAGGAACTTTGTCGAATGAGTTTCGTGTGACCGAGCTCGAGGCCATATATACATGTTTGTTGCAATGAGCAACTTGAGTCGATGTGCATTCCTTTTTTTCTAGATTTATGCGTGGATCGGGTGGCACGCCGCCACATGTATAGTATCTGGATCGGGTGGCACGCCGCCACATGTATGGTATCTGGATCGGGTGGCACGCGGCCACAGGTATGCTATTGGAACGGGTTGCGCGCCGCAACAGTGTGATGTGGGAAATATTGATTCCTATATGTACCTTGTATACAATACTTCCTCTCTTCTGAGGAATAGTCCGTATTGGATATCGCTTGGGAAATAGCATATCGGTTGTGCCCATACAGGATTCGATAGCATATACTAAATATATCACCGCGTGTGTGATTGATTGCTTGAGTTCAGACCTAAATATGTGTGTGGCTGACCGTTTTGAGCATTGCGACTTGAGGTGCTCCATGAGTAATAGTGTTTGGATAGAATCATGAGTTGTGGCAAGTCCACGTGATGTTATGACCTTTCGAGGAGGATTCGGGTACTCTAATTCTATGATGTGAGACGAGATCTCAGTTATGTGTTGTGATGGTATTGAAGAATTTGAATTATAGCTCTTTATGTGAGTCTGTTGTCATGATTCGAGTGTGTTCAGATCATTTCTTATTGGAGCCTGTGTTTTGCTCGTCGTGGCTTAGGCCGATGAGGAGGTGTCATATTACCACTGTGGTGTGTTATAATCGAAATGATCGTTGGAGTCATTAATGAGTGCGAACATACATGATTTCAGCTAGATAGAAAGGTAATATCGAGGTTTGGCTCCAAAATCCGTTGTAATATCGGTCAAAAGAGAAATGGCTTCATAAATGGTGGATGTGAGGAATTGTTACGGTTTAGCCCGTGTTTTATTTATCGTTGGCAGTATATGAAAGTGTTGGAATAAGACTTCAACTAATAAGAGGTTTCCATCGGTATTTGGGTATTGTAGGCAAATGTAGTAATAAAGAATGTTATTGTGGTCACATGAGTAAAGTTATGCGAAGTGTAAATTCAACAAAGTTATGCATTAATGTTTGGGTACAACGTGTGGAGATTGATATAGTGGTCGAATGATGGAAACAGACTTGGCCGAAAATTCAGGGTGTTGGAATTTGGCCTAATGGCTAATTCGCTTGAATAAAGAATTATATCTACAAAATTATATAGCTAATGTGCTCAACTAAGTAGTGGTAGCACGGGAAGGTGCATGATGTGTTAAACAAGTTATTTGAGACTACATCATTGTAGTTCTCGGCACGTTCGAGGACGAACGTATGTTTAAGTGGGGGAGATTGTAACGACCCGACCGATCGTTTTGAGTCCCGACGCGTCATTCAGCAGATTGAGGCCATGAACAATTTCATCTCAGGTATATTGACTTGTGTGTATGGTCAGAATGAAAATTCAGGAAGTTTGGAGTCAAATCTAAATGGAAATTCTCATTTTGAAAGTTTATAGTTGAAGAAATGAACTAGGATTGGAATTTTGAGTAAATGACCTCGGAATTGGGATCTAAAAGTTCCAGCATGCTCTTATGATGATTTTGAACTAGGGCGTTTGTCCGGATTTGGTTTTTGATAACCTGTGAGCATTTCGGCGTATATGGCGGAAGTTAGTATTTTAGGAAAATTTCATAAATTTGGGTTGGAAGGCATTTTAGAGTTATAGATGTCCATTTGGGATTCCGAGTCTGGGAATAAATCCGTATGGTGATTTTGGAGTTGGGAAAGCGATCGGAAGTGAATTCGAATGTCCGGAGGTCATTTTGAAGTCATTTGACTAAATACAAAAATTTGAAGGTTTGTGAGAAAATTCGACCGGAAGTGAAAACTTTGATATCGGGGTCAGAATGCGATTCCGAAAGTTGGTACAAGTCCGTAATGTCGAATGTGACTTGTGTGCAAACTTTGAGTCAATTCGGATCGATTTTGGTAGGAAAAGGGACAATTAATCTCTTTAAGGAAAGTTTAAGTTGGAAAAGTCAACCCAACATTGACTTATGAGTTAGAGGGATCGGAACTGAATTTCGATGATTCGGTTAGTTTCGGTGGATGATTTAAGACTTAGAAGCACAATTGGAAGTAATTTTGGAGGTCAGGTGAAGAAGTTAGCCTATTTTGGTGAAGTTGGAATTTTGACGGAATCCGATCGATGGGTAATATTTTGATCCGGGAGTCGGAATGGAATTCCGACAGTTGCAGTAGCTTCGTTAGCTGATTTTGGATGTGTCTGCAAATTTTCAGGTCATTCGGACATCGTTTGGTCGGGTTTTTGATCGAAAGTGTATTTTCGGAAGTTTTTGGAAACTTAGGCCTTGATTTGATGAAAATTGATGATTTTGATGTTATTTCGGCGATTTGATCTCTCGAGCGAGTTCGTGTGATGTTTTAGAGTCAATGTACATATTTGGTTTGGAGCCCCGAGGGCTCGGGATTGTTTCGGAGGTGTCTCGGAATAAGGTGTCTCGGAATAATTTCGGACTTAGAAAATGGGCAGAAAATGCAGAAAAATCTGTCGTGAAACAGTGTCCATGAACAGTGCCCGTGAAACAGTACCGTGAACAGTAACCGTGAATAGTGCCGGAGAGAATATATTTGAGGTCCGAAAATATATTGCCATTTTTGACGATTTGGAGCTCGGATAGGGCGATTTTTCATGGGATTTTTGGAGAGAACAACGGGGTAAGTGTTCTTAACTCAATTTTGGTGGTATAACTCGAATCTATTGCAAATTTTAGTGTTTAATTTGAGAATTTTTGTTGAAAAGGGTAGAAAACCCTCTTGGATAGAAATAGTGATTTAAGGGGACAAATGAACTCCAATTTTTGTGAATTTGGTATGTACAAACTCGTGGCGAGACGAGGATTCCGAAAATATAAATTTCAAAATTTTTCGAGATGTGGGCACGGGGCTCGGGTTTTGCCAATTTCGTGATTTTTGATATTTTTCGAGTTCTTTCGATTGGGTTATGTTCCATTAGCCTATTTTGATATATTTGTACTGATTTTGGCTAGTTTTGACGTGCGTGGATGCCGGTTCGAGGAGCTAAGGCGTCGCGGGCATGAAGCTTCTACCGGTTCGAGGTGAGTGGTAGTAGTAAACAATGTAGTGAGGGTTTGAAACCCCGTACTAGCACTTCACAATGCTATATTGAGATGAGACACGCGTTCTATGACGGGCGTGGTGACATTGTGATTTGGGGTTCGGACTTAGTCCTTCCCGGCTAATAGAATACTGTGTTGTATGACTGTTACTGAGATTATAACTGTACAATAGGGCTAAAAGCCATGTTTGGGGCCTTGTGCCGATCTGTAGAGCATTAGGGAAGCTATAGAGCTAGGTGACCCTTATATCATGTTGGAAACATACACTCAGTCGTAGCTCTAGCTGTATAGCATAATATGAGCCCGTACTAGATGTGTACATTGAGAGAGATTATCTAAGGTGGAATTCCCTGTTCTAGCTGAGTGGGCCTGAAAGGCCAAGTCTATACCGATTGAGATGAGATAGGGTCAAGGACCCACTATGAGATGTTATATTGGGCATGAAAGGCCAAGTCTATATTAACTGAGACAGGGTCAAGGACCCATTGTGATATATTATACTGGGCCTGAGAGGCCAAGTGCATACTGACTGGGATAGGGTCGAGGACCCATTATGAGGTATTATGTATATAGATACCTATATTGGATATACATGCATGGATCGGACTACACGCTGCAGTAGCATATTGCATGGATTGGACTGCACGCCGCAGTAGTATATGGATCGGACTGCACGCCGCAGTATTATTGCGCTTGGGCTGTAGGAGCCCGCCGGAGTCTGTACACACTCCCAGTGAGCACGGGCGCCTTTGCATGGATCGGGCTGTATGCCACAACGTCATATGTATTGTATTGCATATATACATTGGCTTACTTGTACTACGTGGCATGATATTTTTGTGGATCGTGCTGCACGTCGCAGTATTATAGTGCTTGGGCCTAGGGAGCCCCTCCGAAGTCTGTATACACCCCCAGTGAGCGCCATCGACGTTAAATGGAGCGGGCTGCGCGCCGCAGCCGTATATGTATTGGAGCGGGCTGTGCGCCGCAGCATTATACTTATTCATATTCATATATATATACTGAAATATTTATATGTTATAGACAGATGTATATGTCTCCATATATTGAGATGGCTGTATACCGTAGTGGTACGAGCGAGGATGTGGTCAGTGCGGGACCTAGAAGAGATAGATGTGGACTGGAGATCAGAGTACTCATTATAGTGATGACTAACCTGTGAGGGTTGCCTTAGAACTGTTTAGTGATAGTACAGGAGTTCTTATTTTCAGTTATTGTTTATTATTGTTACTCACTGAGTTGAAATATACTCACCCACTCCCTGCACTTTTTGTGCAGATTCACAGGTGCCAGAGAGAAGTTGAGCTGTTGTAACTGTTTATTCATTTCTATTCCACGGAGACTACGAGGTAGTTATCGACATCCGCAGAACCTGTTTCTTTCTTTTTATCATTTTGTTGTCTCCATTCTGGTTAGACTTGATTTTGTAGTAGATCTCATTTGTAGAGGCTCAAACTTGTGACACCACGATTTGGTTGCGACTGTGTTCTTGTATTTAAGTTCTACACTTCTTGATTGTTATGAAAACAGGCTAATCACGCCAATTAATCAGTATTAATTATACTTGGTTGGTTTAATTGGATAAGATGGTCAGGCTTGCCTAGCAATGTGTTGGGCGCCATCACGACCGGGGTTTGGGGTCGTGACAAGAATCAACTCTCGAAGACCATCGACATTGGGCACACAAATCCGGCCTTGCATCCTTAATACCCCATCATCCCCGATGGTCACATCTCTAGCATCACCACGCTAAACTCTGTCCTAAAGAACAAGCAAATATGAGTCATCATACTGCCACTCCCTGATACAATCAAATAGGGAAGACCGAGAAAGCACACAGGCTAGAACTCGGCTGGGCTCCGAAAGGTCCAATCTCATGAACTGGCTGACTAAGGCCTAAACATCTATTGCGATAGGTCACTCTAAGGTTGGTAAATATTCCAAACTCCCCAAACTCTCTGCCCGGCAACTCAAGGCATCGTCTACCACATTGGCTTTGCCCGGATGATAAAGAATAGTAATATCATAATCCTTTAACAAGTCTAAACATCTTCTCTAACGGATATTTAGGTCCTTCTGCTTAAGCAAGTGCTGCAAACTCGATGGTCGGTATAGATCTCACAAAGCACCCCGTACAAATAATGACACTATATTTTCAGGGCATGAACAATAGTAGCTAACTCATGATCATGGACAGGGTAGTTCTTTTCATGTACTTTCAACTGTCTGGATGCGTAGGCAATCACCCTACCATCCTGCATCAACACCGCTCCAAGTCCCACTCATGAGGCATCATAATAAACTGTATAAGACCTCAAACCAGTAAGCAACATCAAGATTGAGGCTGAAGTCAAAGCTGTCTTGAGCTCTTGGAAGCTCGCCTCACACTCCTCTGTCCACTGAAATGGAGCACCCTTTTGGGTCAATCTAGTCATAGGGGCCGCAATTGATGAAAACCTATCCACAAAGCGACGGTAATAACCCACCAAGCCAAGGAAATTACAAATCTCTATAACTGAGGAGGGCCTGGGCCAACTCTACACGGCCTCCACCTTCCTCGGATCCACTCGAATGCCCTTACTCAATACCACGTGCCCTAGGAATGCCACAGAACTCAGCCAGAACTCACATTTTGAGAACTTACATATAAATTCTTCTCTCTCAGAGTCTGAAGCACTATCCTCAGGTGCTACTCATGATCTACCCGACTCCGGGAATATATCAGAATATCGTCAATAAAAACGATAATGAATGAGTCAAGATATGGCCTAAATACACTGTGCATCAAATGCATAAATGTTGTCGGGGCATTAGTCAGCCCAAATGACATAACAAGGAACTCGTAATGACCATACCGAGTCCTAAAGGTGGTTTTCGAGATATTTGGCTCCCGAATCTTCAACTGGTGATAACCTGAGCGCAAATCAATCTTGGAAAACAAATGTTCGCCCTAAAGCTGGTCAAATAGATCATCAATACGAGGTAAAGGATAACTGTTCTTCACTGTAACTTTGTTCAACTTGCGATAATCAATGCACATACGCATAGAACTATCATTCTTCTTCATAAACAAGACAGGAGCACCCCACGCTGAAACACTAGGCTGAATAAAACCCTTACCCAACGATTCTTGCAATTGGTCCTTCAACTCCTTCAACTCAGGAGGAGTCATGCGATACGGAGGAATGGAAATGGGCTGAGTGCCCAGCAACAGATCAATGCTAAAATCAATATCTCTATCAGGCGGCATGCCTGAGAGATCAGCTGGAAACATATCGGGGAAATCCCGTACCACTGGGATTGAATAAATAGAATGGGTATCAATATGACATCTCTCACATAAGCTAAATACGTGGTACACCTCTTCTCAACTATACGTTGAGTTTTAAGGAAAGAGATAACTATACTGGGAGTATGATCTAAAGTACCACTCCACTCAATGCGTGGAATACCTGGCATAGCTAGTGTCACGGTCTTGGTGTGACAATCAAGAATAGCATGATGGGGAGACTACAAGTCCATGCACAGAATAAATTAAAGTCAACCATACCGAGTAATAATAGATCTGCCCTGGTCTCAAAACTATGAACAGTAACCAGACATGACCGATAAACGCGGTCCACAACAAGAAATCTCCCACATTAGTAGAAACATAAACGGGGGCACTCAAAGAATCCCGAGGCACACTCAAATGCGAAGTAAAATAAGAAGACACATAAGAATAAGTAAAGCCTGGATCGAGTAGAACTGATGCCTCTCTGTGACAAACCAATATAATACCTGTGATGACAGAATCGGAGGCAACTGCCACAGTGCAAGCACGAATACAATAATATCTAGCCCGAACCCTCTCACGAGGGAAACCTCTATCTCCTCGATCTCTGCCCCTAGCTGACTGGGCAGGTATGGCAGCAACTGGAGCTGTAATCATAGCCTGAGAACTCTGAGGACCCCGCTGCGGCTAAGCAATCTGTGAAGATGCACCCCTACCAAGTCTAGGGCAGTCCCTAACCATGTGACGTGTATTGCCACACTCGAAACAAGCTCTGGGAAGACGCGGTGGCTGTTACTGCCTGGGGCTAGGCCTACTGGACTGACCTCTGAAAGTACCCGCGCAAGAGGTACACTAGAAACTAGAGGTGCAAAATAAGGCTCATGAGGTACAAGCGGAGCTGGAGTACTGCCAGTTGCTGGCAAAGCTGAATGTACAGGACAAATAGAATAACCCCTACCATAATGAACTGTTGATAGGGTACAGGCACCAGAATAGTGACCCGACTCTCGAGACATCTTAGCCTCCCCCTCCCCTCGTTCCCTAGCTAGCATACCCTCAATCATCCTAGCAATGCTCACTACCAATTGGCAAGGAATATCCATCTCCAACTATCTTGGCATGCTGGACCGGATGGGAGAAATAAGACCCTCGATAAACCTCCAAACACTCTCCCGAACTGTGGCAACCAAAGTCGGTGCATGTCTAGCCAACCTGGTATAACGAATGGCATACTCTAAATCCGTCATAGCACCCTGGCGCAAGTGCTCAAACTCCACGCGCCATGAATCCCTAAGGCTCTGGGGAACAAACTCTCTCATGAACATGTCTGAGAACTGGGTCCAAGTCAGTGAGGTAGACTCGACTGGACTGTCCAACTCATAAGTACGGCACCAATCATAGGCGTCTCCCCGAAGCTGAAAAGCGATGAAAGAGACCTCGCTAAACTCCACTATGCCTATGGTGAGAAATATACGATGACACATCTCCAAAAATCCTATGGCTTCATCTGATGCTAGGCCACTGAACACTAGGGGATCATATTTCTTGAACCACTCTAGTCTACGTTGCTCGTCCTCGAAAATAACTGACCCATCCCTAGGTTGTGGTGGTGCTGCAGGCGGTACATGAATAACCTCTAGAACCTGCTCCATCTGCACTCTATGTTCAAGAGTGCGGGCTGCGGAAGTCTGGTCCCCTCTCCCAGCTTGAGATGTGGCTGCAGCGAGAGAAAGCAACCCTGCTTGAGCCAAGGTAGTGTACATGCTCATGAACTGAGTCAGAGTCTCCTGGAGCGCTGGAGTAATGGTAGAAGTGGTAGGTGTGCCAGGAGCCTGGACTTCGGCCAAATCTGTTGGTCGTACCTCGGTGGTAGCTCGCGCAGGTGTTGTGGCCGCAACACGTGCGCAGTCCATGACCTCTACCCCAGCCCCGACCTCTGACGACGATAGCAGGGAGCATGGGTATCTGGTCCTTTTGTGTAGCACGTGTCCTCAGCATCTGTGAGAGAATAAAATACAGAAGTTTAGAATTGATGTCAAAATATCGCACGACAAGGAATTCAAAAGATATGAAGATTCTTCCTAAACGGTTACATAGCCTCTCATAGATAAATACAGACGTCTCTGTACCGATCGGCGAGACTCTAGTAAACCGGCATATGTTCCATGACTCCTATAAACCTAGAGCTCTGATACCAACTTGTCACGACTCTAGTTCACCAATCGTGAACATGTCGTGATGGCACCTAGTCCGCACGACGAGATAAGCCAAATATTGCAGAAAAGCATAATATTTGCGAAAAACAGAGTAAACCAATTTAAATAACCAGAATAAAATTGTATGGTATGCCACTCGGCATGTACAACTCAATGACACAAAGTCTACTAAAATTTCCAAAGACCCGAAAACTCACAGACAACACAGGCTATAGAAATGTACAGTATGGCTCCAAAACTCCAGAATATTCAAACAACCGAAAAAGAGAAAAACTAGATACTAAAGATAGAGTAAGAGGGAGACTCATCGATCAACGGCACAACAGAACTACCTTGAAGTCTCTGTGGTCCCCTCACTGATAGCGCGCCTGAGTAAAGGTACCTGGATAATCTGCACATGAAAAACATGCGCAAGAAGGGCATGAGTACACCACAGCGGTACTCAGTAAGTGCCAAGCCTAACCCCGGTTGGGTAGTAATGAGGAAAGGTCAGGGCCCTACTGAGGCAAAAATATAATACTAGCAATAATTAACAGAGTGGAAATCTGACAAAAATAACAAATGCAGCAGTGTAATAAGGTAATCAACGAAGCAATAATAACTACAAGGATAAAGCAGAAATACAGAGTAAACACAGTTGAATATCAAGATACCAATGAGGGTCTCCCAGGATACCGTCCTGTAGCCCTTTCCTCAACTGTCCAATGGATCTCCCGAGATACCATCCCGTAGTCCAGCTCTCGTACCAATACCAAAGGATCTCCCGGGATGCCGTCCCATAGTCCAATCATCAACGTATAGGAGGATATCCCGGGATACCGTCTTGTAGTCCCAAAATAAAAATGTAAGGGGATCTCCCGAGAATCGAACCCGTATTCCCTAAGTAAATAAACAAGTGGGGAGCTATCAGAATCCCACATCCGTAGTCCCGATGTAAATGCGCAATCACAGCCAGAAACAAGCCAAGGAATAAAGCATGGAAGACAGAGCAACAGATAGAACTAGCCTATCATACTTCACGTAGTACAGTTTAAACAACTTAAGCAATTATGCAGTTAAGTAAGCTAAACATGCTTTCCTAATCTAGCACAAGTATAATTTTCAGGTAGGATAAAACAGGTAAGAAAGAAAGCTAATATCAACAACTTTAGTGAAATTGGATTTTCATCAATCGGCTCAAGTACGCGCTCGTCACTTCATGTACAAGGCACTCAAATATCAAGAAAACAATCCTAAGAGGAACGGCCCTGCCACACAAGATTAGACAAGCAACTTACCTCGAACCGGATATCACTAAAAATTGCACCTTTGCCACGAGTATCTTACTCCAAATGGCCCAAATCTATTCAATCCAATTACACATTGTAAATAATATTGCAAACAACTGATTCCACTATTAAAATTAAAGTTAGGGCACGAAAATAGGTCAAATGACCAAAACGCCCCTCCAGCCAACATCTTATAATTAAATAATTTTTATATTTTCAGAACCCTCGTACTTTCAAGAGTCTAACCGCATAAAAATCCCCCAAATTGGAGGTCAAATGCCCTCTCAAAACCCAAATAGTTTGGTCTATAAACTCCAATTTAACCAATTTTGATCCTAAATTCGAATTCCAATGGTGTATTTATCTATATAATGATGAAATATAATGAAAAGGGATCAAAAACAATTATCCAGTGATTTTCTCTTCAAAACCCACTCGAAATCGCCTTTCCCCGTGCTCTCAATTGATTTTTAAACTTATGAAATTAAACCCTCGAAATTGATACTTCTGAACAGTTATTTCCTCTTCTGCGGACAAGGGACCGCTTCTGCGGTCCCGCTTAAGAGGAAAACCAACCGCTTTTGCGGTTTTTCATTAAAAGGAACAGGGCCGCATCTGAGATAGCTGGGCCGCTTCTGTGACGCTTAGCCGCTTCTGTGGCTCAACTTTTGCGGAAATGGCATCGCTTCTGTGGCTTTTGAGGAAGGGGCACAAGTCGCTTCTACGACATCCAAGGCTGCTTCTGCGGCTTCGCTTCTGCGTTTCCTAAGCCACATAAGCGAATATGCCAAAAAGAAAAATACCAACTATAGAAATTACTTAGAAATTTCTCTGTTAACCACCCGAAATCATCCCGAGGCCCCTGAAACCTCTACCAAAATCACCAATACCACCTAATACCTTATTCAAACTCGCACCAATCCTTAAAACACATAAAACAATACCATAAATCCGATTAAATCAAAGATTCAAGCCTAAGAACTTCAAATTCAAACAAAACACACTTTCGATAAAAAATCTAACCAAACCTCGTCCGAATGACCTAAAATTTTGCACACACGTCCCAAATAACATGACGGAACTACTGTAACTTCCAGAATTCAAATCCGACCCTCAGATCAAAAACTCACTATCGAACCAGAAACTTCAAAAATTTAAACATCGGCATTTCAAGCCTAAATGAGCTACGAGCCTCTAAAATGCATTCCGAATACGCTCCCAAGCCCGAAATCACCTAACGGAGCTAGCGGAACCATCGAAATTCTATTTTGAAGTTGTCTTTATACCATTCCAAATACGAACCATTTTTCAACTATTAAGGTCTAATTTAGGGACTAAGTATCCCAAAATACTCCGTATCCTAACAACGAATATCCCGTCAAACCAAAATAGCAGAAATGAACCTGGGGAAAGCAGTTAATAGGGGATCGGGGCATAAATTCCAAAAATAACAGGTCAGGTCGTTACAAAATCTGAGGCTCATGCAAGTGCAGTTTTGTAGTAGATAGCTTAAAATTAGGAGGGACAAAATACTGAACATTTGAACAGACATAATCATAAATATAGGGAGGAGGATTACTCAACCTAAGATTTTTCCTAAGGGGTGGAAGAGCATAAGGTGCAACAGAGGAGGGAAGATCAGGAAAAAGAGTAGAAACATGAGCAGAACTTGGAGAAAAGGAGGAAATGGACACTGATGGGACAGAAGAGGTAGGAGAAGGAATGTCAATAAATTCAGGAGATGGAGCTGTGAAAATAGGAGAAGAAGGGGAAGCATAAGGAAAGAAAAACTCATGAAATACAACATCCCTAGAGTAAAAATTGGAATGAGTGGATAAATTCTAGAGTTTGTATCTTTTCTTTCCACAAGGATAACCAAGAAAGATGCAAGAAATGGCCCTAGATTGAAATTTATCCCTTCCAAACTTAGGTGAGGTGGAAAACATAAGCAACCAAAAGACTTGAGATGATCATAGGAAGGAGGGTGACCATGAAGTTTTTCATAAGATGAGATATTATTCAAAACAATAGAAGGAAATCAATCGACAAGGTATGTAGCAGTTAAGACACAATCACCCCAATATTCGAAGGGTAAGTTAGATTGAAACAACAAAGCTCGAGATGTTTCTAGTAAATATTTATGTTTTCTCTCTACAACCCTATTTTTTTGTGGGGTGTGTGGAATGGTGGTCTGATGAAAAATACCTTGGGAAGAGAATAAAGATTTGTCCTCATAACTAGTACCAAGCTCAAAAGCATTATCAGATCTAAAAATTTGAAATGAAGTGTGGAATTGTGTGATTACCATAGAAGTAAAAGCTTTAATAATAGATAAAGCATTACCCTTGCATGAGAGGAGATGAGTCCAGGCCACCTTGTAAAATTATCCACTAAAGTCAAGAAATATTTGAAACTATCGTATGTATTAGTGTTATAGAGTCCCCAAATATCAATGTGTGCTAATTGGAAAGGAGCAGATGTGTGGATGGTGTTAACAGGAAATGGTAATCTTTGTTGCCTAGCCATAGGAAAATTAGAGCAAATAAAAGATTGTTTAAAAGAAACCTTGCTAGAAACAAATGGAATAGAATTCATTCTAGCAAAAGCTATGTGGCCTAGTCATTGGTATCAAAACATATCAGTTTTATTTATACTAGAAATTGAATTACAATGGAGAGTAAGGGGAAGAGGAGTTATAGGATTAGGTACAGAAGTAGAATCAATACAAGAGTTATTAGTAAAACCAAGAGAATAAGATGCATTAAAATCAGAAACATTGTAAGCAGTAGATGGGACTGACATAGATGGTGGAGCAGTATCATCAATGTAGAGAAAATACAGACCATTAGTAGTTTTACCAATTTTCAGTGGCCTCTTCAAAGAATAGCCCTGTAAATAGCAAGTAGAAATGGTGAGTATTGCAAGACAATTAAGTTGAAGAAGAAGTTGATATACTGACATCAAGTAAAATTGAAAAGAAGGCACAAGAAGAACATTATGCAAGGTTATGGCAGCCATAAGGTGTAAAGAGCCAGTTGAAATAAACTTAACTTTATATCCATTAGGAAGAGTGATTTAAAATGGCTTAGGTAATGGTATTAAATTTTAAAGAAACAGTTTATGAGTTATCATGTGGCTAGTAGCCCCAGAAACTAAAATTCAAGTATTATCACTTAGTTGAGAAGATGCACACACATGAAAATCAATAGAATTAACCACAGAACTTTTCAACAAACCTGCAAAATTAGCAAAGCCAAAAGTTTCTCCATAAGAACCATTGGTGTTAGTATCAGGAGAAATATTTGCTTGATGTACAAGAGAGAAAAGATGTTGATATTGCTCCTGGATTAAACTATGAGTAGATGAAGTCCCAAGTTAGGAAAAAGAAGCTTGAACTAAAGACTCAATGGATTAAGTGTCAGCATGAACACATGAGGCAGTCCTTTTAGACAGTGTGAACTTGAAATCATGAGGGAACCCATGCAGCTTGTAGCACTTCTCGATGGTGTGCCCTGCCTTATTACAATACTTGCATGATACTCTTACACCTCTCCCAGTATTTTTTGACTCAAACTGAACCTTTTGGTTAAAACTTTTCTGATTACTAGAAGGTGTAGAAGATGCAAAGAAAGAGACTGACTCATTGGAGAAGCCCGGTGAGTGAGAAGTGTGAGCACGTGATTTTTACCCTACACATGAGTTATTCCTATAAAATCCAAAATAAATGATTTTCCTCATTGTTATAATTTTGTGTGAATTTTGTGTTAGTTGTTTGCATGCTATTTGCGTGTGATAAATGAAAATACAAAAAAAAAATGCATCTCTAGGCAATTAATTCGTTTTTTTTTTCTAACAAATTAAAGAAAAATCAAAAAAAAATTAGTTAGCTTTTAAATTGAAAATTGCAAAAAAAAGAAGGTAATTAGTTTAGTTTTAATTAATTCCAAATAACCACAAAGTGGGGAAAATATAAAAAAATACAAAGAAAATAAAGTACAAAAAAAAGAGGAGGAGGAAAAATACAATACAAGTTATAATAGAAAAATCAAAGAAATAACAAAGGCAAAAGAGAGTGGCCCAAATCGGCCAACCCAGCCGTCCCAGACCCCAGCGGCCCAAACTCTCAGCCGCCCCAGTCTTCAGCCCAATCACCCAGGCCCAAAACCCGTTTTCCCCCTTATCTAATCTCAACCGTCCATGATTTTCAATCTTACGGTCCGAATTCAATCTTACAAATTAATTCATTACATCCTTAATATACCCAAAGCCAAACAAGGATACAAGACTTCATCTCTTACAAGAACCTTAAAACACAGAACCGTCTCTTCTTCACTATCACTGCCGCGCCGCCTAGGGTTCCGCCGCATGAGGTGGCGGCCGGCATCCTTTCCGGTCAAAACTTTTACCAAAATACTCCCCTCATCTTCCTCATCCCACTTCTCCAAATGGTTACCTTCAAAACCAACCAAAACCCCTCCAAACATCAAACCCTAGTTGGCGCCGCCACCCTCTCCCACTGCGCCGCCACCTCAAAAACCCACAAAAACCTTCACTCCACTACTCGTTTTAACGTCACAAACACTGTGACCCAAAAATAAGTCAAAAGGCCGCTGAAAATTCAAGAACAAACCTGTTTCAAGAAGTTTTTCAAGTAATGAGTCGCCGAAAATTCAAGACTCGGTTGTTGAAGAAAGCGAGAAGAAGAGAGGCAGAAGAAGGAAAAGAACTGGAGCTGAGGCTTCTGAATGTCACGATAACGATGTCACTACCGATGAACAAGTTGATGCCAGTAGTGATGAATCCAAAATAAGGTGCACAAGAGAGAGTATGCGCGAGGGAGGGAGAGAGCAAAAGAGCTTAAATTGAGGCGTCTTTCGTTGCGTTGAGTAGGAATTTCTCTCTTTTTCTTTATTAATTCTCCTTTGCCTCTGCGCAATCCATAATAATGAGTAACACTAAGGACAACTTCAATGTTGCTAATCTCACTGTTGTTTTGAATGCTGGGGGACCGAGCAGACCTTGTCAATATGCTCAAAAAATAAATTTCATGTTCTTACTGGGAAGCACTCAAATGTGCTTGAGAGTTTGTCCCCGAATGTGAGAAAACGTGTTGAGGTTCTGAGGGAGATTCAGACTGAACATGACGAATTAGAGGCAAAATGTTTTGAAGAGAGAGCTGCACTTGAAGCCAAATTCCAGAAGTTGTATCAGCCACTATACACCAAGAGATTTGAAATTGTGAATGGGGTTGATGGGGCTACAACTAAGGCTACAGCAGCAGACAAGCAGGAGGATAAAGATGCAGTGGAGAAAGGAGTCCCTGATTTTTGGCTCACTGCTATGAAGAATAATGAAGTGCTTGCTGAGGAGATTACCGAGCGAGATGAAGAAGCTCTCAAATTCCTCCGGGATATAAAGTGGTCGAGGATTGATGATCCAAAGGGTTTTAAGCTTGACTTTTGCTTTGAGACTAATCCTTACTTCAAGAACTCCGTGCTAACTAAGACATATCACATGATTGATGAAGATGAACCAATCTTAGAGAAGGCAATTGCGACTGAGATAGAGTGGTATCCAGGAAAATGCTTGACACAAAAGATTCTAAAAAAAGAAGCCAAAGAAGAGGATAAGGAAAAACCGAAAAGTTAAAAAAAAAGAGCTAAGTTCCCTTTTAATTCTGTTTTATGCATGAAATATGTTTCTTCTCATATATTTTCTTGTTTTTTTTTCTGTTCATGTGTTGAAGATTAGTGAATTAGTTTAGGAACACATGCTGTTTTCTTTTAGTATGAATAAGATTAGTGAATACATGCTGTTTATGATTCTATTTCTTGTGTCGAGGATTAGTTGATTGAAAGCATTGCGAATTTGTTCCTTGATTCATGATTTCTGTTAGTTTCTGATCGTTTTAGCAATTTTTGGATTTTTAGATTATGTTAGATTGCTGTTAAAAGATATTAGTTTCTGTTTTTGGGAATTACTTGTTAATTGATAATTTTGAATCTGTTTATACATGCTGATTAGAATAAATACATTGTGAATACATGCTGTTTTGAAGATCTGTTGAATCTGTTTTGGATAGTGTTTGGATTTTGTTTTGGAAATCTTGTTGATTAATGGCTTACTTGGTACATTCTGTTAGTTAATTAGTTAGTCGATTCTTAGGATGTATTGGTTATAGCTGAAAATTAGTGATTTTGGTTCGATTAGTGAATTCACCTTTAGACTATCATAGATTCAATTAAGTCGATAGTTGAAATCACACGATTCGTAGCAACCTAAGGTGATTACTTGATAGATTCAATTTCGTTTAGTCATTCCAATTAGTAAGACTCACCATCTATCAAATTGTCCCCCCGAGTCTTGTTAATTGAATAATTGAACAAAAATGGCTATGTTTGTAAGATTACCTAGGGTTGGCTATTGATGTAAGTGATTCTAATTAGCGGTTTAATTCTGAATTTTAAGTTAGTTGAAGGGCCAATTGGCTAATTGAGCAATAGTCACTTAATTGTGGCTATTTGACAAATACAATCTGAAAATGGGTTAAAATAGGCATAAAATACAGAATTTAGAAATGTAATAAGCTCTTAAGTAGTAGGGGTGAATTGGGAAAAGGAAGTTGGTAAACTTGTAATAAGGTTAAAAGGAAAAGGGTACAATTGGGATAGGAATTGGCATAGTTGTTATAAATATAGAGCATTAAGGGCAGCTTGGGGATAAAAAAGGTAGAATTAGTAGTTGTCCTTAACAAGTGAGGGCACAATAGGTAATACCTAGGAAATAGAACATGGTAGAGTATTCTAGAAGGGGTTATAGTGTAGTTTTCACTAGAATGATTGCACTAACTTGTGCAACAAGCTAAAGAATTGAAGGGGTTTTAGTGAAATAATAATATTCAGATTTTTTCTTATTTTGGGTCTATAAATAGGTATTTTCAGCATTAGAAAAAGGGGGGTTCCATCTGATTTTGAAGGTCTTTTTTTAGAAATTGGAACCAAATAAACTTAGAAAATCAAAAAAAATAGCTGCAATTTTCAGATCTGAAATTAACAACTTCAGATTCAATTTTCTTCTTCTATATTTCAAATCTATATCAAAATAATCCAGAATAAGTAGGAAAATTTCTTTCTGGTTGTTTTGTCCAATTTTAGTTCTTGTTGCAATTAATTGATGCATGTGAAGGCATTTGGAGTCTATTGAGGTTGCTAAGTAAAGCTGATTGTTGAAAAGGATTTGTGATTTCCTAAAAGTCGATTTCAAGCAAAAGTTCGGGTGTTATTCGAATCTGGTTTTGGTTAATGCTGTGACTGTTGATCTGCTGGGTTTTGCTTACTGCTATTGTTGCTATTCTCATTGCTGACTTGTCCTCCTATTAAAATTCCAGGTACACATCCATAATTCAATATGATGTAGATCTCCAATTTTAGAGAGAAATGAAGAAGCTGACTCTGATATTAGCCATTTGTTCTATTAAATTTGCATTCTTCTATTGAAATGTCATTAGATTGTTATTAGACTGTTCTCTGTTATTTTATTACTGTATGCGAGAGTTTCAATGGTAGATTCATTAATCTAATTCATGTTAGGTGCGGTAATATTAAATCTAATTCACGTAATCATTTTGTTACTGTGTGCGAGAATTTAATTACAGATTCATAAATATCACTATGATGATTAACAAACATTTGTTTTACCGTTTCGATATCTTTCAATTGGTTTGTTAATGTATTACATTGTGGGCTTACAGCTATGTTTAGATGAATATTAAGCATTCAGGGAGAAAAAGAGTTGGCACAAGTAAAAACAAAATTTGGCTTGAATACAGTGAGTAATAGGAGGTGGCCATTTCGGAATTGTCTTATTAAACAAGGGATTAATTCATCTGGGATTCAATCTTTAGATTTTAGGAAATATACCAAACTGGAACCAACGCTAAAACGAAGCAGAAAACAAAGTAGAACTAATCAGGATCTTTGAGACAAACGAAGTACAAAACTTAGAATATTATAGGCTTGACCTTAATAAATAATTGGGATGAGCCTCGCATAACGTTAAACAAACGGGGCCCCCATTTAGTAATGGTTTAATACAATTAGACTCGGGAAGACTATTAATTAATTCCATAGTCTTACCCAAAATAATTAAAAGCCGATAGACGCTACCTTAGGGCACGATTTTAATATACCTTCCTATGAACGAGTGTGCACTTGGTGCGACTCAAATCCAAATCTCGGTAAAGCTGAAATACACCAAAAGTCATAGGCGTACTGGTTACGGTATGACTCGAGGCGTGTTTTCGCGATACCGCAAATTCCTTAAAAATGATATTTAACGTGAAAGCACATTATGTTGTTAAAATCTATAACTGAGTCAAACAAAAGTCAAGAACGACAGTGGAGCGACCGTGCTAAAACCACGGAATCCGGGAGTGCCTAACACCTTCTCCCGGGTTAATAGAGTTCCTTATCCGGACCTCTGCTTCGCAGACATTTTAAGAGTCAAAATTCCTCGGATTCGGGATTAACCGATGACTTGGGACACCATTGTCATTCCCAAGTGGCGACTCCGATTAATCTCTAATAAAATCCCGAACCGATTGTCCTTAAATTGGAAAAACTCCTTCCCTTACGTTATTTTATCCGTCTTGGGTAATTGAGCGTCGGGGTATACCCTACAAGTGTATTTATACGCCTTACGCATGTTGGGGTAGTAAAAAGGGAGGTGTGACAGCTCTGGCGACTCTGCTGGGGACCCAACCCTGAATTTCGATTTCAGGGTTTAAGAACTCGAGCTCCTTAGAACTGCCGTTCGCGTTTTTTTATTTGACTTCATTATATGATTTGAAAAACATGCTATGTGCTTTATCGCTTTGATATTATGTTGACTGTATATATAAAATTGTGCCGAAAACCTTTCTCTCTTCTCCCCCGGGGATGTGCTTACTGGTTGAGACTCCCCTTTCTGTTAAAGTCACCTTAAATTAAGAAAACAGAGGCCGGATAAGTTACAAAGCCGATTGACTCAGCGGGTCACCGGTACGTAGCCCCCTCCTCGATTCGAGTTGTCCGCTCGGGTACACGGTCTAGCAATCCATGAAACCATAAGATTTTGAACATAGGTCTAGGACGATTAGTTGCATCATATTTGACTTAGGGGACTCAACACAGGGGTTGGGTCCGTCTAGGACAGGTGACCCGTATTGAAAAGACCGAGCATGCTATGTGTTGCATTTTATTGTCCTTGATCGTTATGCGGACCGGCGATATCCCGAGACTGGAAAAATTGTTGAAAAAGGAAAAAAAAGAGAGAGAGGAAAATAATGTTTTATAGAAAATAGGTACATGAAAAATTTGAAAATTTGAAAAAAATAGGTGGAACATTTTTTGAAATAATTGGTCAAATAATCTGACCGAACTACGCAGGTTTGATTCTCGCCATTAGGTGGGATACGTAGGCAACCCTCATCGGGTCCAACCATCCCTTTAAAAAATCAAAAAAAAATGTGTGTTTAATTTTGTCAATAAAATCAAAGCGTTGCTATTTTTGCAAATAGCCGAATGTTCCGAAAGGACGCCGGAAGGCTGTTTTTGCAAAAATAGCCACTTTGAATTATTTTTAATAATTTGCGAGCACAACCTTGAAATACTCCTTGTGGAAATGTTGCAAGGCCATAGCCGCAAAATCAAGTCCGGGTTCACACCCCTTTTGCAAAAAATAACCAAAAAATGTCAAATTTTTTATTTTGTTATAAATAAGTCGAGTGATGTTATTCTTGCTTAAAATAAGCCGAATGTCCCTCAAAAGACGCCGGAAGACTGTTTTTGCAAGAATAGCCACTTGGAGTCATTTGTAAATAATTTTGGACACAGCCTGGAAGTATTCCCTCGCGGAAATGTCGAAAGGCTGTATCCGCAAAAATCAAGTTTTGAGTCATCACTCAACTTTACAAAAATAACCACTTTATCAAATAAGCCATTACATGGCCAATTTATGAAAAATAGTCCTGTGTTGGTTTATGGTGATGCCGAACGATGCCCCATAGGCACCAGGATAAAAATTTTGAATTTGCGTCTTATCAAATAAATTTTTGCAAAAATAGCTGCTTTGTCTAAATAAGCCATTATATGGCCAATTTATGAAAAATAGTCTTGTGTTGGTTTATGGTGATGTCGAACGATGCCCCATGAGCCACAGGATAATAAAAAGATTTTCAGTTTATCTTTCTTAAATAATTTTTTGCAAAAATAGTCATTTTGTCAAATAAGCCATTATGTGGCCAATTTTGTAGAAAATAGTCATAATTGACACCAAAAATATTCTTATTCTTGTAGAAATCTCCTACACAAGTTTGTAGTTGGAATCGGTTTCTATAATTTTCCTTCAAAGAAAAAGAAAAAAAAATCAAAAAAAAAATCAAATAAATATCTCTTTATTTCTTGCATTAATTTGCAAGAACTACGCTCGGTCCGATTCATGCGGGGTCATGATACGTAGGCAATCCACATAGGATTCGACCATTTCCATAATCAAAAATAAAAAAAAAATGGAAAACTACAAAAAGAAAAAAAAAGAAAATGAAATGAACCACAAAAAGAAAAAAAGAGAGAAAAGAAAATAGTAGAAAAAAGAAGGTGATAAATAAGCGGGATACCCTAATGCTGACATGGTGGCTTTGTTTTGTTGTGTCCGTTTCCAGAAAGGTGGTTGGTTGTGGTTCCAAAACAACTCTTCCCTATAATACAACGTCATAGGACGATGGCAGAGAATCTCAAGGCTGAGTGGGTTGGTAGCGGCACCCGACAACAGTTGGTTGAACGGAACCACATGTTAGTTGAAGAAGTCAAAATGTTGAGACAACACGTGGCTGAAATGTATCGGGCGTCGATGGATGGAAAATCACTACCTCCGCCACCACCTAGTTTCATGGACTCTGTCCTTACACTGAACCCGAAGCCAAATATACCTGCCTATCGCAGCTTTTCCAGCCACCCCAATAGCTCCATCACTCGGTATCCACCTATTTTTTCCCAGGAATGCGCTCCAATCACATCCATTGTTCCCGACAGTAAACACCCACCCGAAGCTCATGTTGCCCAACATTACCCCTCCGAGGTTGTTCATCAGGACCCCAAACAGAGCCCTCAGGTTGAACCTCCCCAACGACAAGGTCCAGTGGTCGTCTTTGCTAAAGGCCCTCTATATCGAACCCATGGATATCCTTGTAATTCTCCTGGCCCTTACTTCTCCCCACGAGCATACCAGAAACCCCGCGGGTCGGGTTTTAGGCCAAATCAAGCTTTTAGAAATGAGAGGCTACTGAAACGAGAAAAGGCTCTCACCCTTTTGGGAGAATCGTATGCCAGTTTGTTCCACAAGTTGAATCAACTGGGCATGTTGAAACCAATTCAGATAAAAATGCCAAATCATCGGTCAAAGAGGTGTGATCTTTCTCAAATGTGCGCATATTGCTCAGGCGCCCTGGGGCATGACACAGAAAAATGTTGGAAGCTAAAAAAGGCAATTCAGGAGCTTATCAATGCAGGCTACATTGCCGTACAAAATCCGGATATAGTCGACACCCGTATGGTTGATGCAGAAGGCAGTGGCTAAAGATATTGTGCTTGGTAATTGGAAATATGCTTCACTTGGGGTTTATCCAAAGTAGAGTTTTTTTGGTGGCTTATTTTGTTGTCATCTCTGTTGACCGGGTTATTTCAGGGTTGTAATCCGGACATTGTCTTGAGAGTCAAAATCCTTTTATCTTTCTATCTTTGCTTTGTTTAGTGCTGTCTAGGTTTGTAATTCTAGTCTAGTTTGTTCATTTTGTTGTTCATCTTGTTGTTTCAACCCATCGGTTTAATACAACTCTTTCTTTCCCATCATTCCATTTCTAATCACTTTGCATTTCTTATCATACTGACTGTAGCAACATGACATGCACATAATTCTAAGCCTGATTTTAAAAGTCAATGAAACAATGTAATGATACTTGGAAGAAACAAGAACATATGGAAATACTGTAAAGCCGGAATCAAGTGAATACTGGGGGAAAACAGAACATAAAGAAATGCCTTGGAAATGCATCATGCTTCATCGGTTTAAAACCAAAGGCAAAAGTACCCCAAGGCTAAAGGAACCATTCGTGGTATCGAGATTGTTGCCCAATGGCATTGAGAATCGTCAAATAAAAAAGGCAAAAATGTAAATCAATCAAAGGTGTTTGACCGTGTAGTTTGTACTTGGTAGGTTTTGAAGATTGGAATGACGAAGGCATTTTATTCGGCTATCCCAAACACTTCGTCCATTGTTATCCCTTTTGAGCCATATTATATTTTCTTTCATATCCCTCTTTCGGAATCAACAACAAAAATTGAGAATTGAGCGAGGAACAAAAGAAAAGAAAAAAAGAGAAAAGAAAAAAAGAAAAAAAAAAGAAGAGAAAAAGAAAAGAAAAAGAAGAAAGAAAAAGAAAAGAAAAGAAAAAATCGGGAGAAGCCAAGATGCAACAATGAATACGGACGTAGTCTGAACTACGTTTGACTTGATCCCGAAAGGGTACGTAGGCAGCCTCTCTGAGGTTCAGTCACAATAAATGAAAAATCTGAAAATCTAAAAAATCCCCCGAGAAGGAAACCGGGGCAGAATTTTTGAAGAAATAAGATTCCGAAAGTTGTAATCATTAACCCACATTGAAATAATTTTGAGCCTTTATATCCTTTTTTCTAAACCCCATCCAAAAGCCTGCATTACGGTCCAAAGGAAGACCTTCCGATCAATCTTCAAGAAATGCCGAGTCAAGCGAACAAAGGTCAATCACATCAGGGGCAACACTCCAGGAGAGTGAAGAACTCAAATCACCACGAGACTCCAAGATGAGAGAAGTCAAAATGAGAGAGTCTTATCGGTGAAAACCCGCACGGGCACCGTAAGGCGACGGTGAGTCGAGAGAAAGAAAGAGCAAATGAGAGAGGCTTGATGGTGAAAACCCTATGGGCACTACAAGTCGACTAAGGATCATATCAAAGAAATGAAGTGTTGAAGATCGGTTTCACGGCAGAGCTTGCAACAAGAGTTGAACATCAAATTTTCTATACAGAGAAGGCCAAAAGTGCATGTCAAGGTCGCTAGAGTCGGTATTCAAAATCCGATAGGTCATTCTTCTGTAGGTTTCTTGTTAGGAATTATGTTTTCCTTTCTTTCTATCCTTTGTACCTTGTTTTACCCTCCATTTTATTGAGTCTGTCGGGTCATAACAAGTATAGAAATGATTTCAAAATTTGCCACCAAGCTCTCCAATTGCACAAGATGAGATTTGGCCAACACGACAATTGTCGTAAGTCAGGAAAAGGCAAGGCCAGTGCTTTAAGCCAAAAGAGCAACATGTGCAATGGAGCGGGCAACAATAAAAATGTTTGGGGTGCGTACAAGACGCAAAGGTCGGCAAAGTGCCAACTCGGGGGAAAATATAACAAATGGAAATATGGGAGTGTATTCTGACAAAAGAAAGAGCCAGTCAAGAAACACCCAAGGTTGTCCAATGAAATCATTGAAGAAATCATAGACTTCAAGATCGGAATTGTGGGATCCGTCAAGAAAGGGACAATATACATACCTAAAGAGAGTTGGATTTTGAACAAAGAAGAAGTGAAAATGGATAGTCGGTGAGCAGGCAAGGCGCTCGGGTGGAAAGTAGTCGCCATCAAAGTTCAAGGCCACAACCAACCACCGCATTTAAACTAACATCTTTTTCTTTGTTTTGAAACAGGGGCATAGAGGTTATTGATCCGATAGAGCCAGCAGCTTCCAAAAAGCATAGGCTCATTTTGTTTGCGATGCGTATCTTACCGCATTGGGTCGAGGCAAAGGGCAAATTTGTGCCAAATTGGCAGGGACCATTTGTAGTATCGCGGGTGTTGTCCAATGGAGCATTATATTTAACAGATGTTGAGGGAAGGTGCGTAGAGACTGCTATCAATTCAGATGCGGTCAAAAGATACTATATATGATTCCTTTTCAACTATGTGTTCTGTATTGTGTTGTGATTTTGGAATTGAAATGACGAAGGCGTTTTATTCTCTATCCAAACACTTTATCCATTGATAACCCCTTTGAGCCTAAATGAATAAATTCTTTCATATCCCTCTCTCGGAATCGCTTTAGCGCAATAAGATCGAAATTGCCAGAATGAAAAATGAAAAATGAAAAAATGAAAAAAATGAAATGAAAAATAAAAAAAAAAGAGAAAAAGACAAAAATCGGGAAAAAGTCAAAAGAAATCCATCTAACTTATGAAGTTGGATGAACTACGTCCGACTTGATCCCGAAAGGGTACGTAGGCAGCCTCTTTGAGGTTCAGTCACATTAAAGGAAAAATCCAAAAATTCCCCACATATTGAAACTGGGGCAGAAGTTATGTTTTAATAATTCCGAGAGTTGTAAATATGTTTAACCCTCGTTGAAATTTTGAGCCTTTATATCTTTCTTTCTTAACCCGTCCAAAAGCCACGTTACAGTCCAAAGAAAGACCTTCTGATCGATTCTGAAATGATAACGAATACAACAAAGGAGGAGCGAAGTATCGGACAATACCCGTGGAACAGAAAACAAAATACAAAAAGGAAAAAATGGAAAAATAAAAAAATGAGAGAGTCTCATCAGGTGAAAACCTTAGCCGGCACTGTGAGACGATTGTGAGGTTGAGAGAAATAAAATGAGAGAGTCTCATCGGTGAAAACCTTAATCGGCACTGTGAGACGATTGTGAGGTTGAGAGAATAAATGAGAGAGTCTTATTGGTGAAAACCTTTCGAGGCATCGTAGGGCGATCATGAGGACTATCCAAAAGAGAAAAGGTAACAAAAAAGAGTATTGGTTTGGGTCAAAAGGCAATTCAGAGTCAGAATAATGATTGGAATGAACTGGGTCAGAGTTTAAATACATGGCATGGTCAGCGGAATCAGCCAGCAAATACCCAGATAAGTTCTAACTACCAGCCCCTGATAATGAAAGTTGAAACAACACTGGATCAGAAAGGAATGGTAGGGAAGGAAATAAGGAAGCTTGGCAAACATGGCCAAAGGAAAAGAAAACAAAACAAAAATGGAAAAAGTGAGAAAATACAAAAAAAAAAAAAAAAAAAAAAGAGTTCGCAAGAGACGGGCAACTGAAAAGCCACACAACAGGAGAAAAAGTAAAAAAAGAGGAAAGCAATAAGAGGCAGGGACGGCAGATGCTAGTTGCCAGCAGTTTATATCTAATAAATTTTGTTTCATGATGCATGCAGGAACAAAGTGTCATTATTCACTTTAAAGCGAATGTGACCAATGTGGAAAAATAGAAAACACCCAAAAAAGAGGAAAGTTTGACGATAAGTGAAGAAATTCACATATGAGAGACAATTGGTAAAAGAAAATACCAAAAAGAGGAAGTTTTAAATTGTTGTTGAAGTCGGGGTGCCCGCCCGAAGAATGGCATGGCAATTTATTTTCAAAGTTTGTTGTTGAAGTCGGGGTGCCCGCCCGAAGAATGGCATGGCAATTTATTTTTAAAGTTCATTGTCGAAGTCAGGGTGCCCGCCTGGAGAATGGAATGGCATTTTACTTTAAGTTTTAGTTGAAGTTTTAAATCATTGTTGAAATCGGGGTGCCCGCCCGAAGAATGGTATGGCGATTTATTTTCGAAGTTTGTTGTTGAAATCGGGGTGCCCGCCCGAAGAATGGTATGGCAATTTATTTTTAAAGTTCATTGTCGAAGTCAGGATGCCCGCCTGAAGAATGGAATGGCATTTTACTTTAAGTTTTAGTTGAAGTTTTAAATCATTGTTGAAATCAGGGTGCCCGCCTGGAGAATGGAATGGCATTTTACTTTAAGTTTTAGTTGAAGTTTTAAATCATTGTTGAAATCGGGGTGCCCGCCCGAAGAATGGTATGGCGATTTATTTTCGAAGTTTGTTGTTGAAATCGGGGTGCCCGCCCGAAGAATGGTATGGCGATTTATTTTTAAAGTTCATTGTCGAAGTCAGGATGCCCGCCTGAAGAATGGAATGGCATTTTACTTTAAGTTTTAGTTGAAGTTTTAAATCATTGTTGAAATCGGGGTGCCCGCCCGAAGAATGGTATGGCGATTTATTTTCGAAGTTTGTTGGTGAAAGTCAGGGTGCCCGCCTGAAGAATGGTATGGCAATTTATTTTCAAAGTTTGTTGTTGGAGTCAGGTGCCCGCCTGAAGAATGGAATGGCAATTTAATTTCTGTTAGGCGCCCACCTTCTAATACGGGAATACATTTCTGCATTGCACGTTTAATTTCTGTTAGGCGCCCACCTTCTAATACGGGAATACATTTCTGCATTGCACGTTTAATTTCTGTTAGGCGCCCACCTTCTAATACGGGAATACATTTCTGCATTGCACGTTTAATTTCTGTTAGGCGCCCACCTTCTAATACGGGAATACATTTCTGCATTGCACGTTTAATTTCTGTTAGGCGCCCACCTTCTAATACGGGAATACATTTCTGCATTGCACGTTTAATTTCTGTTAGGCGCCCACCTTCTAATACGGGAATACATTTCTGCATTGCACGTTTAATTTCTGTTAGGTGCCCACCTTCAAATACGGGAATATTTTTCTGCATCGCATTTCATACATATCTGCATTTAAAAAAGAAAAAAAAGGAAAAAGAAAAAGAAAAAAAGAAAAAATATGAAAAGAAGAAAAAAAAATGAAAAAATTCGGACATTCAATAACATGATGTGCCCAGTCACCATACTGGGGCAGAAAAATCTTTCTTTGGTTGTTTATTTAGTCACAAGCAGGGGTCCACCCGGAGAATGGACGAAATATTTCATATTGAAGAGGTTGAACAAGTCAAGGCAATTACAGTAATGCCGGTGAAAAGTTGAACATGTTCAAGGCGATAACAAGAATGCCATTGGAGCAAAGATACAAGGTGAAGGCAATAACAAGAATGCTGTTGCAGGAAATACAAGACACAAGATCAAGAAAATACAAAAAGACAAGTTGGAAGACATAGATAGGATTTTTGTAATTCATAGGTTGTAGCTTAGGCTAGCTCCTTTTATCTTTACCCTGATGTAATAAGGGGTCAGTCAGCAGTGACAGCAGTAACAACAACAACAGCAGTGAGATCACAATCCTTGGTAGTCCCAGCTACCAGACCTTCCCGAACTACACTGGCCTGATTCCTGTTTAGCCCAGGATATGTAGGCAATCTCTGAAGCAGGGTGCGGTCAAAACTTTTCAAAATGCTTCACAATGGAATACTCGAGCGGGTAAAAATCGTTCATAGTTGCTCACTTATCTTTGCACGGAAACTCTTCGTGTCCCCGAGCAAAGAGGGGCAGCTGTGAGCACGTGATTTTTACCCTACACATGAGTTATTCCTATAAAATCCAAAATAAATGATTTTCCTCATTGTTATAATTTTGTGTGAATTTTGTGTTAGTTGTTTGCATGCTATTTGCGTGTGATAAATGAAAATACAAAAAAAAAATGCATCTTTAGGCAATTAATTCGTTTTTTTTTTCTAACAAATTAAAGAAAAATCAAAAAAAAATTAGTTAGCTTTTAAATTGAAAATTGCAAAAAAAAGAAGGTAATTAGTTTAGTTTTAATTAATTCCAAATAACCACAAAGTGGGGAAAATATAAAAAAATACAAAGAAAATAAAGTACAAAAAAAAGAGGAGGAGGAAAAATACAATACAAGTTATAATAGAAAAATCAAAGAAATAACAAAGGCAAAAGAGAGTGGGCCAGCAGTGGCCCAAATCGGCCAACCCAGCCGTCCCAGACCCCAGCGGCCCAAACTCTCAGCCGCCCCAGTCTTCAGCCCAATCACCCAGGCCCAAAACCCGTTTTCCCCCTTATCTAATCTCAACCGTCCATGATTTTCAATCTTACGGTCCGAATTCAATCTTACAAATTAATTCATTACATCCTTAATATACCCAAAGCCAAACAAGGATACAAGACTTCATCTCTTACAAGAACCTTAAAACACAGAACCGTCTCTTCTTCACTGTCACTGTCGCGCCGCCTAGGGTTCCGCCGCATGAGGCGGCGGCCGGCATCCTTTCCGGTCAAAACTTTTACCAAAATACTCCCCTCATCTTCCTCATCCCACTTCTCCAAATGGTTACCTTCAAAACCAACCAAAACCCCTCCAAACATCAAACCCTAGTTGGCGCCGCCACCCTCTCCTACTGCGCCGCCACCTCAAAAACCCACAAAAACCTTCACTCCACTACTCGTTTTAACGTCACAAACACTGTGACCCAAAAATAAGTCAAAAGGCCGCTGAAAATTCAAGAACAAACCTGTTTCAAGAAGTTTTTCAAGTAATGAGTCGCCGAAAATTCAAGACTCGGTTGTTGAAGAAAGCGAGAAGAAGTGAGGCAGAAGAAGGAAAAGAACTGGAGCTGAGGCTTCTGAATGTCACGATAACGATGTCACTGCCGGTGAACAAGTTGATGCCGGTAGTGATGAATCCAAAATAAGGTGCACAAGAGAGAGTATGCGCGAGGGAGGGAGAGAGCAAAAGAGCTTAAATTGAGGCGTCTTTCGTTGCGTTGAGTAGGCATTTCTCTCTTTTTCTTTATTAATTCTCCTTTGCCTCTGCGCAATCCATAATAATGAGTAACACTAAGGACAACTTCAATGTTGCTAATCTCACTGTTGCTTTGAATGCTGGGGGACCGAGCAGACCTTGTCAATATGCTCAAAAAATAAATTTCATGTTCTTACTGGGAAGCACTCAAATGTGCTTGAGAGTTTGTCCCCGAATGTGAGAAAACGTGTTGAGGTTCTGAGGGAGATTCAGACTGAACATGACGAATTAGAGGCAAAATGTTTTGAAGAGAGAGCTGCACTTGAAGCCAAATTCCAGAAGTTGTATCAGCCACTATACACCAAGAGATTTGAAATTGTGAATGGGGTTGATGGGGCTACAACTAAGGCTACAGCAGCAGACAAGCAGGAGGATAAAGATGCAGTGGAGAAAGGAGTCCCTGATTTTTGGCTCACTGCTATGAAGAATAATGAAGTGCTTGCTGAGGAGATTACCGAGCGAGATGAAGAAGCTCTCAAATTCCTCCGGGATATAAAGTGGTCGAGGATTGATGATCCAAAGGGTTTTAAGCTTGACTTTTGCTTTGAGACTAATCCTTACTTCAAGAACTCCGTGCTAACTAAGACATATCACATGATTGATGAAGATGAACCAATCTTAGAGAAGGCAATTGCGACTGAGATAGAGTGGTATCCAGGAAAATGCTTGACACAAAAGATTCTAAAAAAAGAAGCCAAAGAAGAGGATAAGGAAAAACCGAAAAGTTAAAAAAAAAGAGCTAAGTTCCCTTTTAATTCTGTTTTATGCATGAAATATGTTTCTTCTCATATATTTTCTTGTTTTTTTTTCTGTTCATGTGTTGAAGATTAGTGAATTAGTTTAGGAACACATGCTGTTTTCTTTTAGTATGAATAAGATTAGTGAATACATGCTGTTTATGATTCTATTTCTTGTGTCGAGGATTAGTTGATTGAAAGCATTGCGAATTTGTTCCTTGATTCATGATTTCTGTTAGTTTCTGATCGTTTTAGCAATTTTTGGATTTTTAGATTATGTTAGATTGCTGTTAAAAGATATTAGTTTCTGTTTTTGGGAATTACTTGTTAATTGATAATTTTGAATCTGTTTATACATGCTGATTAGAATAAATACATTGTGAATACATGCTGTTTTGAAGATCTGTTGAATCTGTTTTGGATAGTGTTTGGATTTTGTTTTGGAAATCTTGTTGATTAATGGCTTACTTGGTACATTCTGTTAGTTAATTAGTTAGTCGATTCTTAGGATGTATTGGTTATAGCTGAAAATTAGTGATTTTGGTTCGATTAGTGAATTCACCTTTAGACTATCATAGATTCAATTAAGTCGATAGTTAAAATCACACGATTCGTAGCAACCTAAGGTGATTACTTGATAGATTCAATTTCGTTTAGTCATTCCAATTAGTAAGACTCACCATCTATCAAATTGTCCCCCCGAGTCTTGTTAATTGAATAATTGAACAAAAATGGCTATGTTTGTAAGATTACCTAGGGTTGGCTATTGATGTAAGTGATTCTAATTAGCGGTTTAATTCTGAATTTTAAGTTAGTTGAAGGGCCAATTGGCTAATTGAGCAATAGTCACTTAATTGTGGCTATTTGACAAATACAATCTGAAAATGGGTTAAAATAGGCATAAAATACAGAATTTAGAAATGTAATAAGCCTTAAGTAGTAGGGGTGAATTGGGAAAAGGAAGTTGGTAAACTTGTAATAAGGTTAAAAGGAAAAGGGTACAATTGGGATAGGAATTGGCATAGTTGTTATAAATATAGAGCATTAAGGGCAGCTTGGGGATAAAAAAGGTAGAATTAGTAGTTGTCCTTAACAAGTGAGGGCACAATAGGTAATACCTAGGAAATAGAACATGGTAGAGTATTCTAGAAGGGGTTATAGTGTAGTTTTCACTAGAATGATTGCACTAACTTGTGCAACAAGCTAAGAATTGAAGGGGTTTTAGTGAAATAATAATATTCAGATTTTTTCTTATTTTGGGTCTATAAATAGGTATTTTCAGCATTAGAAAAAGGGGGGTTCCATCTGATTTTGAAGGTCTTTTTTTAGAAATTGGAACCAAATAAACTTAGAAAATCAAAAAAAATAGCTGCAATTTTCAGATCTGAAATTAACAACTTCAGATTCAATTTTCTTCTTCTATATTTCAAATCTATATCAAAATAATCCAGAATAAGTAGGAAAATTTCTTTCTGGTTGTTTTGTCCAATTTTAGTTCTTGTTGCAATTAATTGATGCATGTGAAGGCATTTGGAGTCTATTGAGGTTGCTAAGTAAAGCTGATTGTTGAAAAGGATTTGTGATTTCCTAAAAGTTGATTTCAAGCAAAAGTTCGGGTGTTATTCGAATCTGGTTTTGGTTAATGCTGTGACTGTTGATCTGCTGGGTTTTGCTTACTGCTATTGTTGCTATTTTCATTGCTGACTTGTCCTCCTATTAAAATTCCAGGTACACATCCATAATTCAATATGATGTAGATCTCCAATTTTAGAGAGAAATGAAGAAGCTGACTCTGATATTAGCCATTTGTTCTATTAAATTTGCATTCTTCTATTGAACTGTCATTAGATTGTTATTAGACTGTTCTCTGTTATTTTATTACTGTATGCGAGAGTTTCAATGGTAGATTCATTAATCTAATTCATGTTAGGTGCGGTAATATTAAATCTAATTCACGTAATCATTTTGTTACTGTGTGCGAGAATTTAATTACAGATTCATAAATATCACTATGATGATTAACAAACATTTGTTTTACCGTTTCGATATCTTTCAATTGGTTTGTTAATGTATTACATTGTGGGCTTACAGCTATGTTTAGATGAATATTAAGCATTCAGGGAGAAAAAGAGTTGGCACAAGTAAAAACAAAATTTGGCTTGAATACAGTGAGTAATAGGAGGTGGCCATTTCGGAATTGTCTTATTAAACAAGGGATTAATTCATCTGGGATTCAATCTTTAGATTTTAGGAAATATACCAAACTGGAACCAACGCTAAAACGAAGCAGAAAACAAAGTAGAACTAATCAGGATCTTTGAGACAAACGAAGTACAAAACTTAGAATATTATAGGCTTGACCTTAATAAATAATTGGGATGAGCCTCGCATAACGTTAAACAAACGGGGCCCCCATTTAGTAATGGTTTAATACAATTAGACTCGGGAAGACTATTAATTAATTCCATAGTCTTACCCAAAATAATTAAAAGCCGATAGACGCTACCTTAGGGCACGATTTTAATATACCTTCCTATGAACGAGTGTGCACTTGGTGCGACTCAAATCCAAATCTCGGTAAAGCTGAAATACACCAAAAGTCATAGGCGTACTGGTTACGGTATGACTCGAGGCGTGTTTTCGCGATACCGCAAATTCCTTAAAAATGATATTTAACGTGAAAGCACATTATGTTGTTAAAATCTATAACTGAGTCAAACAAAAGTCAAGAACGACAGTGGAGCGACCGTGCTAAAACCACGGAATCCGGGAGTGCCTAACACCTTCTCCCGGGTTAACAGAGTTCCTTATCCGGACCTCTGCTTCGCATACATTTTAAGAGTCAAAATTCCTCGGATTCGGGATTAACCGGTGACTTGGGACACCATTGTCATTCCCAAGTGGCGACTCTGATTAATCTCTAATAAAATCCCGAACCGATTGTCCTTAAATTGGAAAAACTCCTTCCCTTACGTTATTTTATCCGTCTTGGGTAATTGAGCGTCGGGTATACCCTACAAGTGTATTTATATGCTTTACGCATGTTGGGGTAGTAAAAAGGGAGGTGTGACAAGAAGATTCCCTTTATTTCTTATTATCTTTTAACAGTAGGGAGTGGAGACATCATAAGAATGTTACTCTTAACTGTAGAGTAAGATTCATTAAGGCTAGCTAAGAATTAAAAGAGCTTGAGTTCTTTAATGAATTTGGGTAACCACTACAAGAACAAATAGGTTCCACATATGCAGTACTCATTTCATACCAAAGACTTAACAACCTAGTAAAATAAGATTCAATATTTGAAGTCCCTTGAGAGATCTAATTTTTCTCTGAATCGGAATGAATTTATGTAATAACCCGACTGGTCGTTTTGGGTATCTGCACTTCTCTCGGTATTTTAAGGGCTTGAGTAGCTCTGCATAATAACTTGCATAAATCGTCAGTATTGATTTTCAAGTTATCCGAGATCGGGAACTTCAAGATTTAGGTTCTAAGTTGGAAGAGTTGACCAAGTTTGACTTTTTGGCAATTGACCTCGAAATGGAGTTTTGTCAGTCTGTTGGCCTCTTTGAGTAATTTCGGACTTAGGAGTGCATCCGTATTGTAATTTGGAGGTTCGTAATGGAATTAGTCTTGAATTATTGAAAGTTGGATTTTTGAGAAGTTTGACCGGCAGTGGACTTTTTGATATCGGGGTCGGATTTTGGTTTTCAAAAATTGAAATAGTTCCGCAATGTCAAATATTCTTATGTTGAATTTTGAGGTCAATCGCAGGTGATTTGATAGGTTCCGGCATTGGTTGTGAAAGTTGAAGTTTCAAAGTTTATTGATTTGAGCTTGAGGTGTGATTTATCGTATCGAGGTTGTCATGTGTGATTTAAAGCTTCGAGAAGGCTCGTTTTATCATATGGAGCTTGTCTGCAAAGTTTGGCGCCATTCTGAGTTGATTTGATAAGGTACACATGCTCGGTTGTGATTCTAGAAGTTCTTGAAGTTTAGTTTGATTTTCATGAGTTTTGGCATCCGATTCGTGTTTTAGAAGTTATTTTGATGATTTAAGCATGCGAGTGAGTTCATATTATGTTTTTGGACTTGTGTGCATATTTGGGTTGGAGCCTCGAGGGCTTGGGTGAGTTTCGGATTGGCTTCAAAATGTTCTTGCAAAGTTTTTAATTGTTGGTCCTATTATTTTCGCATTTGCGAAGTTTGGATCGCAAATGCGGCCATCGCATTTGCGAAGGAACCTCGTAATTGAGATGCCTGGCCGACTGGCAATTGCGATGCATTTTTTGCAATTTTAGGTTCGCAGCTGTGAACCCCTCGCAAATGCAACATCTGCAACCTGTTAAGTGCTAAGAATTCCGAGTTTTTGCTTTACTTTTCATATTTTTGAACCCTAGCTTCGAAGTGAGACGATTTTGAGGGGGGACTTTCATTAAAAATTATTGGGTAAATATCTTTAATTAATTTCCAACTTTATTTCATGATCTTATACAAGATTTAACATCAAATTCATGGGAAAACTATGAAACAATTTGGGAATTTTGTCAAAGTTTTGAAAAATAAAAATTTGGGATTTGGGAGTCGAATAAGACTCGAATTTGAAAACAAAACACATATTTGGACTTGTGAAGTTGTGTGTAGTCAAGACTTATCCTTGGATATGAGTTTTGACCGGGTCGGCCCGGGGTTTGACTTTTGTTGACTTTTTAGGAATTGAATAAAAATTATAGTTTTATTAATTGAAATTATTTTCTCTTGCATTGTGTGGTGTATTCAAGTTTTCATTGGCTAGATTGAGTTGAGCGGAGGCGAATTCGTAGTTGTAAACGCGTGATTTTTGACCCTCCCCGAGATTTTTTATATTTTTAGCGTAAAATATTTAGTTTAGTTTTAATATAGCTATTTTAGCTAAATTTGACTCTTTTACTTTATTTTTACCTTAAAATAAAAAATAACAAAAATATAGTTTTATTAATGTTTCGTAGTCATTTTAAACTTGAAAAATAAAAAAATAGTACTTTATATTTTTTATCTTTTTATAAAAAACGAAAAATAATAAAAATAGTTGCATTAACATTTTGTAGTTACTTTAATTTTGAAAGAAAAATATAAAAAATAACTTTGTTTTAATTATTAGTCTTATAGTTATTTTGCTTACGTAGGATTAATTAATAACATCGCGTTCTCATTCTCGGTTCCGGGCAAAGAATAATACTCGGGTTCAAACTACCCGGTTTTATAATTTTCGGACCTAGCCCATAATAATCCGAGCCCACCACACGTGGGGGACACGGACGGAGCACGAGACGGAACCCATAACTCTTGAAACCCACGTGGAGACCCATCACTCTTGGTCTCTCACGTGGATAGAATGTCCAACGGACATATGATGGGCAATACAAAATAGAAAAACAAAAAGACAATAGGGGGGCTCACGTGAAGAAAAGAAAGAGAATAAAAAAATCAAATTAAAGGAGACTTCAGAGATTTACTGTAGGTCTTCTTCTTTAAGAAGAAAACGGCAGCACAGGAGAAAAAAGAAAACGGGTCCAGTCATCTTCATCAAAGAAAAACCGAGAAGCAACCACCATTGCCATCTCCAGACTGTTACGCCCAAACAACCCCCACGCGTCACTGCTTCCTCGCCTGAACCACCAGCGAACGACCATAGTCAGCCCCCATCCCCATCCCCCACGTCGCCCAGCATCCAACGTCGCCCAGTAGTCCAGCTCCTGTCCGCCAGTGAAACAGCCCACACGACCAAGCTCCAGCTCGTCGACCACCCTCATCATCTTTGAGCCTCACCACTGGACCCTCGCGACAACCAACCAAACAAACCAGCTGCAAAGAGGCCTTCATTTTCATCAAAGACAGACAAAAGATACGGACGAGAGGCGCAAAGGATCGAAACATGGATTTCCGCCTTTTGTCATTGTGTGATCCTGTTTTTCTTGGTATTCAAGAATGAGCTTTGGTAAAAAATATGATTTTGAAGCTAAGTTCGTCGAGGTTGTCATATGTTGGTTCCGGTCTATGGTCGTCACTATCCATTTTTTTTCGGCTAGTTTGAGTTGCTGAAACTCTACGCTGCTGTAAACATTTGTTTGAAGCCGATGTCCGGTTGTAATTGCCGCTTCGTTCAATCCGTACAAACTACAGGTCCATTTTCTCTAATCCAAATATTTTGATACTAGTTGGTATTTTGCTTGAATATGGGTTAAGTTAATTGTTGTGAAATTCTTATTTAAAATAACTTGATGAATATTTACTTGAATTAACTATGTATTGCTGGGATGATGATTCTGTTAAGCTTCAATTTATTAATTTTTGTTTGAAGGAGTTTCTTAAGAATTTGCTATGTCTTTGTATAAGAATGGTGTATTAAATGAGTTTGGAACCCAATTATTCACTTGCATGTTCAATCTTAGGTGTTGTTGTGTGCCTAGTTTGCTACGTTGATTTTGAGAGGTAGTTTAAACAATTTAGTATATTCATATTGTTAGTGGGTTTGTGGAAATCTAGTTGTTATTCCACTGATGTCGCATCGACCTTCTTAACTAATAAAAATGCTAATAAATAATTTCAATAACTAAATACCACATTTCCCACAACTACTATATCTCTCATGGCCTCCATAATTTTAAAATTTAAGAAGAATAATGGATATAGTAGTTTGCTATAGTTGAGTACAATCCTTCAAAGTTAGAATCGAGGTGTGCCATTAGTTGAATTTTTCATAGTTCTCGCAAAGTAGAAAAATTGTAGTTGCCTTAGGTTTACATTTTAAATAGATAAAATGAGACGGGCCTCGCCAAATAAAATGCACAAGCTGCGGGGCCCTCGATAATTGGATATAATAATTGTTTAGACTACGGGACATGCCGTCTTACAAAATTTCACGGCATTCTCAAAAAATAATAACGCGTTAGACTCTATAGGCGCGTACTTTAATAATATTATATCTCTAAGCTCGGGTGCACATTTATGTGACCCAAATCCAAATCTCAACAAAGTCGAAATGTGTCGATAATCACGGGTACATTGATTGTGACGTGGTTTGAGATGCATTTTCATGATGTTGCAATTCTTTTATTAAAATAATAAATAATAATATTAAAAGCGATCAAGGGTTAAAATTTGCACATAAGTCAAAATATGGTATAAATCAGATAAATAAGTCAAATATAACAATTGAGCGACCGTGCTAGAACCATGGAATCCGGAAATGCCTAACACCTTCTCCCGGGTTAACAGAATTCCTTATCCAGGTTTCTAATTTCGCAGACTGTAATACAAAGTCATAAGTTTCCTCGGTTCGGGATTAAAACCGGTGACTTGGGACACCATTATTTTTCCAGGTGGCGACTCTGAACTAAATAAATAGATCCCGTTTCGATTGTCCTTTAATTGGAAAAACTTCCTTCCTTCGCGCCCTTGCGGGTGCGGAAAAAGGAGGTGTGACAGCTCTGGCGACTCTGCTGGGGACGATACCCCAGAACTTCGGTTCCGGGTTTAAGAATTCGAGCTCATTTATATTGTTGTTTTGCTTATATCTGATTTCATTATATATTTTGATTAATGTGCTACATGTCTACCGCTTTGATAATAGTTGCACTGTATATACAAACTGCTATATGTCTACCGCTTTGATATTGCGTGAACTGTATATAAAATTGTTCCGAAAATCCTTCTCTTCTTACCCCCGGGGATGTGCTTACTGGTTGAGACTCCCCATTCTGTTAGTGTCAATACCAAAAATAAGAAAAGAGACAGGATAAGTTACAAAGCCGGACGATCCCGCGGGTCCCCGGTACGTAGCCCCCTCCTCAATCCGAGTTGTCTACTCGGGTACACAGTCTAGCATCAAAAAAAAAAAGAAGAAAATCAGGATATTGAGCCTAAATTAGGACGATTATTTGCATCATGTTTTGACTTAGGGGACTCGACACAGGGGTTGGGTCCGCCTAGGACAGGTGACCCGGTAATCAAAAGACCGAGCATGTTATATGTTGCATTTATTTGTTCTAGATTATTACGGGCTAAATTCCTAAAAAACAAAAAGAGAGGAGATTTTAGAATAGAAAATATCGAAATGTCGACGAAACGCTGTCGAAGGTTTGAAAAGAAAATTCGAAAAATAGGTAGAACAATTTTGTTGAAATAATTGGTCAACTAATCCGACCGAACTACGCAGGTTTGATTCTCACCACTAGGTGAGATACGTAGGCAACCCTCATCGGGTTCAACCACCCCTTTAAAAAATCTGTGTTTAATTTTGTCAATAAAATCAAAGTGATGCCGTTTTTGCAAATAGCCGAATGCTCTGAAAGGACGCCGGAAGGCTGTTTTTGTAAAAAATAGCCACTTTGAATCATTTTTAATAATTTGCGGGCACAACCTTGAAATATTCCTTGTGGAAATGTTGCAAGGCCATAGCCGCAAAATCAAGTCCGGGTTTATACCCTTTTTGCAAAAATAACCAAAAAATGTCAAATTTTTTCGGGTGATGCTATTCTTGCTTAAAATAAGCCGAATGTCCCTCAAAAAGACGCCGGAAGACTGTTTTTGCAAGAATAGCCACTTTGAGTCATTTGTAAATAATTTTGCACACAGCCTTGAAATATTTCTTCGCGGAAATGTCGAAAGGTTGTATCCGCGAAAATCAAGTTTTGAGTCATCTCTCAACTTTACAAAAATAACCACTTTATCAAATAAGCCATTACATGGCCAAAATTTTGCTGAAATAGTTACATTTTTGCATTTTTACTTTATCAGTCTTGTATTGGCCTGTGTCGGTGCTGAACGACGCCCCATAGGCCCCAGGATAAAAAATTTTCTTAAATAAAATTTTGCAAAAAGAGCCACTTTGTCTAAATAAGCCATTACATGGCCAATCTTGTTAAAATAGTCACAATTGACATAAAAACTTCTCAATCTTGTGTTGGCCTATGGCGATGCCGAACGATGCCCCATGAGCCCTAGGATGAGGAAATTTTCAAGCTTATTTTTCTTAAACAAAATTTTGCAAAATAGTCACTTTACCAAATAAGCCATTATATGGTCAATTTTGTAGAAATAGTCATAATTGACACCAAAAAATATTTATTCTTGAAGAAATCTCCGGTTCAAAATGTGAAAGTTTTTCAAGTTTGTAGTTGGAGTCGGTTTCTATAATTTTCCTTAAAAAAATCAAATAAATATCTTTTTATTTTCTTGCATTAATTTGCAAGAACTACGCTCGGTCTGATTCATGCGGGGTCATGATACGTAGGCAATCTCCAAAAGATTCGACCACAACTGTATATGTATATATAATATAAAATAAAAAATAAAAAAAAATAAAAAAATAAAAAATTTGATAAGGACTGTCTGAGTCCATTCTAACATGTTTTGTCTTGAATTGTAAAGTAAGTAGAAGGTGGTTGGTTTGTGACAAACGGACAACGCGAGATCCCCGAAAGATGGTACAGGAGGAAATAACCCAAAGATTGAAAAGCTTAGAACAGCGGTTGAAAAATACGCACGGGTTGGCAGGTCAAAAGAGTGTTGCTTTCAAAGATCTATGCTTGTTTCCCGATGTCCACTTGCCACCTGGTTTCAAGATTCCCAAATTTGAAAAGTACGATGGACATGGACATCCCATATCCCATTTGAAAAGGTATTGCAATCAACTAAGGAGCCTGGGAAGAAATGAAGAATTGTTAATAGCCTACTTTGGGGAAAGCCTTACAGGAGTAGCCTCTGAATGGTTTTGGGATCAAGATGCATCTCGCTGGCACGTCTGGAACGACATGGCACAGGCCTTTGTCAAACAATTCCAATACAACATTGACATTGTCCCAGACCGCATTTTCCTTTCAAATCTGAAGAAGAAATCAAGTGAAAGTTTCAGGGAATATGCCCTTAAATGGAGAGAGCAAGCGGCTCGTGCTGAGCCACCCACGGATGACCATGAGTTAATCACTGTCTTCCTTCAGGCTCAAGAGCCGGATTATTTTCAGAACATGATGTTTGCGGTTGGTCAATCCTTCTTGGATGTAATCAAAA
>JASVEL010013397.1:0-257469 GCA_032618575.1 Nicotiana noctiflora
AAGGAGCCCCTCTGGAGTCTGTACACACCCCCAGTGAGCGCCGTCGACGTTAAATGGATCGGGCTACACGTCGTAGCGGTCATGTGCATTGTATTGCATTCATGCATTGTTACTTACTTGTACTATCTGTGGTTTGTTGTTGTTGTTGGTTCGTAGTAAGAAATCGGACTGTTAGACATAGCTTTACTTTGTGGCATTTCGTGGATTTCTTATCTTCAACTATTTTATATGCTTTTTACTCACTGAGTACTTAGTACTCACCCCTACTCTCTGCACCTTTGTGTGCAAATTCAGGTTTACCAGAGATTAGCTGAGCAGTCTCGTTTCCAGAGTATCAGAGTTGTTGAGGTAGCTGCTTGACGTTCGCAAGACCTGGCTTCTCTTCTTATTCCAGTTTTTTTTATTTACACATTTTTCAGACTTGAGTATTTTGTTCAGATATTGTTATCCGGTTTTGTTTAGAGGCTCTAGACTCGTGACCCCAGATCTTTGGGGGGTGGTATTATCAGTTCCACACTTCTAATTATTATCATTCCATTACTGGATTATTATTATAAACCAATATATTCTTTTTAAATTATCAATTTCGGGACTTATTGTTAAATATGAAATGACTGTTGGTCGTGCTTGCCTAGCCTTAGGGTTGGGCGCCATCACGACCAGATTGGGGTCGTGACAAGTTGGTATCAGAGCCAGGTTACTAGGCCTCACGAGTCATGAGCCGGTTTAGTAGGCTCTCGCGGATCGGTACATAGACGTCCGTATCTATCCTCGGGAGGCTACAGAACATTTAGGAAACACTTCACTTTCTTGGAATTCTTATCGTGCGTATTTGATTCAGCTTGAGATATAACTTTTGAAATTTCTTCCACATGTCTGTATGCATACGCGATCATTCAGTAATAGATCTGTATCGATGGCTTGTGATTCCCCGATCGAGGGGCGAGATGTAATCTCCATGAGTTCATGGTGGGCCAGTCTGGAGGACTTGAGACCGAATCCTTGCATGTGGCTTGAGCACTGATATGCTAATTTTGCGAGCTGGTATTATGAACTTATATGTTTAGTATTGTCCCTAACTATGGGAATGTATGATAGATAGCTACGTGATGAGTATATTGGTGTTGTGTGGTGTATATATATGACTTGGAAGTGTCGAAGAAGGACTACAAGATGATAGCTGGACCATTAAGCGTTTGATTTCCCTTGTGATTGGATGTGTTTCCCAGAGTTGTGGGTGCATGGCAAATCTTTTTAGTTCCCCTAGTTGGGAGCAAAGTACATAGCACGTTGCGGGTTAAGTTCAGACCCAGGAAGATTATATGATCGTGTAACGTATATGATTGTGGAAGGCATGCTGAAATACTAAATTGAGGCGAAGCAGGTGGGGTATCTCCTTCGGGGTATCTTTATGTGTGTGTTAGAAAATCTCATGTGTAATTGAAAGGTGTTTTCTATGTGTTATGACTCGAATAGGTGCAATGCATGTCCATGTATCAATTTTGATAATATAATACATGTAGTATTGAGATTAATGTTTTTGATATACATTGTGATGTTTTGTTAAGTTGTAGCCTTGTTGTTAGGATGGTTTTGGTGTTTCTCTGGCAGGTGGATAGGCCCAATTATAAAGGAAAGTCTACCTAAATTTTTGAAAAATTTGGGACTTAGTAAAAATTTGGTCGCCTAGAGAGTAGGCTTAACTGTTGCGTGAATGAATGCAAGAATTGCAGAAGAGTTAAAATTTCTAATGATCCATGTTTCCACAAGCTTGTGAAAGAGTGAGTTTAATATCACCATGGTAATATAACAACAGTACAGTATATGTGTTGTGATATATATGGCTTCGAGCTAAGTTGAGGAGGTTTCCGTTGATTAGCTGATTGCACGATTTTGTGCTATGTTGATTCTGTCTTAAAGTATACTGGCGAACCAGTTTTGGTTGCAGAAATTGAGCCGAGAATGGCACGAGTGAAGGAAATTTTTTGACAAGATGTCAAAAGATCGGACGAGCGGAATGGAAGTTTCGATGGTTAAGATAAATTAGTATTGTCTTTGGCATCACCTGAGAGCGTGTCCTGGTTAGTGATTCTTGATCGCTCTTCAGCGTTAGTGCGACCATTGGTTTGGAGGTGCACTCCAGATATTGTTGTGGTAGGTGGTGGGAGTGTGTTCCACTGGAAGATTTTATAAGTATGACATATGATCACTTGATTTATTAAAGATGTAAACCAAGTATGAAGTTTGAGATGATGTTGTTAAATTAAAGATTCATGCCTGGAGGGCACTTGGCATACTAGGTTGTGTACTGGGGAGGATTGCTCCGATTATGGTGGTTGTTCTTGTGTTCTATGAAGAAAATAGAAGTTATTATGGATCTTTGAAAGGTTATTAGACTAGTTCAGTGTGATCAGAATTAGCTTGAAGTCGGTGGATAGATTTAATGTGAATAATGGCCCTATATCAGGCACTATGTGAGTTGTGAGACGGCTTGATAAATTGCTATATGTTAAAAATCCAAGTAGGAATGACGTTATATGAGCATCATGGCTCTTGAGATTCAGATTGTACATCGCACCTCAGTGGTGCTTGAGTGTTGTAGCTTATAACGCTGTATGTCCCTCAGAGATATTATTATGCACTTACCTTGTGTACGACCGATATTCGGTATTTTGTTGTAATGATGAAATTTGGCTCGATATGCATCTCCTTATGTGAGATCTATGCGTGGATCAGGTGGCATGCCGCCATGGGTATGTTATCCGAATTGGGTTTGCACGCCACAATAATGTGATATCGAGTATAGTTTTCTATATGCCATCTTTCTATGCCTTGCTTCCTATTTTCCAAGGAAAGTTTGTGTTAGTGCGTAAGATTTAATAATTCCTTCCAGAGCTCGTTCCCTTTAATACTGCATTCGAATTGGTAGCCTATTGGCACATTGGGGCATTATATATGACATTTAATTATGTCTGGAGTGGCTTATTGCCCGAGCAGTTCGTACTGGGTGAGATGAGATCATTGAATTTGAGATCGGTGCAATATGAGTATATGAAGTAAAGTAAAGAGCTAAGACAATTATTTGGTTCAGAATAAGGTGATAGTTCTTGCCAAGAGTATAAAACCAATGAATTGTTATCTCACATTGGCTAAGAATGCATACAGATCTCATATGTTGTATCATTATTATAAGAATTTGCACAAGGCATGTGTATGTCATGCAGAGCATGGGATAGTAGTGATTCCTTCTAAGCGATTAGATAAGAGAGCTTCAGATGATTAGGGAAGATGGTATTGCTAAGTAGAAACGATTTGACGCGAGTATGTGTTTCAGAAAAAGGTAATGTGATTAAACTGATTATATTTCAGTAGTGTTACGGCATATTATTGTTGGGTCCACAAGTGGTATTCGGGTTTGCTTGGTAGCACAGGTAAATATTGATTATCTGTCGTGGAATGACTAGGTATCAAATAGGTGAAGGTATTCGCACGGTGGAAATTGGGATCGAGTATGATGATTTTTGTGTTATATGGAGTTCTAATGTATAGGCTATGTTGTGGTGGTGGATCTTTATTCGCTGGTATGTTATATTTTGGATGTGATGTTGGAATTCAGACTAGTTGTCTTAGTGTTGGTGTCACGCCCCAAATCGAGGGACATGACCGGCGCCTAACCGGGTAGCCCCAGTCAAGCGGACCAGGGTGCCTTTCGTCCCCACGTGTTACCCCCGTGTTGATTGTTTCTCATTAACCAAATATCTTACTAACCATGAATGATTTCACAATAAACAATTAAAACCATACGAGTGATTCATTAACAAGTTTGCAGTTTTTACAATGCCCGACATAACATAATATATACATAAGACTGGAGTCCCACAGTTTACATGTCTACAGAGCCTCTACGATACAAAAAAAGGGAATACAATACTTGCCGGTAACAAGGCTCCGGCTATACCTTACAAACCAAAATGAAATCTAAACAAAAGTGGCATGAACCACACAGGGCCCCGAGGAAGAAAGGGGCTCACCAAAACGGGCAGTGGAAGGTGAAGAATACTACTGCCGATGCGCTGAAGTGCCTGCTACTGAACCATCTACAATCATAACACGAATCTAGCGTCCTCGGCAAAAGGGACGTCAGTACACTTGAATTGTACTTGGTATGTATGGACAAACTTTGTCCCAAGTAAACTCAAGCCATTGAATTACATCATGAATTAATTAAGCCAGCCAACCAAGTTTTCCACATTTTTCCTCATTTCAGATAATTCTCAACACAAAGCACCTTCTAAGATCAACATATTGAACAACAACCAATCAATCACGTAAAGCACAAGTAGTCACACAAAAGGGCAATCAGTGCCCCACAGGTTGCAAACTCTCCTGCTATCTCCTTCCACAATTTTACATCATTATTTTTGTATAAATTTTCAATAGCGATTTCGATCGCTTTCCATCCTTATTACCCCTGACCACCCTTATTACCTCGGCCACCCTTATCACCCCAACCCACACCATATTTCTTCATGTTGCGGCACGCAACCTGATCCCACCTTAGAGTTTTCAAACACAACAATCACAAACAGCAGATAAGGTACTACACACAATTACAACAAGTTCAAATAAGCAACTTACACATTGGTTCATGTTCTCAATTACTTCTCAAGCCAATATCACGACCAAGTTACAAGTGTTCCAGAATCGAGAATGTTCATACTTTTATGTTCAATAACTTACCACACCTCACGTGTTTCGTTTCTTTTCCACAAGGTACCATATATGCCATTATTTACAATTCTTTTACCAAATTCAATTCTCATTTGTCTTTCAGCTCATATCTCATATTACATCACTCATAGTTCGACAAAAAACTTTGAACATCCAACAACAACATCAAGAATTTCACACAATTGTCAATTTAACAAGAACCAAACAAATTTCACACATATAGGCGATTTCACAAGAATCAAAATTAGCCATATATACCTGGTGTCGAATTTTCTTCCTTTAACCTCCTACTTTATGCTTACCCAAGATATCCTACTCTTGCCAACCTTGTTCTTGAAGACTCTTACTTCTACTCACTTCTTTTACTAATAATCAAGTTCAATAATCATGCATGAGTATAAAATTCCATTTTCAAAAGCTATTATATGCAAACCTTCCTTTACCTATTTTTTTTTAAAACTGAAAATTAGAGGAAAAATAGTTAGGGTTTTTACCTTGTAAAGATTGGGGAAGTTGAATCTTGACCTTAGAATCCTTTGGAATTAAGTGGTTGGAACAATCTTTGAAGATGAGGAACTTCTCTCTCTAAAACCCCTCTCTTCTCTCTCTAATTTTGGTAAGATGATATGAGAAAATGAGGGTGAAACGTGTTATATTAAAGAAGAGATCTGGTCAAAATGTTACAAAAATCTGGGCCGGGGTCAATTCTGTGGTCGCATCTGCGATCGCAGAATCAACATGCGGTCCGCAAAGTGACCGCGGAATGACCTCAAAATTACACAAGTTCTGTTACGGAATGCGACCACAATGCGGTCCACATTCTTGATCTGCGGTCGCAAAGTGCACCGCAGATTCATTATGCGATCGCATATCGACCGCATTTTTGACATGATTTTGGGAAACCTTCTGGTAAGCTCTGCGGCAAGAATGCGGTCCGCATAGCAAATCTGCGGTCGCATTCTTGACCACAAAATTGACATATTTCTGGAAAAATTGATTCTCTACATTTTTGAAACTTAAATCACTACCAAGGGTCCGAGGATTTAAAACCCCGGCTTATTACATTGTGACGCTATTTAGGGCGTGACTCGCATCCCATGGTAGGTGCGGGATTGGATGTGACTGGGGATTTTGACTTGGTCCATCCCGAACAAGAGTAATTCTATATTGGCGATTAATACGTAGCCTTTGTTGAGTATGTCTGGGCTTAATGCCATGTTTGGGGTCTTGTGCCGATCTGTACTATCCTTAGAGGATGAATATCATTGTGATAGCATGATTTGTAAAATCATTGATCTCAGTCCTGGGTTTAACCACTATTATGAGATGCTAAGTCACTTTTTCCTGAAAACTAAGTAACTAAAGTATTTTCCTTATTAATGAATTGGAATTTGGAAATAAATAAATTGAAACTGTTATGTGACTTATATGCATATTGTGGACTGAGTATGGATCGGGCTGCACGCCGCAGCGAATGATATGAATATATTGCGCTTGCGCTGAAGGAGCCCCTCCGGAGTCTGTACACACCCCTAGTGAGCGTCGTCGACGTTAAATGGATCGGGCTACACGCCGTAGTAATCATGTGCATTGCATTGCATTCATGCATTGTTACTTACTTGTACTATTTGTGGTTTGTTGTTGTTGTTGGTTCGTAGTAAGGTATGAGACTGTTGACATAGCTTTACTTTGTGGCAGTTCGTGGATATCTTTTCTTCAGCTATTTTACATGTTTTTTACTCACTGAGTACTTAGTACTCACCCTTACTCCCTGCACCATGTGTGCAGATTGAGGTATTTCGGGAGCTTAGTTGAGCCAGTTGCTGCTCCAGAGTTGTATCGAAGTTGTCGAGGTAGCTTCCTAACATCCGCAGGACCTGACTCCTTCCCTATCTCTTTATTATTTTCTGCAATTTTATTCAGACTTGAGTATTTCATTCAGATATTGTTATCTGGTTTTGTTTAGAGGCTCTAGACTCGTGACCCCAGATCTTTGAGAGATTATTCTATTTCGCTTCTAGCTATCAGTTAAGCATTTAACTTTACTGTCGATAATAATATTCAAGTAATTGATTTGAGCTTCATGCTCGGGATAAGAGTATAAATGGTCGGGATTTCCTAGCAGTTGTGTTGGGCGCCATCACGACCGATATTGGGGTCATGACATGGTGGATGAGAGTCAGTCAGCATTTGTACCAGGGAGAATCATCTCAAACAACATTATCATAAGTCATGAGATAGTTAAAGGGTATAACAGGAAGAATACTACACAAAGATGCTGCTTGAAGATCGATATGAGGAAGGAATATAATTATGTGGAATGGTGTTTTCTAGAACAAGTGCTAGAGCATCTGTGTTTCCCAGGAGTGTTTGTCACATGGATTATGAACTGTGTTAAAACAGTCTCATATTCTATCCTTATCATTGGGAATCCTATGAAACCTTTTCAAGCAAAAAAAGGTTTGAGGCAAGGAGATCCTATGTCCCCTTAATTGTTTGTTATAATGATGGAATACTTAACAAAAGAACTGAAAATCCTAAAGGAGAACAAGATATTTTGTTTCCATCCAAAATATGCTAAACTAAATGTGAGCACGTGATTTTTGCCCTATACGAGAATTACTCCCAAAAATTCAAAATAAAGAGTTTTGTTTTGTTTGCAATTTTTGTGGATCTTCTGTTATTTTTTGCTTATTGTTTGCGTCCGTGCGTGTGTGTTTTGATGTTTAAATTAATAGAAAAAAAAATACAAAAATATATATGTTGCATTCTTGAATTCAGAATTTAATTAAGTAATTTGTTTTATAAAATAATTAAAATCAAATGGCCGTGCTTTGCACTTTAGTTAAAATTGTGTAATTCAATTAATGTTTAATGTGTGAATCGTTATTCGAACGTAATTAGTTTTTATAAATTAATCTAACTTCGTATTGTATTTTAGAATTTTTTTGTGTTTTAATAAATTAGGAATTAAAAAAAATATAAATAAAAGAAAAGAAGAAAATTGAGGAAAATGAAAGAAGGAATTGAATTGGGCCTCTGTTGCCCATTCAGACAGGCCCAAACGACCCAGGTCCAATCCAATTCAAGGTGATTAAGTTTGGTATATTGATCCAATGGTCAGGATTTGAGAAAACATAGGCCTGGATCATGGCCGTTGATTTTGTACTGATCGAATGGTCCCAAACGATCCCAGATACCCGACCCTTTCAAATTTTGAACCGATCCGGTCCCCACTTAACAAAACGACGGCGTTCCAGTGTTGGCTAACTGATCTTAGCCGTTGGATGTAATAATCCAACGGTTAAGATTGAAACTTTATTTTTAATTACCCCAAAACCCCCAAGACCCATATCACCCGCTTCATTCATCTCTAACCTAGAGACCCCCTTTGTAACGCCGCCGTGCTCCGCCGCCTGCCGCCTACCGGAAATCGCCTCACGGCGGTTCCGGTAGGCCAAACCCCTCCATTTTAACACCATAGAACCTCCCAAACCCCCTCAACACGAATCCAGCAACCATTGGTCTCGAATCATTCTCAAACGCGTCGAATATTAGATCGAAGCTCGACGGAATTTGAAGCTTTATCCCAAACCACCCCAAACTCATGCCATGCCCTCTCCGGACCTTCCTCATACCCCTACTAACCTTAGTTCTGTTCGAATCTGACCATAACCAGCCAAGCCCCAAATCCGAGCTCTAAGAACCCTAAAAATCGATTTGGGGATTTCCTTCATCGGGTTTCACGAAATTGAGGTCTAATAGACCTTAATTGATTTGTTTTCACTTGAAAACATTTCAATTAAGGTCCTTTCGACCTCGAATGACCAAGACCCAAGTCGGCCGAATTCCAATCCCTTTGTTTCGAGGTATTTCGTTTCCTTTTCTATTTTTATTCATTTGTACTCGTTGATTAGTGTAGTTATTTTATAGTTTGCATTTCATTTTTGTTAATTCTTCAGATTTTTGTTTTATTTTTCTGTTCCTTCCCCCGAAGACCTTTTATATGGTCAGTTGTTTTCTTTTATTTCATTGTTCGATTGCGTATGTTGTAGAATGCGTATTCGCTTCGATTAGCGTCGTCGAATACTTAGTTTCGTCTTTGGCCGAGATTGTTGGAATCACTATTTTATCAATTTTCCTGTTATCAATGATACATGTTGTAGTTAGTTTAATTGAATGTCGTTGTTTAATCTCGTAGATTTTATGGTTCGAAATGCCGGGCAGTACTAACACTTTTTGAATTGAATTAAGCTTGTTTGATTTCTTGTTTAGGAATTCGGATTGGTTATAGCTGTGTCCTTAATAGAAATTCAGAATCAAGTTAATTGGTGCTTAATTAAAACACCAAATACACCCTGAAATGGTTGTTTAAAGTGATTAGCAGGAAGTTTGGCACTCGATTGTACTGTGTATTACAGCAAGGTTGAAAGGTCTGTTTAGCTGTTTAAATCTATTGAAATAGGCAAGTTTTTGTTTGAATTGGTTTTAAAATAAGAAAAGGGGACTGTTACAATAAAGTAGCCACATAGACACTGTCCCAATAGCCTGAAAGAATTAAAAAGGGGTAACTTTAATCTTCAGATTTAGACACCAAGTAGTGGAGGCCAAGAGCCAGTTTTGATTTAGTAATAAAATAGGCAATGCACATGAGAGAAGGTGTTAAGACTTGCTGGACAGCAGGATTTTCCACCATTCTTCTACACTTTGGAGTTTTATATAGTTGAAACCATACTTAGACAGTGGAAGGTGGGAAAGCAAGGAATAATGTGGGGTTTTGTTTGATTTTAAATAATTAGAAGGTGCTGCAAGAGGGCTATTAAGTTTGGCTATAAGTAGAGGCCCTGAATGCAGAGTTTAACACACAGATACTCACTGGAAAAGATACAGACAGAGAGAGAGCTTAAGATTTTTGAAAAATCTGGAAAACACATATTGATACTCACTGGCAGAATACTGACCAAAAGAAAAACAGAGAAAAAAGAGAGTTTTACCTCTAGTTTCTTCACTGAAACTTGTTCTGTTTTGCCCTCTCTTGGTTTTCCCCGGATTCTTGTTTTGATTTCAAAATCATCTTTGAGATTATTGGTTGTCTTTGGGTTGCTGTTTTTCTGTCGAAATTCTGTTGGATCTGCCACTGCTGGGCTGTTTGGTTTTAGCCCGTTAGTTGCTATCTGCTTGCTGCTGACTCACCTCTTTTCCTTTGTTGTAATTCAATCTCCAGGTACACCTTCTGATTTCATATAATTTCGAAGAATCGATGCAACTGAGTTGAGTTGAGGAAATACATGATGAAATGTTGTTCAAAAATACTACCTGAAGTCATTTTTTGGGATTTTTCTATTTTTCTGTTTAGCTTTAATACATAAGATGGTTCGTTATTTGAAGTCTTAATCCTTATGTGTATATGGACTATAATTCCCTGTTAATCCGTAGTAATGGGATAAAAAATGGAGTTGTATGAGAGATTTTTTTTAATATTAGTTTATATTGAAACATGTTAGCATGTGATAATTGAGCCTTGTAGTTAAAAAATGAGCTCGATAGACTGTTAAATTAGCCAGGAATGTAACTGTTAGATTATTGTGATTGATAGGTTATGTTTGACAAATTTCGAACATCAAATTTCATGTTAATCGATAATTCAGGGAAATATTATACCAGTTGAAGGGAATAGGAAAGTGTTAAAAGATAAATTATATTTGAATATGGTTAAAACATGGGTTGTAAGCATTAGCCATAATCATAGCATTCTGACCATTTTATTTCCCTGCTAGTTTAACCCTCAATCTCTTAAAAAATGTTAATGATCCATTAGTTAGAGACATGGATGTATAGGTCGAACTAGTAGTAAGGTAGTTTCACTCTGTTTTGTTAAATGCATATTTGGTACCTTCTTGCGCATACCAATTAATTGGGACTTTAATTTTTGTTAGAAATAAACTAACTAGACAATCATAACCACTTTAGGATATCCTTGAATAAAACGAGCCTTACTAAATTTCTAAACCCGGATGCATATTTATGTGATTTAAATTCAAATCTCAACGATGTTAAAATATGTCAAAATCACGGGTATAATTTATGTGACGTGATTCGAGACGTGTTTTAATAACGTTGCGATTATTCTTAAAATTAGATAAAAGCAGTTAATAGGTTTAAATTGCATTATGATGTGAACATGTATAAAATCAAGAATTTTTAGCCATTTATAATAATTGAAGCGACCGTGCTAGAACCACGGGATCCGGGGGTGCCTAACACCTTCCCTCGGGTCAACAGAATTCCTTACTTAGAATTTCTGGTTCGCAGACTTCATTTGGAAAGTCGAAATTTCCTCGATTCGGGATTTAAATGAATTGGTGACTTGGGACACCATAATTTATTCCAAGTAGCAACTCTGAATCAAATGGATAATCCCGTTTCGAATATTGTCACTTAAATTGGAAAAACTCCCTTACGCTTTTACCCCCGGGTAGCGGGCGCGCCAAAAGGAGGTGTGACAGCTCTAGCGACTCCACTGGGGATAACAAACCCAGAACCACTGGTTCAGAGTTTAAGAATTCAAGCTTTGAATAATTATTTTATTTGGCTTATTTATTGTCTGATTTTATTACATGTTTATATTTAATATGCTAAATGGTGCTTTACCGCTTTGATATTTGTGAATTGTATATAAATTGTGCCGATACCCATTTTTTTTTCTCTTCTGAGTCTTTTTGAAATATAATACCGGGCATTTGCTGGACATAGCCCGTTTTTCTCAAGATAACCGTGGTGCTTGGCACCCGGTGAAGGATTTTGTAGTCACACATGTTTAGGCGGAGAGTTTTGTCAATTAAGCCGAAAGCCATGCTACCGGTGCACCGACACTCTTCGGCTCGAGTTGTCCGCTCGAGTTAAAGCCAGTCTAGACACTTTTCCAACAGGATGATGACTTAGAATAACAAAACCTTATGCCGGATCCCCGATAGGAACGTTTATTTGCATCATGTGCATATTTGACTTAGGAGGCTCAACACAGGGGTTGGGCCTGTCTAGGACAGGTGTACCTGAAACAAAAGACCAGCTTGTTGCATCTTTCTGTGTGCATTTATTTGTTTCGATCTTACATGCCGACCGGTTTGTTAAAAAAATAGGGTAAGGAGTGGAAGATGTCAATCGAATGGAAAACGAGATGCTTTTATTGGAAAATAATTTTGAAAAAAATGGAAAAAGAAAACAAAATGAAAAAAAAAAAAATCTCCGAATAAATTTTGTTAATTTTAAATAGTTAGTTTCTTTAAAATGTTTCCTTTTGAAAAATTCAAAAAATTAATTCCAAATAAATTTTATTAATTCCTTAGAAAATAATTTTTTGAAGAAATGCATAAACAAATTTTTATTTTTATTTTTAATAAAGATAGGTTCGCTCCCCTGAAAATAATTTTTTTTAGAAATGCTGTTTAAAAATGGTTCGTTTTCTTTTCTTAAAATGATTTAGTTCTTTTATTTTCGAACTACGTAACATGAGATACGTAGGCAACCCATATCGGGCTCAACTAATACTGATTTTTCAAAAGAAAAATAATAATAAAAATATTAGAATTAGGTATTTTTTCCTTAGTCGAGAGTTAGGAAATCTTGCAAAAATAGCCAAACGCCTCAAAAGGGGCGCCGGAGGACTAATTTCGCAAAAACGGAATATAGACATCACACCGGTATCCTGTTATACAGCCTTCAAATCTTCTTCAAGTGCTGAAAAGCCGTATTAACAAGATTCGTTTTTTTATAATTAAAAAAAAATTTGAAAAAATCTTAAGTTCGTTTTTATCTTTTCTAGGATCAGCATGACTTCATCACAACGAATCGGCCAGAAAAGGGCGAGAGACGAAATACCACACATGTTCATGGTACAGGATAAGACTCCAGGTCAGCTCTGTAAATGGTGGACTAGTTTTTCGGCTTGGCAAAGAAATCAAGTTCACAAGCACCTCAAGTTTCTTCCGGACATCACGATGATAAAACCGGACAAAAATGTGATCAGAGCTTTAGTGAGTTTTTGGGACTCAACAAGCAATGTGTTCAGATTTCGGGACTGCGAAATGACACCCACTTTGGAAGAACTGGGCGGACTCACAGGGCTTGGAAGAGATTTGCACAAGAAGAGACCTGCAGCTCCTAGGAAAATGGGTGTGAATAATTTCTTGAAGAAGTTATGTCTCCGACGAGTTCCCATGGATTGTTTGGAGAACGGTTGGGTGCCACTGGAGTATCTCTACGACAGATTTGGTGATAAGAAAGGGTTCGAGAAATTCTCAAACACTGAATTTGTTAACCAGTTGAATTATGACGCCTGGGGAGACTTAAGAATCTATGCCTTTATGATCGCTTTTTTGGGAACCATGGTTTTTCCCGAACGTGGCGGACGCATCAGAATCCGTTTGGCTGCGGTGGTCTCATATCTACAGAGTAACGAGGAACACACTGTTCTTCCCATGATTCTAGGAGACATCTTCCGGGCCTTAACTTGGTGCCAATAAGGACATGATTATTTTGAAGGTTGCAATATCTTATTACAAATGTGGTTTGTAGAACATCTCTATCATCACCCAATTGTGATAGACTTCAACGCGGATTGGCTGAATTATATTCGTTGTCATACAAACAGAGCCGCCCGTTGTAACCTTCCAGAAGATTTAAGGACTTGGCAAGAACTTCTCAACTCTTTGAGAGCAGATCGACTTACATGGAATTATTATTGGTTCCCTTCCGCTAAAATCATGCATATGTCGACATATCGCCCATTCTACATACTAATGGGCTTCAGGGGTTTCCAACCATATGCCCCGCTACGTGTCATGCGGCAGTTGGGTAGAGAACAGAAAGGCCCCTAATTGAGGATATGCGATCGTTTACATGGGAATTCGAGACGGAGGAGCCCCCAAGGGAGACTTATGAACAAAAGGTATGGTTCGGTAGTCGACTCTCCGACATCGACGAAATGGTTGCCGATCGAGAACCGGGGAGAAGTGAGCCTCGCATATCTTGAATGGTTCCACAACCAATCAATGCCCGAGCAAAGGTCGATAAAGTATGCCGTCAATTGGGAGAAAGAGGTAGAAACCAGAGTTAGGGAGGCTAAGCATGAGACAGCGCAAGATTTCCGATCTTGCATTAACAATTTAAAAGAAGACGAGGGAATTCTGGAAGCAGCCATGGACATACAACAGGCTGATTTCGATCGAGAAAGGGCCGGTTGGGAGCAGGAAAGAGAAGCACTCCGAACTCAAATTCAAGAGATGCAATTGACCGCAGAAAGGTCAAGGAGAAGTCGGAATGATGAGATGCTTATAAACGATTTGGAAAGGAAAGCCTTTGAACACCAGGAAGACTTGGAGAAGGCAAAAGTGGCTTTGGTTGCAATCCGGACAAAATGGAAGAGAGCAGCCCACCAAGAAGCACTCCGTCTACAACAAGTAGAGAAAGATTATGAGGCAATCATCGTTGATTTGAAAAAAGCAAATGCCGCTTTTAGAGAGCAAATTCTCAGGCAAGTCCGGGATGCCAAAGTAGATAGAGACTGTTGCCACGACTTGATGGCATGGATGGAAAGACAAATAGATAGGCTCTTGGACCATGTCTCCTGTAACGCTCAAGTATTAGGGGCAAAGAACCGACATATATGGCAGCTGCTCAGAGATAAAGACATGATTAGGGCCAAGATCAATGAAATCGGGCACTACATCACTATGAGGTGCCTGACCTGCGAACAAGTACCCCGGCCTACCCTCTTCTCTTCAATCATGAAATGTGTCCACCAAGTCATGGCAGAATTGGGGAGTATACAGAAAGATCTTGCACTGAGAACCGCAGCAAGGCCAAACAACGCCCCCCGGGCGCAAAGATTCGAGGCGTTGGAACATGCTTAGAAGAGTCTGTTATTTTTAGAGTCTGTTTGTCCTTTTAAAAGTTTTCCTCCATTATTGTCATTTTGCAAGTGTTTCAAGTTTGAAGTTTGTTGAAATAAAATTCAAGAACATTTCATTCATATCTTATGTCTATTGTTTCCGAACTATGCCCGGTCTGATTCATGCGGGGACATGATACGTAGGCAATCCACATAAGATTCGACCATCACTAAAAAAAATAAATAATAAAAAAAAGAGGGGGAAAAGTTTAAAAGAAAAGAAGATTGATAAAGGATGAAAGCAAAGGAAAATACAAACCGGAATGACGCATCGCAATCGAGTACATGTAGCGACACAATCATCTGTATAAGTGCATCACACCCAACGTGAGATTACTTATCTGTTATGTTGTTTCGGACTAACCGTTTGTTTGCCAAACTCCAGGTTTTAGAAAAGGGTGGTTGATTTTGTGGTAATCTGGCATCGCATTCGTACTTCACGAGGTCCAAAGGAAATGTTCGGCAACCCGAAAGTACTCATCCCTATTTCACTATGTCAAAAAGAGGTGCCAACATGTCTTCAGAAATGCCCCTAGCAACCATTCCCTTCTCGGAAGAAAGCTCCTTGACAACCATCCCGGCTACTAAGTCGGCAGCTTTGGAGGAGAATAGAATTTTGCGCTGCCGCATGCTCGAGATATTGGACGATTGGAACAACGGGAAAGAGCCCCCGAGTCTGATCCCTGGGTTCCCTGAAATCTTTCTCAGATCAAGTGGGATTTCCAATACCCCTATCAATTACCCGCCTACTCTGTTTGGGTATTCTAATGCCACAACCCTCTCTGAATCACCCTCCACCTCCTATCCTCGGGTGACACCATTAGATACATCCGCAAGAATGTCGGTTGAGTTGCCAGTTCCAGTCACGACGCATCCCACCGCACATACTCCTTTCTTTGATTCTGCATCCTTTACATTCCCAGCACCACCGCTTACACGGGACCATACCCAGGTTGCAGCCAATATATATCCTCAGCCACCTCGATATGAGTTCCTACCAAGCCAAAATCCAAAGGCTCCCGAGCGGGATGAGATGGCAAAAAGAATGAGAAGTTTGGAACAAAGCCTGAAAAACATGCAAGGTCTAAGTGGGCAGAAAAATGTATCTTACACCGATCTATGCATGTTCCCACACGTCCACTTTCCATCAGGTTTTAAGACGTCGAAGTTCGAAAAGTATGACGGGCATGGCGACCCCATTGCTCATCTAAATAAATACTGCAATCAATTGCGAGGCGCCGGCGGCAGGGAAGAATTGCTGATGGCATACTTCGGAGAAAGTTTGGTCGGAATAGCATCAGAACTGGTACATGGATCAAGACATATCTCGATGGCACATCTGGGATGATTTGGCCAGAGATTTTGTGAAATAGTTCCAATACAACATCGACATTGCGCCAGACAGGAATTCTTTATCGAACTTGAAGAAGAAGCCCTCAGAAAGCTTCAGAGAATATGCTATCAAATGGCGAGAGCAAGCATCCAGGGTGAAACCCCTATGGACGAAATTGAAATGGTCACGACTTTTCTCCAAGCTCAAGAACCAGACTACTTTCAAAATATGATGTCGGCGATGGGAAAACCTTTCGCCGAAGCAATCAAGATTGGAGAAATGGTGGAAAACGGCTTAAAAACAGGGCGAATTTTGAGTCAAGCGGCCATTCGGGCAACTTCCCAAGCCATCCAAGGCGGGTCTGGAGGGATGCCCAGAAGCAAAAAGAAGGAGGAAACTGCCATGGCGGCAGTAGAAGATAGAAGATATCGAACCTCAAGGCAGGTATTCTCCGACAGGGCCCCCCAATATTACTATCCACACCACAGCATGGCCTATGCTCCTCCGCCTCCACCCTACGCAGTCATGAACATTCAACCTTTGGCACGGCCGCAACCACCAGCCAACAGAAATCCACCTCCATTCCAGAGAAACCAACCTCCTTACCCAAACCAATACAACCCCCGGCCAAATAACACCCGCCACCGTGAGCCACCCAAAATGAGCTTTACACCGATTGGGGAGCCGTATTCCACTCTTTTTCCAAAGCTCAGGCAAGAGAACCTACTGCAGCCCGTTCCGCAGAACAGGCAGAATCCGGACTCTCCTGCCTACCAGAGAGGAATATACCGTGCATATCATTCAGGTGTTGAGGGACATAGCACTAACAATTGTTGGACTTTGAAAGAAGGCAGTGCAAGAATTGATCAATCAAGGGAGGATAGTCTTCGCAGATGAAGACATCCCAAATGTGACAAACAACCCATTACCAACCCACAACAACGGGCCAGTGATTGGGATGATTTGTGACGATAAGGAATTTGACCCAACCTTAAAAGAAATAATTTCCATCGCCAATATAGAGAAGCGGCCTGAGGTTACCCCGAAACAAGAGAAAATGGGGAAAAAGGTTGAAGTTCCTGAGACTAGATCTGAAAAGACGATTGATTTGAAAGAATCATCTCGAAAGAGTGGAGTCCTTTACCTCCCGCGAGGTCGAGTGGAAAAACCATTGTCAATAGGTGCGCCCAAGAAGTTCCCCTTAAAGAAGGAAACATCAGTGTATGTACCAAAGGGAACCTATGTGGCCCGAAAACCAGATGAACCCGTGGTTATTGCACGTGTACAACAAAGACCTATGATAGATCCATCCGATGTACCTTGGAGCTACCAACGGACGCTCGTTACGCGCAAAAGAAAAGAGGTTGTAGGAGATTCATCTGGGAGCGTCCTGGGGCAAAAGTACTTAAATACGCAGGAGGTAAATAGCGCCACACAAAGGCATTTCCCATCAAACAAACCTATAAGTGCTGAAGAGGCAGAGGTCTTTTTTCAAAAGATGCAAATGCCTGACTATGAGGTGATAGACCAACTGCGCAAATGCCCAGAGTAGGTATCGATGTTGTCCCTTTTAATGAAGTCTACTGAACATCAGAAGGTTTTGTTAAAAGCCTTGAATGAGGCATACGTGCCTATTGAGACTTCATCCGAACAACTTGAAAGAATGACAGAGAGGTTCTTCACAATCAATCAGATTTCTTTCAGCAAAGCTGATTTGCCTTTGGAAGGTGCCGCCCACAACAAAGCTTTGCATTTGACTATCAAGTGGGAAGGCTACTACATGAAGAGGGTCATGGTTGATGGGGGCTCAGAAGTAGACATATGCCCACTTTCCACTCTAGGCCGCATAGGAATCGGAATTGAAAAGATTCGGCCCAACAACATATGTGTGCGAGCTTTTGATGGTGTGAAGAGAGATACCGTCGGAGAGATTGATGTGATTATGACCATCGGCCCGGTGGACTTCGAAGTGACATTTCAAGTTCTGGATATGGACACTTCCTACAACTTTCTTCTGGGGAGACCATGGATTCATGCGGCTGGAGCTGTGCCCTCTACCCTCCATCGGATGTTAAAATTTGAACACAAGGGATAAGAGATCGTGGTCCACGGGGAGGACGAGCAATCAATTTATCGAGATCCATCCATCCCCTGCTTAGAAGCGGAAGAAGGAAGCGAACACATTGTTTATCAAGCTTTCGAGATTGTGTTGGCAGATCAACACGAAGAAGGGAACCCTCTTCCCCAACCCTTTTTATCTAATGCCTCCATCATGGTGGCAAAAGAAATGATCAAACACGGCTTCCAGCCAGGAAAAGGTTTGGGAAAATCCCTGCAAGGAGTGTCGAAGCTGATAACTTTACCCACAGCTGAAAAGTTCTTCGGAGTAGGCTTTCACCCAACCCCTGAAGATGAGAGATGGGCCAACAAGAGAAAGGAGAAAGGATGGGTTCTGCCACGACCATTGCCACATCTGTACCAAACGTTTGTTCGACCAAGGTACAGTGAAAAAGAAGAAGATGAAGTCTTCACATCGGAGGAAATTGAAGAAATATGTAGGGCCATGAGGCAAATGCTCTATGATTTTAACGTGGTTCAATCGGGACAAGGAACAAGTACCGCTGAGGTGTTGTATGTGGGCCTAGAAGCTAAATTGCAAAATTGGAAAGCCACACCCTTCCCAGTCAGGCGGGAGTTCTGGTAGATTTGTCCTGTCATTTTTCCTTCATCACAAGTTACTTCAGGACGTAGCTTGGATGTTTTTCTTTGTTTTCTTGTATTTTTGGTCTTCCCAATGTAATTTTGTTTATCTTCAGAAAATTCCAAGAAAATGAAATAAATATTTCATCATTTTGCACTCTTTCTAATTTTGTTATTTATTCTTCCTTTTCAGTCCTAATAATGCGGTTTTAAATAACATGACATGCTTGCGGAACTCATGCTCAAATCCGACACGCCACCTAATCTGGAAATAATAAACCAAGAACTGGAATACGATGAAGAAGAGGCTTTTAGGGAAATAAATCTAGAATTGGAACATTTTGAGAATAAACCTAAGCCAAACTTGAATGATACCGAACCGGTTAATTTGGGAACTATTGAAGAGGTCCGAGAGACCAAGATAAGCATCCACACAGATGAGAAAACACGAGATGCAATAATCCAACTCTTGTTTGAATTTAAAGACGTGTTTGCTTGGTCTTACGATGACATGCCAGGACTAGGAGCTGATCTAGTGGTGCACAAGTTGCCAATCTACCCTGACTGTCGCCCAGTGCAACAGAAGCAAAGAAAGTTCAAGACTGACATCATTGATAAAATCAAAGAAGAAATCACTAAGCAGTTAAAAATAGGGGTAATTCGAGTGGTACAATACACCACGTGGTTGGCTAATGTTGTGCCCGTGCCAAAGAAGGACGGAAAAACTCGAGTATGTGTTGACTACCGAGATTTGAATAAAGCAAGTCCTAAAGATAACTTTCCTTTACCAAACATCCACATCCTTGTTGATAACTGTGCCAAACATGAGATACAATCGTTTGTGGATTGTTATGCGGGATATCATCAAGTGTTGATGGATGAGGAGGACGCCGAGAAGACCGCTTTTACCACACCTTGGGGGACTTACTGTTACCGAGTCATGCCATCCAGCTTGAAAAACGCGGGAGCAACATACATGAGAGCTATGACTGCCATTTTCCACGACATGATGCACCAGGAAATAGAGGTATACGTGGACGATATGATCATCAAATCCAGAACTCAGGGTGATCATGTGCGAGACTTGAAGAAATTCTTTGAGAGGTTGCGGAAGTACGACCTGAAGTTGAATCCAGCCAAATGCGCTTTTGGAGTCCCGTCGGGTAAACTTTTGGGTTTCATAGTCAGTAGAAGAGGTATTGAATTAGATCCCACAAAGATAAAATCCATCCGGGACTTACCTCCTCCCAGAACAAAGAAAGACGTAATGAGTCTTCTAGGCCGACTAAACTACATCAGTAGGTTCATCGCCCAGTTGACTTCCACATGTGAGCCCATATTCAAGTTGTTGAAGAAAGACGCTGCAATCAAATGGACAACTGAATGTCAAGAAGCTTTCGACAAAATCAAAGAATATTTGTCAAACCCTCCAGTCTTAGTCCCGCCAGAGCCAGGGAGACCTCTTTTCTTGTACTTAACAGCCTTGGAAAACTCTTTTGGTTGTGTCCTCGGACAACGTGATGCGACAGAGAAGAAAGAGCAGGCGATCTACTACCTGAGCAAGAAATTCACTAGTTATGAGGTCAAGTACACTTTGCTGGAAAGAACGTGTTGTGCTTTAACTTGGGTCGCTCAGAAATTAAGACACTACCTCCAAGCCCATACGACTCACCTCATTACTCGGTTGGATCCTTTGAAGTATATATTCCAGAAACCGATGCCCACCGGAAGATTGGCGAAGTGGCAAATCCTGCTCACTGAGTTTGACATAGTCTATGTCACTCGCACGACAATGAAGGCCCAAGCATTGGCAGACCATTTGGCCGAGAACCCGATCGACGAAGAGTATCAACCATTGAATACCTACTTTCCCGATGAAGAGGTAAATACGACAGAAGTTGTTTCGGAAGACAGTCATGCTTGGAAAATGTTTTTCGATGGGGCGGTAAACGCTAAAGGTGTAGGGATTGGGGCAATCTTGATCTCTCCTGCTGGTCAGCATTACCCAGCCACGGCTAGGCTCCATTTCTTTTGCACGAACAATACGGCTGAGTATGAAGCTTGTATCATGGGCATGAACATGGCAATTGATCAGGGCGTCGAAGATTTGTTGATCATGGGAGATTCGGATCTAATTATCAAACAATCTCAAGGTGAATGGGAAACTCGGGACGTTAAACTCCTCCCTTACCGACAGCACGTGAATATTCTTGGCAAGCGATTTGCATCGATAGAGTTCAGGTATATCCCACGATGTCACAATGAACTAGCTGACACACTTGCCACTTTAGCTTCAATGCTGCCTTATCCGGGCAACGCCCATGTCAATCCCTTGGAAATACAAATCAGGGAAAGCTACGGTTATTGCAATGCAATCGAAGAAGGACCAAGCGTCAAGCCATGGTACTACGATATCAGGAGATTTTTGAAAATGCAAGAATACCCCGAACATGCTACTGGAGATCAAAATAGGACCATTAGGCGACATGCAGGTGGTTTCTTTTTGAGCGGCGAGGTCCTGTATATTAGAACCCCGGATCTTAACCTCTTTAGGTGTGTTGATGCCGAAGAAGCAGGAAGAATCATGTACGAAGTACACGCAGGAGTTTGCGGGCCTCATATGAATGGGTATGTCTTAGCCAAGAAAATCCTTCGAGCAGGTTATTATTGGATGACCATGGAGAAAGATTGATTTGGTTTTGTCCGAAAATGCCATCAATGTCAGGTACATGGAGATCTGATTCATGCACCTCCAACTGAGCTGCATCCTATGTCAGCGCCGTGGCCATTTGTCGCTTGGAGAATGGATGTCATCGGCCCGATTGAGCCGAAAGCTTCGAATGTGCACCGATGCATACTGGTCGCTATCGATTACTTCACAAAATGGGTCGAAGCCGTCACTCTCAAATCAGTCACTAAGAAAGCTGTGGTGTATTTTGTACACTCAAATCTTATCTGTCATTTTGGTATACGTGCAACTATCATCACAGACAATGCTGCGAATCCGAATAGTCGTTTGATGGAAGAAATATGCGAGCAATTCAAAATCACGCATAGAAACTCCACTCCTTATCGGCCCAAAGCCAATGGTGCCGTGGAAGCAGCGAACAAAAACATTAAGAAGATTTTGAGAAAGACAATCCAAAGCTCTAGACAATGGCATGAACAATTACCGTTCGCCTTACTGGGATACCGTACTACAGTACGCACATCGGTAGGAGCGACTCCATACCTGCTAGTCTATGGGACCGGGGCCGTAATACCGGCAGAGGTAGAAATTCCTTCACTTCGTACGATTGTTGAAGCAGAGATTGAAGATAGCGAGTGGGTTAAGACTCGATTGGAGCAATTAACTTTGATCGATGAAAAGCGAATGGTTGCGGTCTGTCACGGACAACTGTACCAACAAAGAATGGCTCGTGCTTACAACAAGAAAGTACGGCCGAGAAATTTCGAAGTAGGTCAGTTGGTTTTAAGACGCATTCTTCCACATCACCAGGAAGCGAAAGGAAAATTCGCTCCTAATTGGAAGGGACCATACATCATCAGGAAGATACTGCCGAGAGGAGCGTTATACTTGGGAGATATGGAAGGAAAAGATCCCGAAACAGCTGTGAATGCAGATGCTGTGAAAAGGTATTATGTCTGAATTTGCTTCGATGATGTCCTCACAAGTCGAAATGATTGAAGGCTTTTATTCCCGCTACCAAAACACTACCAACCCTTTTGAAAACCCTTTGAGCCGTTTACCTTTCTTTGGCTACCTTCTTTGGAATCCAAACCAAACCAAAAAAAAAAAAACAACAACAAATTACCCTGAACTACGTTCTGACTTGATTCCGAAAGGATACGTAGGCAACCTCTCCCGAGGTTCAGTCACACCAAACCAAAAATCCCAATTTCCCCAAAAAATGAAACTGGGGAAGATGATATTGTTGATTCGGTTTAAGATCCGTCAAGATGATTCCAAAGTTGTAATTTTGTCCACAATTCTTGTTACCCAAACCGAGTACAAGTCCTTCAAGATCGATTAGAAACTGAGAAAACATCGTTGTTGCGGTCCGAAGTTTCTGGAATGAAAAGAAATAAAATGAGAGAGTCTTATTGGTGAAAACCTTCGGGCACCATAAGACGATGGAAGTAGAGAAATACAAAATGAGAGAGCCTGTTGGTAAAAACTCGCAAAGAGTGCTATCTGGCGATGGTAAGAAGAGAAATGAGAGAGGTCGATTGGCGAAAACCTTCGGGCACTATCAACCGAAAAGGTTGTTTTACCACAAGAGGTCCTGGCACGGCTCCTAAGCTCGGAAACATAAACCCGTTTTGGTTCATAAGGAAATGGGAGTTTGTGACGATCAAGCATCTAGTCCGAGAAGCATGTCATGTTGGTTTAAAGTCAGCATATACCTCAGATAAGTCCTTCTTTTTCCCCGAAAGGGATTCCTCTATCTTCGATACGTTTTTTCCATTCTTTGTTCATTCTTCCTTGAATCCCTTTCATTTTAACTTTGAATTTTGAAATCATTACAAAGAAAAGCGACAGGGTCATTTATACAAAATTACGCCTGGCAAAGAAAAAAAAAGCCTCAGTGGTGTATTGATACAATCTCCGATTGGATCATAATGATCGATTGTTTCCAAAGAAACGGAGGTTAGAAAGGAAATAGAAATCAAAGGCTAAGGTCTTAGAAGAGACGGAATGAGGCAGAAGGATAGAACCCACACAGAAAATCCTCGTGGAATCCCGGGAATGAACCCGACCAGTTTGAAAAGAAGTCACCCCAAAGACAATTGGTGGCAAATTTCTCGATAGAAATGGGCAATGATCAAGCAATGAAGATAATCAAGGCCACAAAGTCAACCACTTTTTCAACCGATAAAATGTTCTTTGTTGAAAGCAGGTCTATTTAATTGTGCAAGAAGAAGGTACAACTCAAAGAAGTGAAGTACGCAAGCATTGAAATGGCTTTGGAACAAAGAAAACACATAAAAAAAGGGAAGTTTCTTTTCAAGAGCTTTATCTTATGCATTTGTTGATGGTTAAAAAGAAAGCCTAAAAGAAGGCCCAAAAGGAAGAATACAGAAAAGAAAATGGAAACTCCAAAAAAGAGAATCAAATCATGTCAGTCCAATATCTGTTTGAACCCCGGTCAGAAAACCGAGGGTCTTCCGGCTAGAAAGCCGTGAAATAATGCTTTTGAATTACGGCCAGAAAGCCGTGAAACTTTTTTCAAAAATCCCGGTCAGAAAACCGAGGATCTCCCAGTCAAAAAACTGTGAAGCCATTTATTAAAACCCCAGCCAGAAAACCGAGGGTCTTTCGGCCAGAAAGCCGTGAAAAAATGCTTTTGAATTTCGGCCAGAAAGCCGTGAAACTTCTTTAAAAATCCCGGTCAGAAAACCGAGGATCTCCCAGTCAGAAAACTGTGGAGCCATTTATTAAAACCCCATCCAGAAAACCGAGGGTCTTCCGGCCAGAAAGCCGAGGATCTCCCCAGTCAAAAAACTGCGGAGCCATTTACTTTTACCCCGGCCAAAAAACCGAGGGTCTGGCGGCCAAAAAACCATTAGACATTGTTTGAATTCCAGCCAGAAAGCCGTGAAACTTTTATCCCCAGTCAGAAAACCTAGGATCTCCCAGTCAGAAAACTGCGGAGTCATTTATTTTAACCTCGGCCAAAAAACCGAGGGTCTAGCGGCCAAAAAACCGTTAGACATTGTTTGAATTCCGGCCAGAAAGCCGTGAAACTTTTATCCCCGGTCAGAAAACCGAGGATCTCCCAGCCAGAAAACTGCGGAGCCATTTATTTTAACCCCGACCAAAAAACCGAGGGTCCGACGGCCAAAAAACCGTTAGACATTGTTTGAATTTCGGCCGAAACCCGTGAAACTTTTATCCCCGGTCAGAAAACCGAGGATCTCCCAGCTAGAAAACTGCGGAGCCATTTATTTTAAACCCCGACCAAAAAACCGAGGGTCTGGCGGCCAAAAAACCGTTAGACATTGTTTGAATTCCGGCCAGAAAGCTGTGAAACTTTTATCTCCGGTCAGAAAACCGAGGATCTCCCAGTCAGAAAACTGCGGAGCCATTTATTTTAACCCGGCCAAAAAACCGAGGGTCTTGCGGCCAAAAAAACCGTTAGACATTGTTTGAATTCCGGCTAGAAAGCCGTGAAATTTTTATCCCCGGTCAGAAAACCGAGAATCTCCCAGTCAGAAAACTGCGGAGCCATTTATTTTAACCTAGGCCAAAAAACTGAGGGTCTTGCGGCCAAAAAACCATTAGACATTATTTGAATTCCGGCTAGAAAGCCGTGAAACTCTTCTTCCCGGTCAAAAACCGAGGATCTCCCAGTCAGAAAACTATGGAGCCATTTATTTTAACCCAGGCCAAAAACCGAGGGTCTAGCGGCCAAAAACCGTTAGGAGCCATATATTTTAACCCCGGCCAAAAAACCGAGGATCTGGCGGCCAGAAACCGTTAGACATTGTTTGAATTCAGGCCAGAAAGCTGTGAAACTCTTCTTCCCGGTCAGAAAACTGAGAATCTCCTAGTCAGAAAACTGCGGAGCCATTTATTTTATAACCGGCCAAAAACCCGAGGGTGTAGCGGCTAGAAACCGTTAGACATTGTTTGAATTCCGGCCAGAAAATCATGAAACTTTTCTTCCCGGTCAGAAAACCGAGAACCTCCTAGTCAGAAAACTGCGGAGCCATTTATTTTAACCTCGGCCAAAAACCGAGGGTCTTGCGGCCAGAAAACCGTTAGACATTGTTTGAATTCCGGCCAGAAAGCCGCGAAACTCTTCTTCTAAATCCCGGCCAGAAAGCCGTGGAACGTTTATTTGTGAAACCATGATTTTCTTACCCGATACCAAAGAGTCTTTTTAATCACTCTCTGTGTCACAACTAACTCACGAAATTTTCCTAGCAAAACTGGGGCATGAAATTCTCCTAGCAAAACTGGGGCAGAAAAATTTCGTTCGGGACACAAGGATCGAGATAACCTACAAGTGGAACATCAATCCTGCATGAAGAAAAGAAGAAAAGAATCAAAAGAAAACGAGTCCAAATGTTGGAGTAAACAAAAGCGCGGATTGCTCAGAATCTGATTGAAGTAACAAGCTCCGCCGACTCCGTTTCATTCAATGTTACATAAATAAACAAGCACGTACAGCTTGTTGAGCATCAAGATTCAGATCGAGGTCTACAGCAAATCACCTAAGATTCAAGATCAAGTTTTCAAGAGAATCATAGATAGGAATCTTGTAACTCATAGTTTGATAGCATAGCTAGTTCAGCTTTAATTTCTTTTATGGTGTAATAAGGAGGTCAGTGAGGAGTAAGCAGCAACAGCGGCAACGATTGCAACAGTAACAGCAAAGTGTCAGTCCACGGTAGTCCCAGCTACCAAAACTTCCCGAACTACATTGACCTGATTCCTGTTTAGCCCAGGATATGTAGGAAGCCTCCCGAAGCAAAGGCTCGGTCAAGATCTTTCAAAATGCTTCACACGGAGTGCTCAAAACGGGCAAAAATCGCTCGTATTTGCTCATTATCTTTGTGGATCTTCTGTTTCCATCCAAAATATGCTAAACTAAATGTGAGCACGTGATTTTTGCCCTATACGAGAATTACTCCCAAAAATTCAAAATAAAGAGTTTTGTTTTGTTTGCAATTTTTGTGGATCTTCTGTTATTTTTTGCTTATTGTTTGCGTCCGTGCGTGTGTGTTGATGTTTAAATTAATAGAAAAAAAAATACAAAAATATATATGTTGGATTCTTGAATTCAGAATTTAATTAAGTAATTTATTTTATAAAATAATTAAAATCAAATGGCCGTGCTTTGCACTTTAGTTAAAATTGTGTAATTCAATTAATGTTTAATGTGTGAATCGTTATTGAACATAATTAGTTTTTATAAATTAATCTAACTTCGTATTGTATTTTAGAATTTTTTTGTGTTTTAATAAATTAGGAATTAAAAAAAATATAAATAAAAGAAAAGAAGAAAATTGAGGAAAATGAAGGAAGGAATTGAATTGGGCCTCTGTTGCCCATTCAGACAGGCCCAAACGACTCAGCTCCAATCCAATTCAAGGTGATTAAGTGTGGTATATTGATCCAATGGTCAGGATTTGAGAAAACATAGGCCTGGATCATGGCCGTTGATTTTGTACTGATCGAATGGTCCCAAACGATCCCAGATACCCGACCCTTTCAAATTTTGAACCGATCCGATCCCCACATAACAAAACGACGACGTTCCAGTGGTTGCTAACTGATCTTAGCCGTTGGATGTAATAATCCAACGGTTAAGATTGAAACTTTATTTTTAATTACCCCAAAACCCCCAAGACCCATATCACCCGCTTCATTCATCTCTAACCTAGAGACCCCCTTTGTAACGCCGCTGTGCTCCGCCGCCTGCCGCCTACCGAAAATCGCCTCATGGCGGTTTCGGTAGGCCAAACCCCTCCATTTTAACACCATAGAACCTCCCAAACCCCCTCAACGTGAATCCAGCAACCATTGGTCTCGAATCATTCCCAAACGTGTCAAATATTAGATCGAACCTCGCCGGGATTTGAAGCTTTATCCCAAACCACCCCAAACTCATGCCATGCCCTCGCCGGACCTTCCTCATACCCCTACTAACCTTAGTTCTGTTCGAATCTGACCATAACCAGCCAAGCCCCAAATCCGAGCTCTAAGAACCCTAAAAATCGATTTGGGGATTTCCTTCATCGGGTTTCACGAAATTGAGGTCTAATAGACCTTAATTGATTTGTTTTCACTTGAAAACATTTCAATTAAGGTCCTTTCGACCTCGAATGACCAAGACCCAAGTCGGCCGAATTCCAATCCCTTTGTTTCGAGGTATTTCGTTTCCTTTTCTATTTTTATTCATTTGTACTCGTTGATTAGTGTAGTTATTTTATAGTTTGCATTTCATTTTTGTTAATTCTTCAGATTTTGTTTTATTTTTCTGTTCCTTCCCCTGAAGACCTTTTATATGGTCAGTTGTTTTCTTTTATTTCATTGTTCGATTGCGTATGTTGTAGAATGCGTATTCGCTTCGATTAGCGTCGTCGAATACTTAGTTTCGTCTTTGGCCGAGATTGTTGGAATCACTGTTTTATCAATTATTCTGTTATCAATGATACATGTTGTAGTTAGTTTAATTGAATGTCGTTGTTTAATCTCGTAGATTTTATGGTTCGAAATGCCGGGCAGCACTAACACTTTTTGAATTGAATTAAGCTTGTTTGATTTCTTGTTTAGGAATTCGGATTGGTTATAGTTGTGTCCTTAATAGAAATTCAGAATCAAGTTAATTGGCGCTTAATTAAAACACCAAATACACCCTGAAATGGTTGTTTAAAGTGATTAGCAGGAAGTTTTGGCACTCGATTGTACTGTGTATTACAGCAAGGTTGAAAGGTCTGTTTAGCTGTTTAAATCTGTTGAAATAGGCAAGTTTTTGTTTGAATTGGTTTTAAAATAAGAAAAGGGGACTGTTACAATAAAGAAGCCACATAGACACTGTCCCAACAGCTTGAAAGAATTAAAAAGGGGTAACTTTAATCTTCAGATTTAGACACCAAGTAGTGGAGGCCAAGAGCCAGTTTTGATTTAGTAATAAAATAGGCAATGCACATGAGAGAAGGTGTTAAGACCTGCTGGACAGCAGGATTTTCCACCATTCTTCTACACTTTGGAGTTTTATATAGTTGAAACCATACTTAGACAGTGGAAGGTGGGAAAGCAAGGAATAATGTGGGGTTTTGTTTGATTTTAAATAATTAGAAGGTGCTGCAAGATGGCTGTTAAGTTTGGCTATAAGTAGAGGCCCTGAATGCAGAGTTTAACACACAGATACTCACTGGAAAAGATACAGACAGAGAGAGAGCTTAAGATTTTTGAAAAATCTGGAAAACACATATTGATACTCACTGGCAGAATACTGACCAAAAGAAAAACAAAGAGCAAAGGAGAGTTTTACCTCTAGTTTCTTTACTGAAACTTGTTCTGCTTTGCCCTCTCTTGGTTTTCCCCGGATTCTTGTTTTGATTTCAAAATCATCTTTGAGATTATTGGTTGTCTTTGGGTTGCTGTTTTCTATCAAAATTCTATTGGATCTGCCACTGCTGGGCTGTTTGGTTTTAGTCTGTTAGTTGCTATCTACTGCTGCTGACTCGCCTCTCTTTCCTTTGTTGTAATTCAATCTCCAGGTACACCTTCTGATTTCATATAATTTCGAAGAATCGATGCAACTGAGTTGAGTTGAGGAAATACATGATGAAATGTTGTTCAAAAATACTACCTGAAGTCATTTTTTGGGATTTTTCTATTTTTCTGTTTAGCTTTAATACATAAGATGGTTCGTTATTTGAAATCTTAATCCTTATGTGTATATGGACTGTAATTCCCAGTTAATTCGTAGTAATGGGATAAAAAATGGAGTTGTATGAGAAATTTTTTTTTTAATATTAGTTTATATTGAAACATGTTAGCATGTGATAATTGAGCCTTGTAGTTAAAAAAATGAGCTCGATAGACTGTTAAATTAGCCAGGAATGTAACTGTTAGATTATTGTGATTGATAGGTTATGTTTGACAAATTTCGAACATCAAATTTCATGTTAATCGATAATTCAGGGAAATATTATACCAGTTGAAGGGAATAGGAAAGTGTTAAAAGATAAATTATATTTGAATATGGTTAAAACATGGGTTGTAAGCATTAGCCATAATCATAGCATTCTGACCATTTTATTTTCCTGCTAGTTTAACCCTCAATCTCTTAAAAATGTTAATGATCCATTAGTTAGAGACAGGGATGTATATGTCGAACTAGTAGTAAGGTAGTTTCACTCTGTTTTGTTAAATGCAAATTTGGTACCTTCTTGCACATATTAATTAATTAGGACTTTAATTTTTATTAGAAATAAACTAACTAGACAATCATAACCACTTTAGGATATCCTTGAATAAAACGAGCCATACTAAATTTCTAAACCCCGGTGCATATTTATGTGATTTAAATTCAAATCTCAATGATGTTAAAATATGTCAAAATCACGGGTATAATTTATGTGACGTGATTCGAGACGTGTTTTAATAACGTTGCGATTATTCTTAAAATTAGATAAAAGCAGTTAATAGGTTTAAATTGCATTATGATGTGAACATGTATAAAATCAAGAATTTTTAGCCATTTATAATAATTGAAGCGACCGTGCTAGAACCACGGGATCCGGGGGTGCCTAACACCTTCCCTCGGGTCAACAGAATTCCTTACTTAGAATTTCTGGTTCGCAGACTTCATTTGGAAAGTCGAAATTTCCTCGATTCGGGATTTAAATGAATTGGTGACTTGGGACACCATAATTTATCCCAAGTGGCGACTCTAAAATAGATAGAATAATCCCGTTTCGAATATTGTCAATTAAATTGGAAAACTCCCTTACTCTTCTACCCCCGGGTAGCGGGCGCGCCAAAAGGAGGTGTGACACTAAATATAGTTCAACTAATTTTTGCGAATGATTTGTTGTTGTTCTGCAAAGGAAGATTTGGAGCCAGTGAAGGAACTATATGAATGTTTCAAGAGGTTCTCAAATGTATTTGGATTGGAAGCAAAATGAAGAGAAAAGCAGTGTCTAGTTTGGAGGGGTGAAGCAGGATGCACAACAAGGCATTCTGGACCACTTGGGATTCAGTAAAGGAGAATTGCCTATCTTGGAGTTCCTCTGCGTACAAAAAGGCTGTCAATCACTCAATGTAAACCACTACTTGAGAAGATCATTGGCAGAATCATAAGCTGGACATCAAAGTTTCTATCTTATGCAGGAAGGGTTCAACTTATAAAGAGTGTATTATTTTCAGTCCAAACGTTTTGGTCACGGATCTTTACTTTGCCAAAAACGTTGATACAAATGATAGAGAGTGTATGTAAGAGGTTCCTATGAACTGGAGGAGTTGAGGTATCTTACAGGGCACTCATTGTTTGGGACAGGATTTGCTTGCCTCAGACAGCATGGGGATGGTCATAATGGATATTTAAGTGTGGAACAAAGTTGTTGTGAGTAAATTGCTATGGAATATTTGTAATAAAAAGACAAATTATGGGTGAAATGGATAAATCATTACTATGGGAAAATGGTAGCTTATAGAAGAGAAAAACAATGAAAGCATCTTGGATAGTTCAGAAAATACTAAATGCTACAGAATACATCGAGGAAGAAGGGATAAAAGAGGAGAAAATCAAAAAGATGCACAAGTTCAAAATACATATGATATACATGAAGCTGCAAGGAGAATTTTCTGAAATAAACATGGAGAATACAAACATGTAATAACTATGCTACTCCCAAGTGGAAATTCATCTTACTCTTAGCACTACATGGTAGACTACAGACACGTGATAGAGTGGCTAAATGGAGTCTAGTGGAAGATAGTTCATGTACTATGTCTGAGGAAGATCCTAAAACTATTGAACATATACTTTTTGGATTTGCGATGACTGAGCAAATATGGAGCATCATACTAAGATGGCAAGGGATTACAAGAACAGTAAAAGGGTGGACTGAAGAAGAAAAGGTGGGCTGAAATATGTAAAGGGAAATCAGCAAAGTCTCACACGTATCAGATTTGTTTAGTAGAGAAATATGAGATTTTTTCAACAGAAAATTAGAAGGAAGGAACAAGTTCTGCGAGTAATAGCACGGGAGATACATTATTGTGGCAGCAAGTACAGAAAATTAGATACAATATTGCAGGAAATGAAGTCATACCCGAGAAAATAAAGTGATAGTAGTTTGTTGATAGTATTTTGAAGATATGTTTCTTTTTTTTTTTGTTTCATTTGTGTAAGTAGATAGAAGAAGAGTACAAGGCTTGGGGCATGATGTCCAACCACTTGAAGATACAGATTTGTAAAGTTTTGATACTTGGTTTGTGAAATAAAAGAAATTTACTTAACAAAAGAAAAATAGTTATTTCAACTAATTTTGACTCTTTTATATTATTTTAAGAACAAAATTGAAAATTACAAAAATAGTTTCATATTTTTCTACTTTCGCGTATTAGATATTTTTAGGTTGATATATTACTTTAAGCCTATTTTAATTTAATATAATCATGGAAAATGCCAAAAATAGTTTAAATTTTTATTTTTAACTTTTATTTTAATATATAGTTTATTAAACTAATTAAGAGTTATTTTATATTTTTATATAGGTACTTTATACTCCCTCCGTTTCAATTTATGTGAACCTATTTGACTGGGCACGAAGTTTAAGAAAAGAGAGAAGACTTTTGATCTTGTGGTGTAAAATAAGGCACCTTTATTTTGTATGGCTATATATCATTGCATAAAGGTAAATTGTTTCCAAATAAGGAAATGGGTCATTCTTTTTGGCACGGACTAAAAAGGAAATAGGTTCACATAAATTGAAACGGAGGGAGTATTACTTTAGAATAAATTGACTTTTTTTCAGCTTTCTTTGCCCAAATTAGTAGACTTTCATAGTCCAATTTAAACCTAGGCCCAAATTAAACATCCAAAACCCAATACCCTTTCTTCCTAACTCATCTTCTTCTTCATAACCCACACAAGGACAAAACCCTAGGCATACCCCAAGAGACTACCCATTGCCCCCCTCCTCCACACTAGTAGTCGCCGCTCCCAGCCACCAGACTCAGCAGAAAAACTAACCCTAACACGCTGAACAGAAGCCCTAGAAGACCACCCCTAAACAGCCGCCCAAAACCACTCCACCCCTGAACCTCTGTGACCAGGGGCGGATTTAGCCCAGCGCAAGGGTGTTGTGACGACCTGGCCCGTCGTCACGGGAATTACCACCCCGTTATGTTGTAATTACATGTTTTATGCTTTTATATCGGTGTTAGAGTCTATCGGGTGAGTTAGGAGTGATTTGGATTGAAAATGAGGCAAATAGCCTTTTTGAAGGAAACTTGAATAAGGAAAGTCAACCCAGAGTTGACTATTCGGTTAGAGGGCTCGGTAATCGGATTCTGATGATTTGGTTAGTTCCGGGAGGTGATTTGTGACTTAGGGGAGCGATCGGAATTGAATTTGGAGGTCCGGTGTAGAAATAGGCTAGAATTGGCTAAGGTTGAATTTTGGCGAAATCCGAACGGTAGGTGAGATTTTGATCCGGGAGTCGGAATGAAATTCCGACAATTTCTGTAGCTTCGTGATGTGATTTTGGATATGTCCGCAAATTTTCAGATCATTCGGACGTTGTTTAGTCGGGTTTTTGATTGATTGTGTAATTCGGAATGTTTTAAGGAATTTTGGCTTGAATTCGATGAGAATTATGGGTTTTGATGTTGTTAGACGTGTTTTGAGGATTGGAGCAAGTTCGAATAAGGTATTAGGATGTGTTGGTGTGTTTGGATGAGGTCCCGGGGCCTCGGGGTGTTTTCGGATGGCTAAACGGGAGAAAATATGGAAAATTGCAGGAAAGTGTTCTGGTTCTGTTGTTTTCGCTCCTGCGGAAATGGGGGCGCAGGAGCGAGTCCGCAGAAGCGGACGAGGAGGCACAGGAGCGCTTGTCTTCGCAGAAGCGGAAAAATGTCCACTGAGGCGGCGTCGTAGGAGCGAAGAGTAGACCGCAAAAGCGGTCAAGAGGCGAAATGGAGAGTCCACAGAAGCGGGTGATTGATCGCATAGGCGAGTCCGCAGGAGCGGATTCTTGGTCGCAAAAGCGGAACATTTTCCGCAGAAGCGGACCCGCAGGAGCGGTCCGTGTATCGCAGAAGCGAAAATCGCAGTGAGTTAAGTGTATCAGAAGTTAGAAAATTTCCGAAACATTTCACACATTTGGGTCTCGGCTTTAGAGGCGATTTGGGCGATTTTGAAGAGAAACTCAAGGAAAATCATCAGGTAATCAACTATGTACTTAAACTATGATTAGTATTGATAATATTATGCAATTATATCATGAAAATGGAGGAATTTGGGGTAATTTATGGAGGATTTAGCCCTAGGGTTGAACTTTAGAAAATCAAGGTTTTGAATGGGCAAATGGAATCCGAATTTGGCAAAATTGATATGCTTAGACTCGTATTGAGATGAGGGTTCCGAATATGTGACTTTCGTAATTTTTCGAGAAGCGTACCGAAAGTCGGGTTTTGACAACTTTGGGAATTTTGATGTAAATTGAGTTGTATTGATTGGGTGTCGTCCCATTGGCCTAATTTGTTGTGTTTCTACTCTATTTGATCAGATTCTACGCGTGCGGAGCTTGATTCTCGTGGCAAGGGCATTGCGGAGTAGTCGTCGCACCGTATTGAGGTGAGTAATAGATGCGGGTGATGACCAGCGGGTTCGAAACCCCGGTATACCACTTTGTGACGCTGTATAGCGGCGAGACACGTACTCTCATATGAGTGCGGGGTCGATTGTGATTGGGGACTACGGCTTAGTCCGACTTATTGGCACCGTGTTATGACATTGGCTATTCTTGAGCCGTCGAACCTCCTTCTCGGATGGTTGCATACTATATATTGAGATATTGGCCACTCTTGAGCCGAGGAACCCCCTTCTTAGGCGGTTGAGTATACTTGTGGGCCGTGAGCCAGTTATTGGATCCCGCGAGGATCGTTATCATTGTCTTATCATATTGACATGTTAGTTACTACCGATCCGTAGCTATTTCTGTTATCATGCTATTTCCAATCTCTGGAACTTGGTATTACTGTTTAACAACTAAAAAATGATAAAAGATGTTTTCAAAAACTACTTTTGAGCCTACGAGGCTGTAATTGCATATTAGCTGACTGGTAGTGGATCGGGCCGCACGCCGCAGTAGTATATATGTTGGATCGGACTGCACGCCGCAGTGATATTGTGCTTGGGCTGTAGGAGCCCCTCCGGAGTCTGAACCCCCACAGTGAGCACGGGTACCCAAATTGGATCGGCTACGCGCCGTAGCGGTCATATCATGCATTGCATTGCATTTAGCTACATCTGCTAGCTGTTATACTGTTTTGCTGGTACTTGTTGGTACATGTACAATTGATATTGATTTTGTGACAGGGTATTTGATTACAGCTTTACTTAGTGCTTTATTGCGGATTTCTTATATGCGCTGTCTTACCCCTGTTTATTACCACTGAGTCTGGCAGTACTCATTTTACTCCCTGCACCTTGTGTGCAGATCTAGGTACCTCTCAGCAGTGATCCAGTAGTTGTGCGAGGCGACATCCGTGGGATATACGAGGTAGCTGCAGAGTCCGCAGGACCCGATATTCCTTCTTACTGTCTTTTGACTCTGTATTGATGTTTCTATCCGTACTTGGTATCTTGTAACCATTATACACTTATGTTCATTAGAGGCTCATGACTCTTGACCCTTCGGTCTATGGGAGTTGGTACATTTTGGGACTTGGTTCCCCGTTTTTGCTATATGTATCGCTGTTGCTTCGTGATTTGATATGCTTAAATGGGATAAAACGAGCTTCTAGCTCCGTTCTTGTTATTGATTGGTCAGGCTGGCCTAGCAGTGTGCTGGGCACCATCACGACCGGATTTGGGGTCGTGACAAGTTGGTATCGAAGCCTAGGTTTACTAGGCCTCATGAGTCTTGAGCCGGTTAGTAGAGTCTTGTGGATCGGTACGGGGACCCCTGTACTTATCCTCGGGAGGCTGCGAACCTTTAGGAAACACTTCGCTTTTCTTGAACTCTATCGTGCGATCTTGTTGTTCTGAGAACTGAACTTCTATATTCTATTCTCTCGCGGATGGCGAGAACGCGAGCATCGGGACGAGGTGGACGACCTCCATTGCCACCTGTTAGAGGCCGTGGGCGTGGTTGTGCTAGAGGTAGAGGTAGGGCAGCGAAGGCAGTGCCAACCGACCCGCCTGTTGTACTAGTTCGGAGAGCGCCCCCGGTGGTCGATGCTCCGGCAGCCCCGGCTCGTGGCCGGACCGTATCTATTGCTATTCCTCGGTCTTCGGGAGACTCTTGCTCAGATATTATCGGCGTGTTCCGGTTTGGCTCAGGTGTAGTTTCAGCTACTGCCGCTGCAGCGACATCTCGGACAGGGGGTGGTCGGCGGACCCTCGCAGCTCGCACACCCGAGCCGGTTGTTCGGGGACTTCAGACGCCAGAGGCGGTCCCGCTCGGTGGTTGCACCGGTTATTCCTCCGACTGCACCAGCTCCAGCTCTCCAGAGCATATGGTTGAGGTTATGCCCGACGACGAGCATCATCGTCTTGAGAGATTTGGTAGACTTCAGCCCACCCCATTTTAGTGGCGTTGAGGGCGAGGATGCCCGGTGGTTTCTTGGACAAGTGTCGGAGGATGTTGCGACGGCCGGTATTCTCGAGTCCGGCGGAGTTTCATTTACTACCTTTCGGTTCACCGGTCCCACATTTGATTGGTGGGAAGAGTTTGAGAGGCGTAGGCTCGCTGGGGCAGCGCCCCTCACATGGCGGCAGCTTCTCTACTCTCTTCTAGAGAAATACGTACCTCGGCCTCGTCGTAGCGAGCTACATCGCCGCTCGAGTGGTTGGTTCGTGGCGACATGTTTGTGACTTAGTATGAGCTTAGATTCACACAGAGTTGGCTAGGCATGTCACATGGATGATCCCTAATGATAGGGAGAGGATCAGGAGGTTCATTGATGGCGTCAACTACTCTATCCGCATTCTTATGACCAGAGAGAGAGTTTTGTCATCATCGTTTGAGCAGGTTGCTGATATGGCACACTCCATCGAGGCGGATCGTCGCCGAGAGAGAGAGGAGCGGGAGGCCAAGAGGCCTCGTGGTTCTGGCAGTTTCAGTGGTGCTCCATCTAGAAGGCATTTCCAGCAGGGCAGAGGTCTTTCATCTAGACCTTCTCATTCAGGCCACCCTGAGCAGAGCGGAGCTTCTTCTGGTCGTGGTCGACAGGGATTCCAGCAGGGCCAGTCTTCACTCAGTGCCCTCCCAACTCAGAGTTCAGTACCTACTTCTTCGGCCCAGGGTTCATCGCGGCGAGGGGTTCCCTTCAGTCCCCTTCTCCAGCGCCAGGCAGTTGTTTTGAGTGTGGCGAGTTTGGCCACATTAGGAGGTAGTGCCCTCGACTTCGCAGGGATAGGTCTCAGCAGAGGGATCAGCCCTCCTCTTTAGCACCATCTCAAACTAGTAGAGGTAGAGGTCAGTATTCTAGAGGTCGCCCCAGGGGCGAGGAGAGATCTGGTGGAGGCCAGGCACGGTTCTATGCACTTCCTGACAGGCGTGATGCAGTTGCCTCCGATGCAGTGATTACAGGTATCATTTCTGTCTGTCACAGAGATGCCTCTGTTCTATTTGATCCGGGGTCCACATATTCATACGTGTCCTCTTATTTTGCACATCATTTGGGTGCGACTCGTGGTAGTCTTGACTTACCTGTTCATGTATCCACCCCGTGGGTGATACGATTGTTGTGGATCATGTCTATAGATCCTGTGTTATATCTATTGGGGGTCTGGAGACCCAGACAGATTTGTTATTGTTGGGGATGGTGGACTTTGATGTTATATTGGGTATGGACTGGTTGTCTCCGTACCATGCTATATTGGACTGTCATGCTAAGACAGTTATGTTGGCCATTGCTGGTATTTCTCAGATCGAGTGGCGGGGTTCGACCGATTTCGTCCCTAGCCGTGTCATTTCGTTCTTAAAAGCTCCGAAGATGGTCGAAAAAGGGTGTTTATCATACTTGGCTTTTGTGAGAGATGTGGGAGCTGAGTCTCCTAGCATTGATTCTGTACCTGTTGTGAGGGATTTTCCAGATGTATTTCCCTCAGACCTGCCGGGCATGCCGCCGGACAGGGATATTGATTTTGGCATTGACTTGGTGCCGGCACTCAGCCCATATCCGTTCCTCCTTATCGGATGGCACCAGCTGAGTTGAAAGAACTGAAAGAGCAGCCTCAGGAGCTTCTGGATAAGGGTTTCATCCGTCCTAGCGTGTCCCCGTAGGGTGCACCGGTGTTATTTGTTAAAAAGAAAGATGATTCCATGCGAATGTGTATTGATTATAGACAATTGAACAAAGTGACAGTGAAGAACAAGTACCCTCTACCGCGCATAGATGATTTGTTTGATCAGTTACAGGTGCGAGGGTGTTTTCTAAGATCGATCTTCGTTCAGGCTATCATCAGCTGAAGATCAGGGACTCGGATATTATGAAGACTGCATTCTGGACCCGATATGGTCATTATGAGTTTCTTGTGATGTCGTTTGGGCTGACCAACGCCCCAGCAGCATTTATGCATCTGATGAACAGTATGTTCAGACCCTATTTGGATTTATTTGTGATTGTGTTCGTTGATGACATTCTAGTCTACTCCCGTAGTCAGGAGGAGCATGCTCATCATTTGAGTATTGTGTTGCAGAGATTGAGGAGGAGAAGCTATATGCTAAATTCTCCAAGTGCGAGTTTTGGCTCGAATCCGTGGTAGTTTTGGGACATGTGCTGTCTCATGATGGTATTCAGGTTGATCCGAAGAAGATAGAGGCGGTGTAGAGTTGGCCTAGACCGTCCTCAGCTACAGAGATCAGGAGCTTTCTTGGCTTGGCGGGATATTATCGCCGGTTTGTTCAAGGATTTTCATCCATTGCTTCTTCATTGACTAAATTGACTCAGAAGGGTGCACCATTCGTGTGGTCGGATGAGTGCGAGGAGAGCTTTCAAAAGCTCAAGACAGTTTGACCACAGCTCCAGTGTTAGTATTGCCATCAGCTTCAGGTTTATATACTGTTTATTGTGATGCCTCGAGAGTGGGGATAGGTTGTGTGTTGATTCAGGAAGGTAAGGTGATTGCTTATACTTCTCGACAGTTGAAGCCACATGAGAAGAACTATCCTATTCATGATTTGGAGCTAGCTGCCATTGTTCATGCCTTGAAAATTTGGAGGCACTATTTGTACGGTGTGTCTTGCGAGGTGTATACCGACCATCGTAGTCTCCAACACTTGTTCAAACAGAAAGATCTTAATTTGAGACAGCGGAGATGGCTTGAGTTGCTTAAGGATTATGACATTACTATATTATATCATCCGGGGAAGGCCAATGTGGTGGCCGATGCTTTGAGTCGGAAGGCGGTCAGTATGGGGAGCTTGGCATATATTCCAGCTGAGGAGAGGCCATTTGCTTATGATGTTCAGGTGCTAGCCAATCGGCTAGTGAGGTTAGATATTTCGGAGCCCAGCAGGGTATTGGCTTGTGTTGTATCTCGGTCATCTCTATATGATCGTATTCGTGAGCGCCAGTATGATGATCCATATTTGGTTGTCCTTAGGGATAGAGTTCAGCATGATGATGCTAGAGATGTCACCATTGATAGTGACAGAGCATTGAGGATACAGGGCCGGATATGTGTGCCCAATGTTGATGGTCTTCGTGAGTTGATTCCGGAGGAGGCCCATAGCTCGCGGTATTCTATCCATCCAGAAGACGCGAAGATGTATCAAGATTTGAAACAACGCTATTGGTGGAGAAAGATGAAGATGGACATTGTCAGACATGCATCACGGTGCCTCAACTGTCAGCAGGTTAAGTACGAGCATCAGAGGCCCGATGGTGTATTTCAGCGTATTGATATTCCTGACTGGAAATGGGAGAGGATCACTATGGATTTTGTTACTGGATTCCCTTGGACAGCGAGGAAGTTTGATTCTGTTTGGGTGATTGTGGATAGGTTGACCAAGTCAGCTCACTTCATTCCAGTTAGTACTACCTACTCATCGGAGCGTTTGGCAGCGATCTTTATTCGGGAGATTGTCCGGTTGCATGGAGTCCCAATGTCTATCATATCCGATAGGGGTACTCGGTTCACTTCTCAGTTTTGGAGAGCATTTCAGCGAGAGATGGGTACGCGGGTTGAGTTGAGCACAACATTTCACCCCCAGACAGATGGGCAGTCTGAGCGTACTATTCGGATTCTGGAGGATATGTTGCGAGCTTGTGTGATTGACTTTGGTGGTTCGTGGGATGAGTTCCTACCACTTGCTGAGTTTGCCTACAACAACAGTTATCAGTCGAGTATTCAGATGGCCCCGTACGAGGCATTGTATGGCAGACGGTGTAGATCCCCCGTGGGATGGTTTGAGCCTGGTGAGGATAGATTGATAGGGACTGAGTTAGTCCAGGATGCTCTGGATAGAGCAAAGTTGATCCAGGAGAGGCTTCGTACAGCACAGTCTCGCGAGAAGAGTTATGCGGACCGTAGAGTTCGAGAGTTGTCTTTCATGGTTGGTGACAGAGTATTGTTGAAGGTTTCACCTATGAAGGGTGTCATGAGGTTTGGGAAGAAAGGGAAGTTGAGTCCCAGGTACATTGGTCCTTTTGAGATACTTAGGAGAGTTGGAGAGGTGGCATATGAGTTGGCCTTGCCACCCAGCTTATCCAGCGTTCATCCAGTATTCCATGTGTCTATGCTCCGGAAGTACATTGGAGATCCGTCTCATGTATTAGACTTCAGTACCATTCAGCTTGATGGTGATCTATCCTATGATGTGGAGCCTATTGCCATTTTGGGACGTCAGGTGAGAAAATTGAGGTCTAAGGAGATTGCATAAGTTAAGGTTCAGTGGAGAGGTCGACCCGTGGAGGAGGCCACTTGGGAGATCGAGCGGGAGATGCGGAGCAGATATCCTCACTTGTTTGAGACTTCAGGTATGATTCTTGACCCGCTCGAGGACGAGCGTTTGCTTAAGAGGGGGAGAATGTGACGACCCGGCCCGTCGTCACGGGAATTACCACCCCGTTATGTTGTAATTTCATGTTTTATGCTTTTATATCAGTGTTAGAGTCTATCGGGTGAGTTAGGAGTGATTTGGATTGAAAATGAGGCATATAGCCTTTTTGAAGGAAACTTGAATAAGGAAAGTCAACCCGGAGTCGTCTATTTGGTTAAAGGGCTCGGAATCAGATTCTGATGATTCGGGTAGTTCCGGGAGGTGATTTGTGACTTTGGGGAGCGATCGGAATTGAATTTGGAGGTCCGGTGTAGAAATAGGCTTGAATTGGCTAAGGTTGAATTTTGGCGAAATCCGAACGGTAGGTGAGATTTTGATCCGGGGGTCAGAATGGAATTCTGACAATTTCTGTATCTTCGTTAAGTGATTTTGGATATGTCTGCAAATTTTCAGGTCATTCGGACATCGTTTGATCGAGTTTTTGATTGATTGTGTAATTCGGAATGTTTTAAGGAATTTAGGCTTGAATTCGATGTGAATTATGGGTTTTGATGTTGTTAGACGTGTTTTGAGGATTGGAGCAAGTTCGAATAAGGTATTAGGATGTGTTGGTGTGTTTGGATGAGGTCCCGGGGCCTCGGGTGTTTTCGGATGGCTAAACGGGAGAAAATGTGGAAAATTGCAGGAAAGTGTTCTAGTTCTGTTGTTTTCGCTCCTGCGGAAATGGGGGCACAGGAGCGAGTCCGCAGAAGCGGGCGAGGAGGCCCAGGAGCGCTTGTTTTCGTAGAAGCGGAAACATATCTGCTGAGGCGGCGTCGCAGGAGCGAAGGGTAGACCGCAGAAGCGGTCAAGAGGCGAAATGGAGAAGTCCGCAGAAGCGGGTGGTTGGCCGCATAGGCGAGTCCGCAGGAGCGGACTCTTGGTCGCAGAAGCGGAACATTCCGCAGGAGCGGAAGACTTTCCGCAGAAGCGGACCCGCAGGAGCGGTCCGTGTATCGCAGAAGCGAAAATCGCAGTGAGTTAAGTGTATCAGAAGTTAGAAAATTTCAGAAACATTTCACACATTTGGGTCTCGGCTTTAGAGGCGATTTGGGCTATTTTGAAGAGAAACTCAAGGGAAATCATCGGGTAATCAACTATGGACTTAAACTATGATTAGTATTGATAATATTATGCAATTATATCATGAAAATGGAGGAATTTGGGGTGATTCATGGAAGATTTAACCCTAGGCTTGAACTTTAGAAAATCAAGGTTTTGAATGGGCAAATGGAGTCCGAATTTGGTAAAATTGATATGCTTAGACTCGTATCGAGATGAGGGTTCCGAATATGTGACTTTCGTAATTTTTCGAGAAGCGTACCGAAAGTCGGGTTTTGACAACTTTGGGAATTTTGATGTAAATTGAGTTGTATTGATTGGGTGTCGTCCCATTGGCCTAATTTGTTGTGTTTCTACTGTATTTGATCGGATTCTACGCGTGCGGAGCTTGATTCTCGTGGCAAGGGCATTGCGGAGTAGTCGTCGCGCCGTATTGAGGTGAGTAATAGATGTGGGTGACGACCAGCGGGTTCGAAACCCCGGTATACCACTTTGTGACGCTGTATAGCGGCGAGACACGTACTCTCACGTGAGTGCGGGGTCGATTGTGATTGGGGACTATGGCTTAGTCCGACTTGTTGATACTGTGTTATGACATTGGCTGTTCTTGAGCCGTCGAACCTCCTTCTCGGATGGTTTTATACTATATATTGTGATATTGGCCACTCTTGAGCCGAGGAACCCCCTTCTTGGGCGGTTGAGTATACTTGTGGGCCGTGAGCCGGTTATTGGATCCCGCGAGGATCGTTATCATTGTCTTATCATATTGACATGTTAGTTACTACCAGTCCGTAGCTATTTCTGTTATCATGCTATTTCCAATCTCCGGAACTTGATATTACTGTTTTCAACCGAAAAATGATAAAAGATGTTTTCAAAAACTACTTTTGAGCCTGCGAGGCTGTAATTGCATATTAGCTGACTGGTAGTGGATCGGGCTGCACGCCGCAGGAGTATATATGTTGGATCGGACTGCACGCCGCAGTGATATTGTGCTTGGGCTGTAGGAGCCCCTCCGGAGTCTGAACCCCCACAGTGAGCACGGGTACCCAAATTGGATCGGGCTACGTGCCATAGCGGTCATATCATGCATTGCATTGCATTTAGCTACATCTGATAGTTGTTATACTGTTTTGCTGGTACTTGTTGGTACAGGTACAGTTGATATTGATTCCGTGACAGGGTATTTGATTACAGCTTTACATAGTGCTTTATTGCGGATTTCTTATCTGCGCTGTCTTACCCTTGTTTATTACCACTGAGTCTGGCAGTACTCATTTTACTCCCTGCACCTTGTGTGCAGATCTAGGTACCTCTCAGCAGTGATCCAGTAGTTGTGCGAGGCGACATCCGTGGGATATACGAGGTAGCTGCAGAGTCCGCAGGACCCGATATTCCTTCCCACTGTCTTTTGACTCTGTATTGATGTTTCTATCCGTACTTGGTATCTTGTAAACCATTATACACTTATGTTCATTAGAGGCTCATGACTCTTGACCCTTCGGTCTATGGGAGTTGGTACATTTTGGGACTTGGTTCCCCGTTTTTGCTATATGTATCGCTGTTGCTTCGTGATTTGATATGCTTAAATGGGATAAAACGAGCTTCTAGCTCCGTTCTTGTTATTGATTGGTCAGGCTGGCTTAGCAATGTGCTGGGCGCCATCACGACCGGATTTGGGGTCGTGACAGGTGTTCACCCGAACACCCTTCGCTAAAAAATTACACTGTATATATAAGGTAAAATCTATTTTTTATCTCTATATATTAAGTTTTGAACACCCTTAACACTATCCAAAAGTGTAGTTTAGTGGTCAAGGGTGTTCAAAATTTACATAAGCTCAAGAGTTTAATTCCCAATGACCACCACCGTCCCTCACCTCCATCTTCGATTCCAAAGAGACAACCGCTGAACCTCTTAGAACCAGCTTCTTTGTCGTCAACCACAGTAGCTCCCATTGCCGCGACCCCAGAACCGTTGCCAGCCCGCCAGAACTCCACCAAATATCATTGCCAGCGCCATTAACAATGCCTTGCTCACCCTTTTCCGATTTCAAACTTCTTCTTACACACACACGCATAGCAAGGGAAGAAAATGGGGCAGAAACAAAATTCTTGAAAAGCTAGGGTTTTGGGGTGTTGACCTCTCTTTACTCTTCTGATTTTCAATCTTAGTTGAGCCAAAAACGAAAATGTAAAAAAAAAAATTAGTTTACTCTTCTTAATTTTTCTTTTGAATTTCAGAAAGATTAAAAAAAAAAAGATCCTTTGTTTTGAGTTAGTAAGACCATTTGAGCTTCAGGAGCCGATCGTGAGTTCGACTTCATCCGTAGCTTAAGCTATATCAGAGTTGATTCTGAGTGCCGTTTATCGATCGAATTCCCGTCCATGGTTCGTCACATTTTTGCGTTTCGATGCTGCCGTTCATTTAAATTTCAGATTCGTTGAGGTCTTTTTTTACCCGTACTCTTTTAATTTTTACTCCACATGTTAGTTATGGCTTAACTGAAGTATAGAATTTGTTCTAGTTTGCCTTGTATGTTTCTCTCATTTTCTTTAGTTGCTATTTTTTTTCTTTAACTGAAGTATAGAATTGATGCTCCACATGTTACTATTTGTTTTTGCTAATTTTTTGCTTGTGATAGCAGTAACTAGATTTGACATTGGCCTATGCGTTTATAGAAATTAAAGAGTATCGAAAGTGATATCTTGATGCATACGGGCTGTAGCATTAAGCTGAATATCTGTTTATTCTTCGTATTTAATCGCTAGGAGCATGTTTAGGCCGACCACACTTGGGTAGGCAAGCCTTAGGGTTGTTGTTAGTTTCGTGGCGACGGGCCGTTTCTTAGTTAAATTTATCTGGAGAATGCCTCGAGGGATTTGTATATATTGTATTTCAGGTTATGCCTTGAAAAACAATGTAAATATTTTGGAGGCCTTCACGAGCGGTGGAGAAGATGAAGTGTAGGTTAGCTTAGGATTTTTCCTCTGTTTTTTCTTTTCATTTTCTTTTACTAGGTGGGGACGACCTCGAGCTTCGTATGTGTTTATTTTGCTTTTTCTGTGCTTTCTACCTCAATTGAATATTCTAAAAGCTAACTTGATCGAGTATGTAACCGTGATTTTCACGGGACTTGGGGAGTGCCTAACACCTTCTCCCCGAGTTAAATGAACCCTCTTATCTGAATCTCTGGTGCGGACTTGATTTTAGAGTCTGAAAGTTTTTAAAAGGAAAATAATTTTTAAAAAATGGTGACCTAACACACCGAAACCAATGTCTCTGGCGTGAGTTAACCCTTTTGAAATACAATTTTGTCACTTTCTAATTGAAAACCCATTTCATGCTTTACTAAATGCTTTTATTTATTTAAGAGGGTTAAATATTTATTTAAAAAAAAAGGATGTGACATTGTTGTCTAAATTCTCTTCAAGCTTCAAAATTTTACTGACTTTGGCCATTGGGACAAGAGCACTTTTCGCCTCATTTAGGAATAAATTCTAATTTTGGGACTTTTAATTCCTGTGATATTCGACTAATAGCATGTTTGATTAAGCTTTTAAAATTATATTATTTTAAAAAATATTTTTGTTAAAGAATAATTAATTCAAATAGTCACCTACCTAATTTTTTAAAATTAAAAATAGTTGGTGGATTTGTAGCGTATGTAAAATGCATGTATAATATATATATATATATATATATAACTATGTATAATTAATGTATAACCTATATATACCGGCTAGAAAAAATAAACCGTGAATTTGGCCGGCTATTTGTGTAACATTCCCTTTTTTAAAAATATTTTTTTTCAAAGTAGTTTTGATGAGAAGCAGTTTATGTTTGGCTAAATAATGTAAAAATATTTCTGGACAGCAATTAGTATTTGGCAACTACTTCTGTGTTTTTTGGATATGCTCAATCCAACTAGTTCTATTTTTGGGGCGAAAATATTTTTTTTGGCTTTGAAGAAACTTGGCCAAACAGATTATTTTTCTTCATATTATTCCTTTATGTAGTTTGGCATGCGTTCCTCTTTAACAAATATGTCACAGATCGTATTATAGAAATCAACAACAAATATGGCCGGCTATTTATGTAAAAAAAAATTATATTTCTGATAGTAATATTAACCAGATCTTTATAATGGTTTTGGAAAATTTGAAATAAAAAAGAGAAAGGAAAATTTATTGAAAAAACAGCTTCTAAGCTGATCTTGATCATCTTTGAAATGATGTTCTTCCCTTCCCCAGAAGCATCTTAATGGAAGTAGATATATGTCCACTCCACTCTTAATTTGCTAATAGTTTTCAGAATTACAATTAGGTCTTTTTGCAATTTAAACACTTTTCGAATATCGCAATGATTCTATTTTTAGTTTAAATCCAAGATAACTTTATTGGTAGTAGGCATTAAACCGAAATTTGCAAATTTTTCCCATATTAAAACCTGTTTTCGTCTTTTGATTTGAACTTTGATCTTCCCTTTGACTTCAACCGCAACTTGGATTTCTTTTGCAGATTAATTAGAGTATATATGTGTGGGATTTTTTCACTTTTAATTTGCGTCAGAAACTATTTATATTTGATAGCCGAAAAAGTGTATAAATTTATATTTTTTGTATATTACATACAAAATATATATATATACAAAAATATATATTTTTCAGCTATTATTTGGAGAGCGGCTATACAGTTTAATTTACCCTATAAGTAACAATATAGTCCACTAGTGATACCTGTCGGTCTAGGACTTATGCCTGCACGACTTTTAAACACGTCACTAAGATTTAATGCTTGTTTACTTATAATTGAACATTTGCCCCGTATTTGATGATGTGGGATTCGTCTAAAGTATCACATACAACCCCATTATGGATTTAATATACTTGTTGAGGACAATATCACTCATCGGTTAGGTGATATCATTTCTTTCCTTAACAACTCTATTTTATTTGCTTTTACTTTGTTTTTTTGACTCATCGATAGTATATATATTCTGACAGTCAAATCCAAATGGTAAACTCTTACTAAGACTTTTGAACTGATTTTTTGCTTTCTGCCCTTTGAATCCTGAGATATTGGCTTTAGTGCATACGTGGAGGTGACAAATCTAGCAAGTTCATGTACCTTGAAAAGACACTTGAAAATTAACAATGATTAATTAACTTCGAGCAAGCAAAATTAATCACTTTTTTTTAATTAAGTAATACAAACTTGAAGATTAGAACTAATAATTAATTATGAAGTGGAGAGAATTCTTTGTTGACAAGTAAATGCACCCATTGGTCAACTATACAAAGAGATGTGTTTGACTTTGTAGACCATTCATACTTAGGATTGAAACCTAAGATCAGCACAAAGACAAATATGGAAATTATAAGTGGTGTCTGGTGGAATTAGGTTGTTGCACTTAATTAAACTGAAAATGTTCAACAAATACAGTGCTTTGGTTTTGATTAACGAAGCAAGGGTTGGAATAATAAGGATAATTAATTGAGTTTGAGTTCTATGCTCTAACGACATAAACGTCTTTTCTTTGTACCATCAAATTTCCATATAATAAGGATTATAAATATCTAGGTAACAATAACCTACTATCACAATAACAGCATATCCAATATAATCTCACAAGTAGAGTTTTAAAAGAATAACTTGTACGCAAACCTTAACCCTACCTAGCGAGGTAGAGATGTTATTTTCGATAGACCATCAACTAATGAAAAGTTAAAAGAAAGAGAAGGGAAGAAGACAAATTAAAGAAGAAAGAAAGAATAACCTGCTATCACAAGTTAAAAATTTATTGGCAAGGGTAGAGCCACAATATAAATTACCTAAACCCCACATTTATATTTAAAATTTCACTTAATATGATATCCGATTCTTGAACCTAATAAACAAAAAGAGTTATGATTCAAAATTCTTAAATTTAGTATTCTGATTCTACCTCTATTTAGAAACATGAGTTTAATTAGTAGATTTATTAGTGAATTATTATCAAGACGAGTGAATAGATTGACCTTGAAACAACAACGATTAATTACTTTTGCTATAAAACAAGCTCGTATTTTATCTTTGTTACCATTTCTCAATAATGAGAAATAATTTGAAAGAACTGAGTCGACCGCTAGAACTACTGATTTTAAAGCCCAAAATAAATAGGCTTTCTTTTTCTTCACTTGAATCATAATTACAAGAATCTAGATTTGAGTATCGTATTGTAAGAAAAAAGTCGGAAAAAAAAAATGAATCGGAAAAAAAGATTGTAGTGTAAACTATCTTGACATTGTTAATATGTATATATATTATAGATTTTTAATAATATTTGTTTAGAAGCTATAAAGACAGACAAGAAGCATTAGTTAAATTAAGAAAATTGCATAAGCACTAATGATTAATATCATGTTGGGAGACTTTTGGAAACTGAATGTCTCCTTGAGTGTTTGAAGTGTAATATATTATTTAACTTTTAATAAACAAAAGTTCAAGTTTACAGTCTACTTTGTGTTGTGCTAGGGCAGGCATGTCCAATTCATACTTGACAAACTTTTTGTTAGCTAATTTTCACTATTCTAATTGGTCTTTTATCAAGCACGCTTATCGCTAAGTTCTATATTTTTATTTATATTATGTATAGAAGAATAGAACTATAAGTAAACAGTTTTACTTTTCTTAGTATATTTGTAAATTTTTTGTGAGAAATTCAAAAACAGCCAGATTTCAAAAGTAGCCATAGTTTTAAAAGTCTATCGAAATTTAGTCACTTTTCATGTAAAGATAAATCCTAACGAAAACACTATTCAAAATCCGAAAAATATTTCAGCATAATATACTAGAATTCAAATTTTTAACATGTGAACTTCCAGCATGATATACTGGAGTTCCAACATAACAAACTGAAGTTCTAGCATAATATACAGGAAGTTCGTACACATGTACTCTAATTTCTAGTATATTGATAATAGGTAAATTAGACTATAATAAAGCCATGATAACAAATGCTCTGATTAGTGCTTTTCATGCTTTGCAGGCTATATCCAATAAAAGAAGTATGTGGAGTACTTTTGGGATCAATTATGGAGAAAATGAGGCCAATTATACAATATCCACAAAGTGCACCAAGCGAAGGGACAAAATCAGAATCGAAGATGGACTGCCGCTGTCCGGGCATAACTGCGGTAGGACCGCGGCAGAACAATGCAGCAGATTCTAAAGGCCACTCTGGCCGTGGTCCTGGCGTAACCGGGGTGAGACCACGGCAGGACGCGTAAATCTCAGGGATCAAAGTGCAAAACACATGATTATAAGCCCTAAACCCTATATTAAACGAAAAAAGCCGGTCAAGAAAGGGAGAATGATTTTTGGAAGTGAAAAACATCATAAAAATGCAAGAGGCAAGGAGGATCATTGGGCATCAATCAATCTTCTTCTTTGTTCTTTTACCTTTGAATATGAATATGAATGCTTTTGTGATTTTTGTTATATTAATGAGTAGCTAGTTTTTCTAATCTAAGGTTTTGGTGAAACCCGCTGGGGATGAATTGGTTGTTATATTTAATATAGATTTGAATTATTTTAATCTCTATTTGTTCAACTATATTTTACTTGTTGGTAATTTAAAAGGATCCTCAATTAGCCGTTCCTATTTATAATGTATGTGATTGAGTGATAGTGCATATTTAAGTAGTTGTTTGAACAACATCATTCCCGGAGTATAAACAAGAGTCATAACTGAGGGTTTAGAGGTTGGATTAGAGATAACGATACCTCGGGTACAATCTAGGTGAACTGTAATATGAATCTAGCTAGCGTAGCTTGAGAGAGTGCATCTAGTAAATTACATTAATTGCTTGAGAGAGATTTATGGTAGCTGGGGAGTTCATGATTGATAGAGGCAACTAAGTCACAACTATAAGATACGAGGACGAACGGTTGTTTTAGAGGTGGAGATTGTGATGACCCAAAGGGTCATCACTTATTTTATTAATCATTTCGAGCTTCCGAGGCCTTGAAAACCTCATTTCATGTTGCCTCGATTTACGTGCACAATCCGAGCATGTAGCCGGAAAGATTTTGTGATAGAAATATGAATTCTATGAGAAATTTGGATAAAAATGATATTAATATTGATATGGTTGACTTCGGTCAACATTTTTGGTAAACGGATCCGGACCCGAGATTGGATGGTCCCGAGAGGTCCGTAGGAAAATATGGGACTTGGACATGCGTCCGGAGTCGAATTTTGAGGCCTAGATGCCCAAGTTATGAATTTTTCTATGAAATTATTTTTGATGTAATTGTTAAAGGAAATGAATTAATTGACCTTGGTATCGGGCTCGTATTTTGGTTCCGACGCCCGGTACAAGTCTTAAATATTATATATGTGATTTCTGTAAAGTTTGGTGACATTCGGATGTCGTTTGAGATGTTTTGGACCTTGAGTTCCAAGTTTGAAAGTTTTGAAAACCAAAAGTATGAAAACCATGAATTTGAGGCTTGATTTGATGAAAACGATGTGATATTGGCGATGTGATCGCACAAACAAGTTCATAATGTGTTTTTGAGGTTGTGTACATGTTTGGTTTGGAGCCCGGGGGGCTCGGGTAAAGATTTGATAGGCCGTTGGATGAAATTCTGAATTTTTGCACTGCTGGTTTTTCACCCAGCTGTTGGCTTCGCAATTGCGAAGCATTTCTCGCAATTGCGAAGGGGGATGATCAAGGCAGGGCTCGCAAATGCGAACCCTGATCGCAAATGCGAAACCCCTCATGCCCAACCTTGTTCGCAAATGCGAACAATTGTTCGCAAATACGAAAGTCCCCAGGGCCTGCCTATGTTCGCAAATGCGAACAAAAGTTCGCAAATGCGAACCTTCCCTATACTGCCTGTGTTCGCAAATGCGAACCATTGTTCGCAAATGCGAACACTGCCCAATACTGCCTGTGTTCGCAAATGCGAACATTAGTTCGCAAATGCGAACACTCCCTTTTTCTGCCAGGGTTCGCAAATGCGAACAAATGTTCGCAAATGCGAACTTCCTAGCCTTAGCTTATTTTTCAAACTCGAACCCATGTTCGCAAATACGAACACAGAGACCCGTAAAACACGATTTTCAGTTCATTTCTTCACTTTTTACAAAACAAAAACACCCATTTGCGATTCTTCACGGATTCCTTCTTCATCAAAACAATTGTAAGTCACTTTTTACTTAATTCTTTCAATTCCTAACATCATTAAACATGTTTTTCAATAGAAATCAAAGGTTTTCATGGTAGAATTTCTTGTTTTGTTAGAATATAGGGTTTTTCATAAATTGGGAAATTGGACCTCGAATTGAGGTCCGATTTTGAAACAAATTATATACATGAACTCGTGGGGGATGGGTAACCGGATTTTGGTCCTAACCCCGAGTTCCGACCATGTGGGCCCGGGGTTGAAATTCACTATTCTGGGCAGAATGTTGTAAAAGTTGTATTTGGTCTTAAGAATTAGTTTGTTGAGTAGTATTGATGATATTAAAACAATTGTGTATAGATACGATTGGATTGGAGCCAAAGTTGAAAGAAAAAGACATTTCCACGGATTGAATTGTTCATAAGCACTCGAGGTAAGTGTTTGTTCTATCCTAGCTTGAGGGAATAAGATTATGTGTTATGTGTTATGTGATCGAGTGCGGTGTATGGGCTGTGGTGACGAGCATCCATACACCGGCGTCTAGTATGACCGTGAGTCGTTGGAAAATGATATTTTGAGATATATTACATGTGAATCGTTATTGTTCTCCCTTGTTGGGACTTGTTGTGATTCTCCCTTGTTGGGACTTGTTGTGAAGATAATTATTGATTGCCCTTGATGGGACGGTTTATGAATTACTGTTTCTTTCTTTGCCCTTAACTGTGATTGTTATTTGGGTGAGGAAGAGTGATAATGCACGAAGGGTGATGTCGTGCCATGTTTATTTATTTATGCACGAAGGTTAATGCCGTGCCATGTTTTATTGATTATGCACGAAGGATCATGTCGTGCCCCGTTATTGAACCATGTACGAAGGATCATGCCGTACTATGGATGTGAGGATGAGAGTAAAAGCACGAAGGGTGATGCCGTGTACTTTATTTGCTTATTTGGTGAGGATGAGAGTAAAAGCACGAAGGGTGATGCCGTGCAACCGCTTGCTATTCCTTGACTTGATATTACTTGTGTTTCCATTATACTTTGTTTTTCCTTGTGAATTTATTAATTGTTGTTAATTGTTGAATTCTTTGAGATATTCCTTATTGTGTTATTACCTGGTTATTTCTTGTTATTCTGTGGTATACATATATATTGAATTGCACAGGTTTATGTGGGTGTCTGGTCCTAGGCTTGTCACTACTTCGCCGGGATAGGCCAGGCACTTACCAGCACATGGGGTCGATTGTGCTGATACTACACTTCTGTGCGTTTTTGCACAGGTCCAGGTTACGATCAGGAGCAGTAGCAGTAAATCGATTGCGTGGGAGTTGATCACATTTGAGACCGAGGTAGGTTGCAGACGTCCGCAAGCCCGGCGTCTCTCTCTCTTTATTTATGTTACTAGCTGTAGTCTCTTTGTTCTGAGACAAACAGAATTATGTTATATTTCTTTCAAACTCTTATGTGTAGTATTCAGCAGTAGTTCGTGAGTTGGTGACTCCACGTCTTGGGTAGAGGATTTCGGTATGATTTTCATCTTGTAATTAGTTATTTCTATTTCGATAAAGTATTCCGCATTTATTTAATTAAAATTGTGTTAAAAACAGGATAGTATGAATACAGTGGCTTGCCTAGCTACCACGAGTAGGCGCCATCACGATCCCGATGTTGGGGGAAAATCCGGGTCGTGACAAGTTGGTATCAGAGCTCTAGGTTACATAGGTCTCACCACTCACGAACAAGCTTAGTAGAGTTTGAGAGGTAGGTACGGAGACGTCCGTACTTGTCCTCCAGAGTCTATTGAGTTAGGAAAGAGTCTCTCATTTGTTCTTTCTTGTCGTGCGACTTGTTCCTCAATTACCGATTGAATTTCTATTCTGTCCTTTCGCAGATGGTGAGGACACGCGCTTCTTCGTCCGCTGACCAGCAGCCCGAGCCCCAGGCAGCTCCCGTGAGGGGCAGGGGCCAAGGCCGTATCAGAGGCCGTGGTAGGGGTAGAGCTCAGCCCCAGGCACCTACCCCAGAGGTGGAGCCTCATATTGAGATTGACGAGGAGGTTCCGGTTCCAGCAGCTCTAGTAGGCCCAGCTCAGGTCCCAGGAGAGGCTTTATTTACCCCGGATCTCCGGGATGCTTTGGTCAGAATAGCGGGATTTATGGACAGTATTGCCAGAGCGGGTTTATTATCAGTTGCACCAGCCGCTTCTCAGGCTGGAGGAGGGGCCCAGACTCCTATTGCTCGTACTCCGGAGCCAGTAGCTCCTCAGCCTCAGGCACCAGTGGTTCAGCCAGCTGTGGCCACTCAGTCAGGTACCACGGCTCATGCAGGTGATGGAGCGGCCATGACTTCTGATTCGTTATGGAGGCTTGATCGGTTCTCCAAGCTATTTACCACTACATTCAGTGGAGCCGCATCAGAGGATCCTCAGGACTTCTTATTCAGTTGCCATGAGATTCTCAAGACTATGGGGATCGTGGAGTCAAATGGAGTTGACTTCTGTACATTCAGACTTGCAGGATCCGCCAAGACTTGGTGGAGAGATTATTGCTTGACTCGACCAGCGGGGTCCCCAGCTTTATCATGGGATCAGTTTGCGGAACTATTTATGGAGAAGTTTCTCCCTGCTACTCAGCGGGATGTACTTCGGAGGCAGTTTGAGCGCCTCCATCAGGGCACTATGACGGTCACACAGTATGAGACGAGATTTTTCGATTTGGCTCGTCATGCAGTGGTGATACTTCCCACAGAGCGGGAGAGGGTCCGCAGGTTTATAGATGGGCTTAATCAGCCAATTAGACTCCAGGTGGCTATGGGCGTGGGGAGTGACATATCATTTCAGGAGGCAGCTAATGCAGCACACAGAGTTGAGATGGCTCTTGCTAGGGGAGGCGGTTATTCTTCAGATAAGAGGCCTCGTCATTCAGGCAGGTTTGGTGGTTCTTCCTCTGGTGGCAGAGAATCTTTTGATAGAGGCCAGTCTTCCAGGCCTTTTCATTCCGCCCTTCAGGCTTCACAGGGTGGACCAGGTGATCGTGGTGTTCGGGGGCATTATTCAGACCAGTCTCCTATTAATGCTCAGCCTCTTCAGAGTGTTCGTGGAGGCCATTCAGGTCGTCAGGGCCAGCAGCCCTATCAGTCTAAGAGTTGCTACGGTTGTGGTGACCCAGGTCATTTTATCAGGAATTGCCCTCTAGCAGCGGGCAACTCTCAGCAGCGAGGTCCTCGTCCTATGATTCAGGCCCCAGCTGACCCTCAGCCTGCCCAGCCAACCAGAGGCGGGGGTAAAGATCATAGAGGTGGAGGTCGAGACCGTAGAGGCGGAGACCGTCCAGCCAGAGGTAGAGGTCGGCCAGTTGATGACCGTCCTAGGGATGTAGATCAGAGGGGAGGTGCCAATCCCCGATTCTATGCTTTACCAGCCAGGCCAGAGGCAGAGGCATCAGATGCCGTGATTATAGGTATCATTCTTGTTTGTGGCAGAGGTGCTTCAGTATTATTTGACCCTGGGTCTACATATTCATATGTGTCTTCCTACTTCGCACCGTATTTGGCCGTGCCCAGCTATGCTCTGGATATTCCGGTTTATGTGGCTACACCAGTGGGTGACTCCATTGTAGTCGATCGGGTGCATCGTTCGTGCGTAGTTATATTTGGGGGTCTTGAGACCCGTGTTGATTTATTGCTTTTGGACATGGTAGATTTTGATGTCATATTGGGGATGGACTAGTTGTCCCCATACCATGCTATTCTTGATTGCCATGCTAAGACTGTGACCTTAGCCTTGCCAGAATCGCCCCGATTAGAGTGGAAGGGTACCTCAAGCCACTCCGTTCGCACTGTTATTTCCTATGTTAAGGCTCGACGTATGGTCGAGAAGGGGTGTCTAGTTTATCTGGCTTATGTTCGTGATTCCAGCGCAGAAGTTCCTTCCATTGAGTCAGTCCCTATTGCACGGGAGTTTCCTGAGGTTTTTCCTTCAGACCTGCCGGGCATGCCACCCGACAGGGATATTGATTTCTGTATTGATCTGGCACCGGGCACTCAGCCCATCTCTATTCCACCCTATCGTATGGCCCCGCCGGAGCTAAAATAGTTGAAAGATCAGTTGCAGGACCTTCTTGAGAAGGGCTTTATCAGGCCCAGTGTTTCCCCCTGGGGAGCACCTGTATTATTTGTAAAGAAGAAGGATGGCTCGATGCGGATGTGTATTGATTACCGGCAGTTAAACAAAGTGACTATCAAAAATAAATATCCACTTCCGCGAATTGATGATTTATTTGACCAGCTTCAGGGTGCCAAGGTATTTTCAAAGATAGACTTGAGGTCAGGCTACCATCAGCTGAAGATCAGGGCGGCTGACATTCCTAAGACAACCTTTCGCTCTAGATATGGGCATTATGAGTTCTTGGTCATGTCCTTCGGGTTGACCAATGCCCCAGCAACATTCATGGAGTTGATGAATCGGGTATTCAGGCCTTACTTAGATCTGTTCGTGATAGTCTTCATAGATGACATCCTGGTGTACTCCCGCAGCCAGGAAGAGCACGAGCAGCACCTCAGAGTGGTTCTTCAGACTCTGAAAGATAACCGACTATATGCCAAATTTTCTAAATGTGAGTTCTGGCTGAGTTCGGTAGCATTTCTGGGTCACATTGTATCATGGAAGGTATTCAGGTAGACCCAAAGAAGATTGAGGCAGTCCAGAATTGGCCTCGACCAGCTTCAGTGACTGAGATCCGGAGTTTCTTGGGATTAGGAGGTTACTACCGTCGTTTTGTAGAGGGGTTTTCTTCTATTGCAGCCCCGATGACCAGGTTGACCCGGAAGGGTGTCCAGTTCCAGTGGTCAGAGGAGTGTGAGGCGAGCTTTCAGAAGCTCAAGACAGCCTTGACCACCGCGCCCGTGTTGATACTACCTACAGGTGCAGGGCCTTATACAGTTTATTGTGACGCATCTCGTACAGGGCTTGGAGCGGTATTGATGCAGGATGGTAAGGTTATCGCTTAAGCTTCGAGGCAGTTAAAGATACATGAAAAGAATTATCCAGTTCATGATCTTGAGTTAGCAGCAGTGGTTCATGCCTTAAAGATCTGGAGGCATTATCTATATGGTGTGACATGTGAGGTGTACACTGATCACAAAAGCCTACAGTACTTGTTCAAGCATAAGGAGTTGAATCTACGACAGCGGAGATGGTTAGAGTTGCTAAAAGACTATGATGTTACTATATTATATCACCCAGGGTAAGGCCAATGTGGTGGCCGATGCATTGAGTAGAAAGTATGCCAGCATGGGTAGTCTTGCATATATTCCGGTCAATCGGAGACCATTAGCTCTAGATGTCCAGGCCTTAGCCAACCGGTTCGTGAGATTAGACATTTCTGAGCCTAGCAGAGTGTTAGCCTGCACGGTCGCTCGTTCTTCCTTATTAGAGCGTATCCGTGAGAGGCAATTTGATGATCCTCATTTGCGTGAGTTGAGAGACACAGTACAACGGGGAGGTGGGTGCCTTTCATTCCCACGCGTCACCCCCTATATTGATTGTTTCCCATTAACCAACTATCTTACTAACCATGAATGATTTCACATTAAACAAATAAAACCATGTGAGTGATTCATTAACAAGTTTGCAGTTTTTACAACGCCCGACATAACATAATGTATACATAAGACTGGAGTCCCACAGTTTACATGTCTACCGAGCCTCTAGGATACAAAAAGGGGAATACAATACTTGCCGGTAACAAGGCTCCGGCTATACCTTACAAAACCAAAATGAATTCTAAACTGAAATGGCATGAACCACACAAGGCCCCGAGGAAGAAAGTGGCTCACCAAAACGGGCAGTGGAAGGAGAAGGATACTACTGCCGATGAGCTGAAGTGCCTGCTACTGATCCACCTACAATCATAACACGAATGTAGCGTCCCCGGCAAAAGGGACGTCAGTACACTTGAATTGTACCGGTATGTATGGACAAACTTTGTCCCAAGTAAACTCAAGCCATTGAATTACATCAACAATTAATTAAGCCAGCTAACCATGTTTCCACATTTTCCTCATTTCAAATAATTCTCACACAAAGCACTTTCTACAATCAACCAATTTAACAATAACCAATCAATCACGTAAAGCACAAGTAGTCAAACAAAGGGGCAATCGGTGCCCCACAGGTTGCAAACTCTCCTGCTGTCTCCTTTCACAATTTCACATTATTGATTTTTGTATCAATTTTCAATAGCGATTTCGATCGCTTTCCATCCTTATTTGCCCCTGACCACCCTTATTACCCCGGCCACCCTTATCACCCCAACCCACACCTTATTTCCTCACGTTGCGGCGCGCAACACGACCCCGCCTTACAGTTTAAAACACAACAATTTCAAACAACAGATAAGGTACTACACACAATTTCAACAAGTTCAAATAAGCAACTTGCACATTGTTTCATGTCCTCAATTACTTATCAAGCCAATATCACAACCAAGTTACAATATTTCCATAATCAAGAATATTCACACAATTCAAGTGTTTCATATCTTTCCAAAAGGAACCATATATGCCATAACAACAATTTTTCTCAGTTCTTTACCAATTCCAATTCCTTTGTCATCTTTCAATTCATATTTCATACCATACCACATGTAGTTCAATCATCAATTGTATACCTAACAATGATATCGAAAAATCACATAAAATCTCTCAAATTAACACATGCCAAACAATTTCACACATATGGGCGATTTTACAAGAATCAAAATTAGCCATACATACCGATGATGAGTTTTCTTCCTACTTTATGCTTACCCAAGATATCCTACTCTTGCCAACCTTGTTCTTGAAGACTCTTACTTCTACTCACTTCTTTTTACTAGAAATCAAGTTCAATAATCATGCATGAGTGTAAAAATTCTATTTTCAAAAGATATTATATGCAAACCTCTCTTTACCCAATTTAAAACTGAAAATCAAAGAAAATAGTTAGGGTTTTTACCTTGAAAAGATTGGGGAAGTTGAATCCTTGCCCTAGGATCCCTTGGAATTAAGTGGTTGAAACAATCTTTGAAGATGAAGAACTTCTCTCTCTAAAACCCCTCTATTCTCTCTCTAATTTTGGTAAGATGATATGAGAAAATAAGGGTGAAAGGTGTTATATTAAAGAAGAGATCGGGTAAAAATGTTACAAAAATCTGGGCCGGGGCAAATCTGCGGTGCACTTTGCGACCGCAGAATCAACATGCGGTCCGCATAGTGACCGCAGAATGGCCTAAAAAATGACTCAAGTTCTGTTACAGAATGCGACCAATATGCGGTTCGCATTCTCGATATGCGATCGCAAAGTGCACCGCAGATTCACTATGCGATCGCATATCGACCGCATTTTGAACACGATTTTGGGAGACTTTCTGGAAAGCTTTGCGGCAAGAATGCGGTCCGCATAGCAGATTTGCGGTCGCATTCTTGACCGCAAAATTGACACTTTTCGGAAAACTTTATTCTCTACATTTTTGACACTTAAATCACTACCAAGGGTCCGAACCGTGGCGAGCAACTACCAAGGGTCCGAACTTCTACGCATTCCTAACACATTATTCGGACCATGACACTATAGCTACTAGGTTTTATGCACAAAAATTTTACTGGGCCTTACATCCTCCCCCCTTAAGATCATTCGTCCTCGAATGAGGATTTTGAAATAAATGAGTTGGTTTTGAAAGACATGATATGCAACCATCAAAATTTTGACTAACTCTTATATTTTAGAAAAGTTTCGCCAGAGTTTCCTTTGTATTATGGACATATCCACCTGTCAGGAGGGCCCCCGAAACACATTACCAAACAACAATACACAAATACAACATTTCCCACAATTGGTATACACTTTCTTACCTCAACGAATGCACATATTCTATCACATTGTTACAATTGCACAAAAATTAGTCACTTCAATGAATTCTTACCTTAATTAACCATTTTAACACCATGTACACTCAACAAACCATTACCAATCTACACTTACTATTAGTTGTTTATTTAACACGCGAATATTTATAAGGATTTCATTTATCAAGAAAGGTTCAAGTGACACAAGGCAACAACACATTTAACTCATTACAAAATGAAGGAGACTTTACTAATACTAAGAGGGAAACAACTTAGACAAGATGACAATTACTAGGAGTAGGAGGGTCACCTAATTTCTTCTAGGCTTGATCGAACAAATGGGGGTACTTTTCCTTCATCTCTTTTTCCGCTTCCCATGTGGCCTCCTCAACTTGTCGACTTCGCCACAATACTTTAACAGAAGCAACTTCCTTATTTCTCAACTTACGGACTTGCCTATCAAGAATGGCAACTGGAACTTCTTCATATGAGAAATCTTCATTAACCTCTATAGCTTCGACTGGCATGATGGTGGATGGATCTCCAATCACTTTCTTCAACATGGACACATGGAATACCGGTGCACTGATGACATCTCAGGAGGCAACTCTAGCCTATAAGCAACTTTACCAATCCTTTGAACGATTCGATATGGCCCGACATACCTAGGACTCAATTTCCCTTTCTTTCCAAATCGCATGACTCCCTTCATAGGAGATACCCTCAAGAACACCCAATCATCGACTTGAAACTCCAAATCCCTTCGACGAACGTCTGCATAGGACTTTTGACGACTCTGTGCTGTTTTCATTCTCTCCCGAATAACCTTGACCTTTTCCATAGCTTCGTACACCATATCTGGCCCTAGCAATTCCGCTTCACCTACCTCAAACCACCCGATTGGCGACCTACATCTTCTCCCGTACAATGCCTCAAATGGGGCCATCCGAATGCTAGCATGATAGCTATTATTGTAAGCAAATTCTATCAGTGGCAAGTGTTCATCCCAATTACCTTTAAAATCTAAGACACAAGCCCGCAACATACCTTCAAACGTCTGAATGGTCCGCTCGGCCTGACCATCGGTCTGTGGATGGAAAGCTGTGCTGAGATTTACCCGAGTTCCCAAACCTTGCTGAAACTTCTTCCAAAAGTTAGCTGTGAACTGAGCCCCGCGATCTGAGATGATAGAAAGTGGAGTGCCATGAAGCCTTACTATCTCCTCGATGTACAATCTTGCATATTGCTCCGCAGTATCAGTGGACTTGACAGGCAGGAAGTGAGCTGATTTGGTGAGTCGATCTACTATCACCCATATTGAATCGAACTTACGCTGAGTGCGAGGTAACCCTACCACGAAATCCATATTGATCATCTCCCATTTCCACCTTGGTATTTCTATAAGCTGAGTTAATCCTCCAGGCCGTTGATGCTCGGCCTTCACTTGTTGACAGTTCGGACATTTAGCTACAAAGCTTGCCACATCCCTTTTCATACCGTTCCACCAATAAACCTCCTTGAGATCGTGATACATTTTCGTTGAACCAGGGTGCACAGAATACCTGGAAGTATGAGCCTCTGCCATCACTCTTTCCCGAAGCTCGTCCACATCCGGAACACATAGTCTATCTTGACACCGCAATACACCATCTTCGCTGCTGAGTACAAATGCTGAGGTCTTGTTATTCATGACTGCTTCCTTCACCCGAACCAATGCTGGATCCATGAACTGTTTTTCCTTGATTTCCGCGACCAATGATGATTCTGCTCCATTATGCACCAAGATATCCCCCTCGGCTGACGCCGAGATACGAACCCCCAAACTGGCTAATTGGTAAACCTCTCGAGCCAGGGGTCTCTGATCCACACCCAAATGAGCCAAACTACCCATGGATTTTCGACTAAGAGCGTCGGCTACCACATTTGCCTTTCCTGGATGGTACAATATGTTCATATCATAGTCCTTGAGCAATTCTAACCACCGCCGCTATCTCAGATTTAGCTCCTTCTGCTTGAACAAATACTGGAGGCTCTTGTGATCTGAAAACACATCCACATGAACTCCATAAAGATAGTGCCGCCATATTTTCAAAGCAAACACAACAGCTGCAAGCTCCAAATCATGCGTCGGATAATTCTTCTCGTGATTCTTGAGTTGCCTGGAAGCGTAAGATATGACTTTCCCGTGCTGCATCAATACACATCCCAAACCAACCCTGGAGGCATCACAATAAACCACAAATCCTTCTGTGCCTTCTGGCAAGGCCAATACCGGTGCCGAGGTCAATCTTGACTTCAATTCCTGGAAACTTTTCTCACATGCTTCGGACCACTGGAACTTAACTGCCTTGTGCGTCAGTTTTGTCAATGGGGAAGCGAGGGTTGAGAATCCCTCTACAAACCTCCGATAGTATCCTGCCAAACCCAAGAAGCTACGTATCTCTGTCGGGGTCGTGGGTCTAGGCCAGTCTTTCACTGCCGCAATCTTTTGAGGATCCACCTGAATTCCCTCACTGGAAATAACATGCCCTAGAAAGGCTACTGACTCCAACCAAAACTCACATTTTGAGAACTTGGCATACAATTGATGCTGAAGAAGGGTCTGCAATGCTACTCTGAGGTGAACGGCATGATCTTCCCTGCTCCGAGAGTAGATGAGGATGTCGTCAATGAATACAATCACAAAGGAATCTAGGAATGGCTTGAAAACCCGATTCATAAGGTCCATGAAAGCTGCTGGGGCATTGGTTAGCCCAAAAGACATGACCAAAAACTCGAAGTGACCATAACGAGTTCTGAAGGCGGTCTTAGGAATATCCTCCTCCCTGATTTTTAACTGGTGGTACCCAGACCGTAAATCAATCTTTGAGAAGAACTTCGCTCCCTGCAATTGGTCAAACAGATCATCCACTCGAGGCAAAGGATATTTATTCTTGATGGTGACTTTGTTGAGCTGCCGATAATCAATACACATTCGAAGTGACCCATCCTTCTTTCTGACAAAGAGAACCGGAGCACCCCACGGCGACACACTCGGTCGTATGAACCCTTTCTCTAATAAATCCCTCAGCTGCTCCTTTAACTCCCTTAACTCTGCTGGCGCCATTCTGTAAGGTGGAATGGATATTGGCTGAGTATCTGGCAATACATCGATCCCAAAATCAATCTCCCTATCCGGCGGAATGCCCGGAAGCTCATCCGGAAACACTTCAGGAAATTCATTCACAATTGGCACGGACTCGAGGGTAGGCACATCTGAGGTGGTGTCCGTTACTCGAACCAGGTGATAGATACACCCTTTCTTAATCATCTTCGAAGCCTTAAGGTAGGAAATAAACCTACCCCTTGGCACTACACTATTTCCTCTCCATTCAATAACTGGCTCGTTAGGGAACTCGAGCCTCAAAACTCTCATTCGACAGTCAAGTTTGGCAAAGCACGAATAGAGCCAATCCATCCCCATAATTACATCAAAATCTACCATCCCAAGCTCAATAAGATCGGCCGTGGTATCACGACCACCCACCGTAACAACACAATTCCTATAGACTCGTGAGGCCGATTTAAGTCGACACAGAGAACGGCTCATGAAGCTGTTCGGGTTCTATCCCAAAGCTTGAAGCAACGAATGGAGTAACATAAGACAAAGAGGACCCTGGATCAATAAGGGCATAGCAATCAATAGCCTGAACAGACATGATACCTGTAACAACATCTGGAGAAGCCTCCGCATTTTGGCGGCCACTCAATGCATAGAATCGGCTAGGTCCACCCCTACCCTGAGCTCCACCCCTAGCTGCACCACGCCCTGCTGCTGCTGGAGTACGCGCTGATGATGTAGCAGCTGAAGAACCGGATGACCGAGCAGATCCCCTACCTATACCCTGACGGGGTGCACGACAGTCCCGCTGCATGTGACCTCTCACCCCGCACCCGAAGCACACCGGAAGGTCAAGGTAGCAAGTCTCTGTATGAAATCTCCCACACTTGGGGCATGTAGGTCTCCCCTGCTGCTGGGATCTCACCCCAGGACGACCAGACTGACGAGACCTCCTGCTGTCTGAACCGGGTCTCGAGTAACTGCCCTGCTGATGACTGTGCACGGATGGCGGTGCACTCGCGGAGGACTGAGCATATGACTGGGATGGCCCTGATGACCCTTTCCCTGGAAGTGATCTCCCTGAATGACCCATTGACCGGGCCCTGCTGCTACTTTCTCTTTCTGCACGAATCTTCAATTTCCTGGCCTCTGTGGCCTGAGCAAACCCCACGATCCTCCCATAGTTCATATCTGAGTGCAGAGCTGCTGTGGCGGCCTCATTCACTACCAAAGGACTAAGGCCCTGAACAAACCGTCGAACCTGGGCATCCATGGTCGACACTAAATGAGGAGCGTACTTGGACAACCTTACGAACTCCATGCGATACTCCCAAACACTCATACTGCCCTGTTTGAGAACCTCGAACTCAGTGGCACGGGCTGCCATTGCCTCAGTAGGTAAGTAGTGGTCCATAAATGCATCCACAAACTCATCCCATCTGGCCGGAGGGCTCCCTTCCTCACGGGAATCCTCCCACATTTCGAACCATGAACGTGCCGCTCCCTTTAGCCTGTAAGAGGCCAACTCTACCCCCTCTATATCTGTAGCCTTCATCACTCTGAGGGTCCTGTATATCTCATCAAGGAATTCCGTGGGTCAGCCTCGGATCGGTACCTGAAAATTCCGGAGGGGCCAATCGCAAGAACTCGTGGACTCTGGAGCCAAAGGAATCTCCCCGTCCGCCGGAGGATGCAGGGGCATCATGGGATCTCGCGCTCGGGCGGCCACCAACCGTGTTAACATATGAATGGCTCCCCTAAGATCTTCATTAGAGATACCAGAGCCCGAAGCGGGAACTGTATCTGAGTCAGGAACACTGGCAGGAGGAATGGTGGCATCCTCTGCCGCAGCTGGAATAGGGACACTTGGGTTTTGAACAGATGGGCCAGGCAAATTCGGGACTGATGGGTCATTCTCTCCCACGGCATCGGGTACATGATTAACAGCTGCACTTGGGCCCGCATTGGCCCTAAGGCCGAGTCTAGCCTTCTTCTTAGGTGCCATATTCTGAAAATTTGGGAACAAGGCGCGAATTAGACACAGATATTTCCACATTGCACTTTACCGCACGATATAGATTAACAAAGAAATAGGTAAATTCCTAAATGCTCGTGTAGCCCCCTACTTATATGATGTGGTCGACAACACACCTATAAGAAGGGCACTACTAGACACGGCTCCGAGACATCCTAGGACACTTTAAAACCATAGGCTCCGATACCAAGTTTGTCACGCCCCAAATCGGGGAACATGACCGGCACCTGACCGGGTTGCCCCAGTCAAGCGGACCTGGGTGCCTTTCATTCCCACGCGTTACCCCTGTGTTGATTGTTTCCCATTAACCAACTATCTTACTAACCATGAATGATTTCACATTAAACAAATAAAACCATACGAGTGATTCATTAACAAGTTGCAGTTTTTACAACGCCCGACATAACATAATATATACATAAGACTGGAGTCCCACAGTTTACATGTCTACAGAGCCTCTAGGATACAAAAAGGGGAATACAATACTTGCCGGTAACAAGGCTCCGGCTATACCTTACAAATACCAAAATGAAATCTAAACAGAAGTGGCATGAACCACACAAGGCCCCGAGGAAGAAAGGGGCTCACCAAAACAGGCAGTGGAAGGAGAAGGATACTACTGCCGATGAGCTGAAGTGCCTGCTACTGATCCACCTACAATCATAACACGAATGTAGTGCCCCCGGCAAAAAGGGACGCAAGTACACTTGAATTGTACTGGTATGTATGGACAAACTTTGTCCCAAGTAAACTCAAGCCATTAAATTACATCAAAAATTAATTAAGCCAGCTAACCATGTTTCCACATTTTCCTCATTTCAAATAATTCTCAACACAAAGCACTTTCTACAATCAACCAATTTAACAATAACCAATCAATCACGTAAAGCACAAGTAGTCAAACAAAGGGGCAATCAGTGCCCCACAGGTTGCAAACTCTCCTGCTGTCTCCTTTCACAATTTCACATTATTGATTTTTGTATCAATTTTCAATAGCGATTTCGATCGCTTTCCATCCTTATTGCCCCCGACCACCCTTATTACCTCGGCCACCCTTATCACCCCAACCCACACCTTATTTCCTCACGTTGCGGCGCGCAACACGACCCCGCCTTACAGTTTAAAACACAACAATTTCAAACAGCAGATAAGGTACTACACACAATTTCAACAAGTTCAAATAAGCAACTTGCACATTGTTTCATGTCCTCAATTACTTATCAAGCCAATATCACAACCAAGTTACAATATTTCCATAATCAAGAATATTCACACAATTCAAGTGTTTCATATCTTTCCAAAAGGAACCATATATGCCATAACAATAATTTTTCTCAGTTCTTTACCAATTCCAATTCCTTTGTCATCTTTCAATTCATATTTCAAACCATACCACATGTAGTTCAATCATCAATTGAATACCCAACAATGATATCGAAAAATCACATAAAATCTCTCAAATTAACACATGCCAAACAATTTCACACATATGGGCGATTTTACAAGAATCAAAATTAGCCATACATACCTGATGATGAGTTTTCTTCCTACTTTATGCTTACCCAAGATATCCTACTCTTGCCAACCTTGTTCTTGAAGACTCTTACTTCTACTCACTTCTTTTTACTAGAAATCAAGTTCAATAATCATGCATGAGTGTAAAAATTCTATTTTCATAAGCTATTATATGCAAACCTCTCTTTACCCAATTTAAAACTGAAAATCAAAGAAAATAGTTAGGGTTTTTACCTTGAAAAGATTGGGGAAGTTGAATCCTTGCCCTAGGATCCCTTGGAATTAAGTGGTTGAAACAATCTTTGAAGATGAAGAACTTCTCTCTCTAAAACCCCTCTATTCTCTCTCTAATTTTGGTAAGATGATATGAGAAAATAAGGGTGAAAGGTGTTATATTAAAGAAGAGATCGGGTAAAAATGTTACAAAAATCTGGGCCGGGGCGAATCTGCGGTGCACTTTGCGACCGCAGAATCAACATGCGGTCCGCATAGTGACCGTAGAATGGCCTCAAAAATGACTCAAGTTCTGTTACAGAATGCGACCAATATGCGGTCCGCATTCTCGATATGCGATCGCAAAGTGCACCGCAGATTCACTATGCGATCGCATATCGACCGCATTTTCAACATGATTTTGGGAGACTTTCTGGAAAGCTTTGCGGCAAGAATGCGGTCCGCATAACAAGTTTGCGGTCGCATTCTTGACCGCATATTTGACACTTTTCTGGAAAACTTTATTCTCTACATTTTTGACACTTAAATCACTACCAAGGGTCCGAACCGCGGCGAGCAAGCTCGCCGCGAAGAATTCTACGCATTCCTAACACATTATTCGGACCATGACACTATAGCTACTAGGTTTTATGCACAAAAATTTTACGGGGCCTTACAATAATAATGACATTATTTATGCTGAAGTTGAGAGATACAGTACAGCGGGGAGGTGCCACACAGGTAAATCTAGATGATGATGGGGTATTGAAATTGCGGGGTCGAGTTTGTGTGCCCAATGTCGAAGGGATTCGAGAGTTGATCTTAGCAGAGGCCCACAGTTCGTGGTATTCTATTCACCCAGGCGTCGCGAAGATGTACCAGGACTTACGACAGCACTATTGGCGGCGCAGAATGAAGAAAGATATCGTTGCGTATGTCGCTCGGTGTCTGAATTGTCAGCAGGTGAAATATGAGCACCAGAGACCTGGTGGTGTATTCCAGAGGATTGAAATTCCCGAGTGGAAATGGGAGCGGATCACTATGGACTTCATTACTGGACTTCTTTTGACTCGGAGGAAATTTGATGCTATTTGGGTCATTGTTGATAGGCTGACCAAATCAGCACACTTTATTCAAGTATTTGTCTCCTACTCGTCGGAGAGGTTAGCGGAGGTTTACATTAGGGAGATTGTTCGTCTCCACGGGGTGCCAGTATCTATTATCTCTGATCGGGGAACGCAGTTTACCTCACGGTTCTGGAGAGCGGTCCAGCGGGAGTTAGGCACCCAGGTTCAGTTGAGTACAGCATTTCATCCTCAGACGGATGGCCAGTCCGAGAGGACTATTCAGATTCTAGAAGACATGCTTCGAGCCCGTGTTATTGATTTCGGAGGCTCGTGGGACCAGTTTCTGCCATTAGCAGAGTTCGCCTACAATAACAGTTACCAGTCTAGCATCCAGATGGCTCCGTATGAGGCATTGTATGGTAGGCGATGTCGATCACCGTTGGATGGTTTGAACCGGGAGAGGCTCGGTTGTTGGGTACAGACTTAGTTCAGGAGGCCTTGGATAAGGTCAAGACTATTCAGGAGAGATTGCGTTCAGCTCAGTCCAGGCAGAAGACTTATGCGGATCGTAAGGTTCGGGATGTAGATTTCATGGTTGGTGAACGAGTATTGCTCCGAGTGTCGCCTATGAAGGGCGTGACGAGGTTCGGGAAGAAGGGCAAGCTCAGCCCTAGGTATATTGGTCCATTTGAGATTCTAGACAGAGTGGGAGGGGTGGCTTACGGATTAGCTTTGCCGCCTAGCTTATCAGCCGTGCATCCAGTTTTTCACGTATCTATGCTTCGGAGATACCACGGCGATCCCACACATGTGTTAGACTTCAGTACTGTCCAATTGGACAATGATCTATCCTACGAGGAGGAGCCGGTGGCTATTCTAGACCGGCAGGTTCGACGGCTGAGGTCGAAGAGTTATCCTTCTGTGCGTGTTCAGTGGAGAGGTCAGCCTCCTGAGGCATCGACCTGGGAGTCCGAGTCTGATATGCGGAGCCGCTACCCACACTTGTTTCCTGACTTAGGTACTTCTTTCTTTGGTCCGTTCGAGGACGAACGGTTGTTTTAGAGGTGGAGATTGTGACGACCCAAAGGGTCATCACTTATTTTATTAATCATTTCGAGCTTCTGAGGCCTTGAAAACCTCATTCTATGTTGCCTCGATTTACGTGCACGATCCGAGCATGTAGCCGAAAGATTTTGTGATAGAAAATATGAATTCTATGAGAAATTTGGATAAAAATGATATTAATATTGATATGGTTGACTTCGGTCAACATTTTTGGTAAACGGATCCGGACTCGAGATTGGATGGTCCCGAGAGGTCCGTAGGAAAATATGGGACTTGGACATGCGTCCGGAGTCGAATTCCGAGGCCTAGAGCCCAAGTTATGAATTTTTCTATGAAATTGTTTTTGATGTAATTGTTAAAGGAAATGAATTAATTGACCTTGGTATCGGGCTCGTATTTTGGTTCCGACGCCCGTTACAAGTCTTAAATATTATATATGTAATTTTTGTAAAGTTTGGTGACATTCGGATGTCGTTTGAGATGTTTTGGACCTTGAGTTCCAAGTTTGAAAGTTTTGAAAACCAAAAGTATGAAAACCATGAATTTGAGGCTTGATTTGATGAAAACGATGTGATATTGGCGATGTGATCGCACGAACAAGTTCATAATGTGTTTTTGAGGTTGTGTACATGTTTGGTTTGGAGCCCGGGGGGCTCGGGTAAAGATTTGATAGGCCGTTGGATTAAATTCTGAATTTTTGCACTGCTGGTTTTTCACCCAGCTGTTGGCTTCGCAATTGCGAAGCATATCTCGCAATTGCGAAGGGGACTGATCAAGGCAGGACTCGCAAATGCGAACAATTGTTCGCAAATGCGAACGTCCCCAGGGCCTGCCTATGTTCGCAAATGCGAACAACAGTTCGCAAATGCGAACGTTCCCTATACTGCCTGTGTTCGCAAATGCGAACCATTGTTCGCAAATGCGAACACTGCCCTATACTGCCTGTGTTCGCAAATGCGAACATTAGTTCGCAAATGCGAACACTCCCTTTTTCTGCCAGTGTTCGCAAATGCGAACAAAAGTTCGCAAATGCGAACTTCCCAGCCTTAGCTTATTTTTCAAACTCCAGAAATTGGTCGGGGTTCGCAATTGCGAACCCCCATTCGCAAATGCGAACACAGAGACCTGTAAAACACGATTTTCAGCTCATTTCTTCACTTTTTACAAAACAAAAACGCCCATTTGCGATTCTTCACGGATTTCTTCTTCATCAAAACAATTGTAAGTCACTTTTTACTTAATTCTTTAAATTCCTAACATCATTAAACATGTTTTTCAATAGAAATCAAAGGTTTTCATGGTAGAATTTCTTGTTTTGTTAGAATATAGGGTTTTTCATAAATTGGGAAATTGGACCTCGAATTGAGGTCCGATTTTGAAACAAATCATATACATGAACTCGTGGGGGGATGGGTAACCGGATTTTGGTCCTAACCCCGAGTTCCGACCATGTGGGTCCGGGGTTGAAATTCACTATTCCGGGCAGAATGTTGTAAAAGTTGTATTTGGTCTTAAGAATTAGTTTGTTGAGTAGTATTGATGATATTAAATCAATTGTGTATAGATACGATTGGATTGGAGTCAAAGTTGAAAGAAAAAGACATTTCCACGGATTGAATTGTTCATAAACATTCGAGGTAAGTGTTTGTTCTATCCTAGCTTGAGGGAATAGGATTATGTGCTATGTGTTATGTGATCGAGTGCGGTGTATGGGCTGTAGTGACGAGCATCCATACACCGGCGTCTAGTATGACCGTGAGTCGTTGATAATGCTTATTGTGAGACATATTTACAGATGAATTGTTGAACCTTTGTCAGGTTGTAGAATTGTTATGGTTCTCCCTTGTTGGGACTTGTTGTGAAGATAATTATTGATTGCCCTTGTTGGGACGATTTATGAATTACCGTTTCTTTCTTTGCCCTTAACTCGTGATTGTTATTTGGGTGAGGAAGAGTGATAATGCACGAAGGGTGATGTCGTGCCATGTTTATTTATTTATGCACGAAGGTTAATGCGGTGCCATGTTTATTATTGATTATGCACGAAGGATCATGCCGTGCTCTCGTTATTGAACCATGTACGAAGGATCATGCCGTACTATGGATGCGAGGACGAGAGTAAAAGCACGAAGGGTGATGCCGTGTACTTTATTTGCTTATTTGGTGAGGATGAGAGTAAAAGCACGAAGCGTGATGCCGTGCAACCGCTTGCTATTCCTTGACTTGATATTACTTGTGTTTCCATTATACTTTGTTTTTCCTTGTGAATTTATTAATTGTTGTTAATTGTTGAATTCTTTGAGATATTCCTTATTGTGTTATTACTCTGGTTATTTCTTGTTATTCTGTGGTATACATATATATTGAATTGCACAAGTTTATGTGGGTGTCTGGTCCTAGGCTTGTCACTACTTCGCCGAGATAGGCCGGGCACTTACCAGCACATGGGGTCGGTTGTGCTGATACTACACTTCGTGCGTTTTTGCACAGGTCCAGGTTACGATCAGGAGCAGCAGCAGGAAATCGATTGCGTGGGAGTTGATCACATTTGAGACCGAGGTAGCTTGTAGACGTCCGCAAGGCCCGGCGTCTCTCTCTTTATTTATGTTACTAGCCGTAGTCTCTTTGTTCCGAGACAAACAGAATTATGTTATATTTCTTTCAAACTCTTATGTGTAGTTTTCAGTAGTAGTTCGTGAGTTGGTGACTCCACGTCTTGGGTAGAGGATTTCAGTATGATTTTCATCTCGTAATTAGTTATTTCTATTTCGATAAAGTATTCCGCATTTATTTAATTAAAATTGTGTTAAAAACAGGATAGTATGAATACGGTGGCTTGCCTAGCTACCACGAGTAGGCGCCATCACGATCCCGATGTTGGGGGAAAATCCGGGTCGTGACACCATTACCTTAGACTTTTATTCCAATTATTTACAATTCAAGCATAGTTAGTTTTCAGCTGTTTATTTATTTTAATATTGTCTTCTTGGTGATATTAAACAGATACAGCTAAGCCTTAGTTCTTTGTGGGATTCGACTTCAGATTTTTAGATCGGATTATATTTGCAGCTACCGCGTATCATTTTTAAGACTAGAGTTGGGCGTGATCAAATTTTGGATCATTTTTAAGAATAGAATTGGGCGTGATCAAATTTTAGCATCGTTGCCGGGAAACTACCGGTGTAGTTATAGCTGTATATATTGCTAGGGTTCAAGTTTAAACTTTTATTTTACTTTAACTTTTTTGTATTTTTTTTATAATAGTTGATTTGAGAAACATGACATCTTGGAATTATGGTAATTTAGGTGTAGATAATTTTAATATTGATCTCCATACATATTGAGAAGGAAACCACGTGTGGAAAAATTTTCAAAACATTCCTGAGAGCGAGTTATGTGCACCAACTCAATCTTTTTTGTAGAATGTGTGTGATGTGTGTGGTGATAAAAATTATTACTTTTATGGTTGTTCTTATATTTATTATCTTCCCCCAACCCCTTATTATGATGGTTCTACCTTTTCTTGTGAAGTTAATAGAAACAAAAAACCTGGAAATGTGAACTTGAAGAAGATCAAGGATATGCTAAAGTATCTTATGGAACAAAACAATGAAAAACAATTGCACATAGAAAGGCAAGAGAAAACTATTCGCAAGTTGGAGGCTCAATTGAGCCAAGTGGTTGGAGCTTTTAATGCTCAACAAGCCAATATTGAGGATTATAGCCAAAAAGAGCATGAATTTGAGGTGTTAATTGGGAAGGTCATAGTAGAACATCAACAACCTAGCCAACTACAATTTGAGGATGTCAACGTTGAAGAAGTGAGACTATAGTCAGCTAAGGACATTAAGGATACAATTTTTTTTTTAACTATAGTATCATTGATGTTGAGGTTATTAAAAATCCTGAAGTTTATGTGTTTGAGCGCATTGGTCCACACTCCCAGAATTTTTCCACATTATGTTTGAATGATGATATGGAAATAGAGTCATCTGAACCAATCGAAGAGTCAAGGAATAAGGAACAAGGTGCATATATTCCGGAATTCTTCTTGCCAGAAAGTCAGGATTACATACCTCATACAAAGCCCAAGGAGTGCAAAATAACTACATTATTTTCTTAGGCCTGTTAGATCCGTTCCACCGCCCATGACCATAATCATAAGCTTGAATCAAAACTTAGGGTTCAATTCATAAGCTCGAGGTGGAGGCAAAAAGTTATTCGCGTCGTGCCGCGACGTTAAATCAAGCGCTTGTTGGGAGGCAACCCAGCTTTATTGCTTTCTTTTATTTATTTTTACTGTATTATTTTTGTAGTGCCAATTTTTTATTTTTCTAGGAGCATGAAAAATAAAGGTATTGGAAGGATTCAACAGCAAACCAAATGGTTGGAACTAAGTGTGAGGTACTCGCACGAAGGACCAATCATGGGAGAAGTTTGAGTACCCCACGAGTTGTTAGTGCTTCCGCCTTTTGGCCTACCAGGGAGTTTCTTTTACCCTCTTATTAGTATGGTGTGCATCGGGGACAATGCACAATTTTAAGTGTGGGGTGAGGAGATTGTCTGGGTGGCTTTCTATGATATTTTAGTTGTGTTAGTTTAATTGAATAATTTTTTTTAAATAGAAAAGATCGAAATTTTCCTGATGATGGACCACCTATACAGTATTCTTGAGGGAAGTAGTGTAATAAAAAATAAAAAATAAAAGGCAAAAAGATTTATTTATTTATTTTCTTTTCTTTTTAGGTAGTGTAGTGTAACGACCCGACCGGTCGTTTTAGAAAACGGTTCTTTTCCAAGGGCTTTTCTTGACTCGTGTTAGGTAGAGTTTTATTTAATATTTTTAGGACTCTCTTGGGCTAAGATAGGTTAGGTCAAGAATACATCTCGTAGTGTACATACATGCAAATAACTAAAACGAACTTAAGGGTGTGACGTCTAGGCTTACTTGTAGACTCTTAATCGTATGCCTTAATTTTGCATACCTTGTCTTACTTGAACGCTCATGTGAGTGTTTTGACAAACTAATTCGGAATGAGTTACATGCCAAGTGTATGTGAGGTAATACATGTATTCTATGCTTGCATGTGATACCTAGTACTTGCCCTCTATGTGTGTAAAGCGAAATAGAAGTTGTTTGGTCTTAGAGATGATTTAGGCATTTTTTTGTGTAGCCTATATAATTATGAAACCACCTGTACATATTACCATAGTTAACCCCTTCGATCCTGAAGCCTGTTTCTTTGATAATTTTATAATAATCTGCATCCCTATGTTTGAATTGCTTGACTTTTTGAACCTTTATATCCTAGAAGCACTTGAATCGTTAAAGATCATATAAAAGTCAACGTGTGGGGTGGTAATGGAGTGGGAAAGGAAAATCAGGAAAATACTTGAATGGTGCAATGGTTCTTTAAAACAATGAATAATAGAAGAAGGACCTTGCGAATAGGTGGTCCTATTGAATGGTAAGAAAAAGCCAGTTGCACCTAGGAAAAGTGGGGGGTAGCATATGAAACAAGTTTGGAAGAATGACTAGGCTAAACATGGAAATTGAAATAAGAGAAACTATTGTATTAAAAGTGCTTAGGGAGGTTAGTCACTATACCAACCAAATGAATCACTATTGATCATAGACTGAATGACTCGATTAGTAGAGTATTACACTAAGGGCAAGCTTATGGTGTATCTGTGTGTCATGTGAATATTCTTTGCTGAGAGTGAGTGAATTCGTTCTATCTATGGTTCTTTGTTGTTTGATTTTATGTGTGTGGAAATTCTCTCAATATGTGATGTGAGGTCATTAAGAAAAAGCAAGTCTTCACCTTTGTTTAGAGTACATAGAGTAAACACGAGTGTAGCATTAGAGTCTTCATCTCAGGTGTGGCTGTTGCACTGCTTAGGTTGTTCTTTCACAATGGCGGGTGTGATATAAACTGGGTAATGCATCAAACGTTTAGGCCTAGAAGTGTGATTCAACTTGCTCGAGGACGAGCAAAGATTTAAGTGTGGGGTGTTGATAATAGGTAAATTAAACTATAATTAGGTCCTAAATAACCACATTCTTGTATAGCTTTTACAGTAAAAGTGATAACTAAATGCTCTGATTAGTGCTTTTCATGCTTCCGAGGCTATATCCAATAAAAGAAGTCAATGGAGTACTTTGGGATCAATTACAGAGAAAAGGAGGCCTATTATACCATATCCACAAAGTGCACTAAGCGAAGCAACAAAATCAGAACTGAAGATGGTCTGCCGCTGTCCGGGCGTAACCGTGGTAGGATCGCGGCAGAACACTGCTGTAGACTCTGAAGGCCACTCTAGCCGCGGTCCTGGCATAACTGTGGTAGGACCGCAGCAAGACACGTAAACTTCAGGGAACAAAGTGCATAATATGGGATTTTAATCCCTAAACTCTACATTAAATGAAGGAAGCCGACCAAGAAAGGGAGAATGATTTTTGGAAGTGAAAAACAATAGAAGGAACGACAAAGGTAATGAGGATCATTGCACATCACTCTTTAATCTTCTTCTTTGTTCTTTTATCTTTGAATATGAATATGAATTCTTTTGTGATTTTTATTATTTTCATGAGTAGTTAGCTTTTCTAATCTAAGGTTTTGGTGAAACCCGTTGGGGATGAATTGATTGTTATAATAAATATAGATTTAAATTAGTTTAATCTCTATTTGTTCAACTATATTTTGATTGTGGTTAATTGAAAGGATCTTCAATTAGTCGTTCCTATTTATTATGTACCTGCTTGAGAGAGAGTGCATATTTAGGTAGTTGTTTGAACAACATCACTCCTGAAATATAGACGAGAGTCATAACCGAGGGTTTAGAGGTTGGATTAGAGATAACGATACCTCGGGTGCAATCTTAGTGAACTGTAATGTGAATCTAGCTAGTGTAGCTTGATATAGTGTGTCTAGTAAATTATCATAATTGCTTGAGAAAGATTTATAATAGCTGGAGAGTTCATGATTGATAGAGGCAACTAAGTCACATCGATAAGAAATATACAACTAAGAAAATCAACGACAAGGGAAACCATTACCTTCGACCTTTATTCCAATTATTTACAATTCAAGCATAGTTAGTTTTCAGTTATTTATTTATTTTCAATCTTTTTTTCCTGGTGATATTAAACAAATACAGCTAAGCCGTAGTTCTCTATGGGATTTAACTCCGAACTTTTAGACCGGATTATATTTGCAGTGACCGCTTATCCTTTTTACGACAAGAGTTTGGCGTGATCATGTATTGTATCGGAACTTTCTGTATGCTAGAATTTCAGTATAATATGCTGAAAGTTCATACACAGGTCCTCCAATCTTCAATATATTATGCTGGAACTTTCCGTGTTGCAGCATAATAGTCGCATTTTTCAATGACTTTGCAAATGCTGGCCATTTTTAATTAAAAGTCCGAAAACTGGCTTGCTCGTGCTATTTAGTAAATTTTTTCCTATTGTATTGATTGCATTGTGTTGGACAAATTTTTTGAAAACTATTGAATAACAAGCAATAGAAAGAATTGTGTGGATATCTTAGAACAAAAAGTTTTTAGTAAAAATTGCACAACGTCCTATTTGGTCGCCCCCGTTTCATCTATATCCATATATTTTTAACCTTTTAGCTTGTACCTACTTTTTAAATAACTTCATCCCCTTGCCCCTCCTTCTCCTCCTCAAAGTTATATATGCCTCTTCTTTCTCAAACTTCTCCTTCTCCCTTTTCTGCAAAAGTAAGGTATCAAACAGATTGTAAGAGGTTATAGATAATCCTTAATAAAAAGGACTATGAGATAGCAACGAAGATCCGAGTTGATATACAGTGTTCTAACATTGTGGTTGCACCATTTCTAGCTAGAGAATGATACATGAGATATTTGCAGTAGTTGTGTTAGTTGGATATGAGATGAAGGAGATTGCAAATTATGCTATAAAGTTTTTCTCTGGTTCAGTGACACTTTACAGTAGAACATAAAACTCTGCTATTTCTAGACCAAGGCCTTATCCTGTACCTTGTAGCTGTCGGGATATCATCCATCACTTTCCACTAACGTTGCCACTTATACACTTTTCAAGTATCCGTTAGACTCCAGTTTCATATATTTAAAGCGAACGATAACATAAAAAGCTTATTTTTTAGAAAAAGCTTAAGCTCTAGAGCTGAAATCGATAGTTAAAAACTAAAGTCTTCAGCTCTAGAGCTGAAGCTCGATAGAAACAAAAGCAAGCTTACAAACAAAAACTTCAGCTCTAGAGCTGAAGTTCGATAATTAAAAAATAAAAACTTCAGCTCTAGAGCTGAAGCTTCCAAACAAAAACTTCGTCAGTAACAAACAAAAACTTCAGCTCTAGAGCTGAAGTTCAACAGTTACAAAATAAAAACTTCAGCCCTAGTGCTGAACTTCAGGCCGGCTACTAGAATACCGAAGTTTTGTGCGATTGCCTTTACTACTTCAGCCCCGTATACTGAAGTTATGCGAAAAAACGGGTACGCTGATGTGACACAAAAAGCGGGTATAGATGCAAATGCCCCAAGTTTTTATAAGTAACCTTGTCATGACGTTTTTTGTTGTTTTTGTTCGATTAAATCACACTACAAGAATATTGACTTTCAACGACAAAATTTTAACAAAGGGACATGAATCCGGTCATTAAAAGTGTATGTATAACAACCAAACTTTTTTTCGGTCATAAAGTCTAATTTTGCTGTTTATATTTACGAAGGGATGATTTCTGGTCGTTAAAAATTAAATAAGCCGGACGTTAAAATATACTATATGATAAGCAATATATAAAATTAAAACAAAAATAAACATAGGCGCCAAATTTTCCCTCATTGTTTTTACCCAATCCAAGCAGCCCACAACCGTAACTCTTGTGACCACCTCTCCCAATACAGGACAACGTAACTTCTCTCTTTTTTATCAATTGAAAACAAGATAAATTGCAGTTACAAGACTACACGCACATAATTAGCTTTAAGCGATCAAAGATCTGCAAAGAATCACAAGTTGGCCTCTTCTCTACAACCTAGGGTTTTATTCCTTCTTGTCAAGGTATATCTGTAAACTTCTATTCAACCTATGTGTTTTCCTTATGTATGAATTAACTCTGTGTTTATCCAATATCAGATTTCTTCTCAAAATTACATATCTTTCAAATATATAATTACATCCAAATTTGAAGAGTATTGTTAATAAAAGTATTTTTTTGTTTGATTGAAACTAAATATTGCCCTATATGATAGATGTCCAAATTTTCAACCGTGATCCATGTATGCAGCTTCAGTCGCGTGAAAACTGAAAATTGGTCACAGTATATATAGAACACACGTAAACTGGAAGCCAACCAAATTGCCATAACTGTACCCTACATAATTGTTTTTCAATCTGGCACTGCCTATGTATTTGAATGCCCTGTTTTCTTGTGGTGTCCTTTTAGCCTTTGGTAGCCAACCATATTGCCATAACTGTACCATACGTAATATTGTACAAAAGTGTGCTTATACAATTATTTTACAAGCTATTTTGTGTATTGTCCTTGTACAAATTATTGCTACATTCTCCTTGTTTATCGCCTGAGATGTTATATTAATCAACTATACTTCTATATAAGCCCAGCTCATACTCCAACTATTAGCCCTTGATTGTTGCCCATGTCGTGACTGCGCTTCAAAATCTGCTGCTGCTGCATTGTTCAAAAAATCTGAAGCTAATGCACTATCATTAGTCTGCTGCATCTTCTCAATTCTTTCCATTGCATTGACCTCTGCATCATCCCTATTCCGAGCATTACAAGTGATTCCCTCGTCCTCATATTTCCTAGCTGCATTGATAGTTGATCCATCATAAATAGAAAATAGTGAAAGTCCCTACAAAACAAAAAATAGTGATATTATAAATAGATCTTATTCTCCTCCTTATAGACTTGAACATGATAGGTGTATACTCTTCGATTCTTTTTTACAGTGTTCAGTTTCTCAATTTTCAGATTTTTATAGCTCTTATTCTTAAGTATGGACATTGTTATGTGTGTGTGTATGTGTGTGTCTATATATATATATATATATATATTTGTTTTTTTAAAATTTGTTTTAAAATGGTTCTATGCACCAGATTATGGCACCTTATAAGCAATTGATGAAACTTGTTCATGATCGACAAGATAATGCTTACATATTTGGGGTAGAGAAATTTTTGAATTATTCTTTTACAAGATTGGAAGAAACGCGTGAAATAGGTTGTCCATACATCAAATGTTGTAATGCAATTTCAGGAACACGTGAGCTGGTTAGATCACATTTAATAGTACATGGGATAATCCCCAATTATACTTTTTGGTATCACCATGGGGAAAGGTTAGGTGAGGCGCAGTCAGATTCTGAATTTATAGATGATAATAACATTGAATATGGTGATGGTGACGATTAAATACATGACATTTCAAGGGATCTTTACCCCAATTTTGATGGAGACAATATGAACAATGATGGTGATGGGTTTCTCGCGGAGGAACCAAATCCTGAAGCAAAATGATTCTATAGGGTCTCAAAGGATTTTGAGCAACCCTTGTACCAAAGTTCAAAAATTTCTAAACTTTATGCTTTGGTTAAATTGCTTCATATTAAAACTATTGGTAATTGGAGTAACGAGTCATTTACAATGTTGTTGAAGATGTTAAAGGAAGATTTATTGCTTGATGAATCTAATTTGCCAGATTCATATTATGAGGCAAAGAAGGTTATTCGGGACCTTGGGCTATCTTACAAAAAGATTGATACATATAAGAATGATTGTATGTTATATTGGAAGGATAATAAGTTTCTTGAATATTGCAAAGTTTGTGGCGTATCTAGATGGAAAGAGGATAAACGTAGTGGAGAAACCAAATTTAAAAGTGGGAAAAAGATACCATACAAGACTTTACGTTATTTTCCTCTAAAGCCAAGACTTCAAAGATTGTTTATGTCCTCAAAGACATCTTCTTTAATGACATGGCATCATGACAAAAGAGTTAATGATGGAATAATGAGGCACCCAGCTGATTCAATAGCATGGAAAAAATTTGATGAACTTTACCAATCTTTTGCAACTGAGCCTCGTAATGTTCGACTTGGACTTGCTAGTGATGGTTTTCAACCGTTTAGAAATTCCAAAATTCCATATAGTATTTGGCATGTAGTACTTATTCCTTATAATTTACCACCTTGGCTATGCATGAAGAAAGAGAATTTTATTTTGTCGATGATTATTCCTGGTCCTGAGAGTCCTGGAGATGCTATCGATGTTTATCTTCAACCTTTGATAGAGGAATTAAAAGAATTATGGGAATCTGGAGTGGAGACCTTTGATGCATCAACTAGACAAAATTTTATGTTACATGCATCTTTGTTATGGACCATTAATGACATTCCAGCATATGCGAATTTATCTGGATGGAGTACAAAGGAAAAAATGGCTTGTCCATGTTGTAATAAAGAAACTGTTTCAATTAGGTTAGATAATTGTAAAAAATAATTTTATATGGGCCATCGTCGCTTTCTTCCTCTTAATCACAAATGGAGGAATGATAAAGAGTCATTCGATGGTACTAAGGTGAAGATTACCACAAAAGATGCTATCCGGTGATGATATACTTGATCAAGTGGCTGATTTAGATAGTGTACAATTAACAAAGGATCCAAAGAAGAAGGTTAAAATATCACATGAGAGTAGGGGTGATAATTGGAGTAAAAAGAGTATTTTCTTTTATCTTCCTTATTGGAGAACTCTATTGTTGTGGCATAACTTAGATGTGATGCATATTAAGAAGAACATATGTGATAATATTCTGGGGCAATCTTAATTGTTAAAAGGAAAACCAAAGACACCATAAACACTCGGTTGGATTTACAAGAAATGAACATTAGAAAAGAATTACATCCAATAAAAAATGGGGATAAGTATGACTTACCAACAGCATGTTTTACACTATCTCCTGAAGAGAAGTATAAGTTTTTCAATTTCCTGAAGAACTTAAAGGTCCCAGATGGATTTTCATCAAATATTTCTCAATGTGTCCACCTTAAAGATCGCAAAATTTCAGGTTTAAAAAGTCATGATTGCCATGTCTTGCTACAATATTTACCCACACTTGCAATACGCGGTATGCTTAACAAATATGTACGGGAACCACTTATTGAGTTGTAATTATTTTTCAATGTGCTTGGATGAAAATGTTTAAGAATGAATAAATTAGAGCAGATATATAGATGGCCAGATTCCTAAAACTGAGTGCAAGTTAGAAAAGGTGTTCCCTCCTACATTTTTTGATGTCATGGAACACTTGCCTATTCATTTAGCTAATGAAGCTAAGATTTATGGACCTATTCAATGTCGATGGATGTACCCAGTAGAGCGATATATATACTTTTGAAGCCTTTTATTCGTAATAGGACATGCGCATAAGGTTCTATTGCAGAGGGATATTTAGTAGCTGAATGTATGACCTTATGTTCAAGGTATTTGCATACAATGGAAACAAAGTTTAATCGCCTTGAACGAAATTATGATGGTGGTGTTATAGAATCTGATGGAGGTTTAGCAATTTTTTATCAATGTGGAAGAGCTTTAAGAGGTGGGAAAATAGACAAACTTGATTCAAATGATCTGGAGCAAGCACATTTTTATATTTAGAAAAACGACGATGAAGTTCAACCATTTCTTGAGTAAGTAAAGACTTTTTATAATAATTTCATACCTTCTCTATTTTTTAATTTAAGCTGACATATTTACATCGTAATTTTGTAGAGAGTTTTCACAAACTTCAGTTGATACCTCTCAAGAAAATTCTGATAGACAATTTATTAGTTGGTTACAAGAAAAGGTGAGTACCAACTAATAATAATATTTTTCAAACTATGTAATTATTATTTGCTAAACTATGTATTTGATCATGATAGGTCACAAGATTGCAAAAGTACGATGACAGTAAGAAAATGGCAGATTTGCTGTCATTGTCACGTGGTCCCAAGCCATATGTGACAAGTTTTTGTGGCTATATTATTAATGGGTATAGGTTTCACGTGTTGGACTATGATAAAGGTTTGAGAACTCAAAATTTCGGGGTGGTTGTAGTTGGAGAGACCGATGAAGAGAATAAAAATATCGATTTCTATGGTGAACTAACAGAGATTCTAGAATTACAATTTGTTTCGGGAAGAAGGGTGGTTTTATTTCGATGTACATGGTTTGATGTGTATGACCAAGAAAAAGGAGTTAAAATAGATTAATATGTCTTTGTAAGTGTTAATCGCCAGCGATTTCTGAAAACAAATGAGCCTTTTGTATTAGCCAGCCAAGCATCCCATGTTTTTTATGCTGAGGACCTTTCTAATAAAGGTTGGCATGCTGTACAAAAGGTGCAACCTCGTGATACCTTTGACATTCTGCAAAAGAATATTGATGATTTAGAGGAGGAGTTAGATAATTCTTCACAACTAAAAAGGAAAAGAACTCAAGAAGGTTTGGAGTTCTATCACACCTGCTTTTAATTTGTTCACTCTTTTATTATAATAAAAGTTCCATACTAAAACTCATTTGATTTACAAGTTAAGTTGCAGGAAAGGAAAAACGTTTCTAAAACTCCACCAATGGATTTCTTCTTAGCTGATTATATAATGGATTGACTCACTAAACATTTGTTTTCTTTAAGTTTTCATGTGTTATGTTTCTGTTAATTTTATCCGGTGCTGTTATCTATTGCCATTTAACTTTTTAGTTTGTTTCCTACACCTTCACATGTTCATATATGATGAAATTGACATGAATATCTATTAATCAACTAATTTTTTGTTATCAGGCTGACATGGATCCATCAAAATCTCAGAAGTTTGAAATGGTATCAACTTCTAAGACTTTGAAGCATGCATACGTTCCACCTGGTGCCTTAGCAAGGGGACGAGGGAAAAAATTCAGAGCTTTTGGTTCTATAAGAGTAAACGTCGAACAAAGAAGCGAAATAAGTATATTATTCTCTTAAGTTGTAATTTTTTGTTATTGTCATTGTACTGGATTTATTTTTTTACTTAATTGTGACTTACAGGTCCATATGAATCTGAAAAGGCCAAGAAAGTAAGAGCAAACGCTAAACAGAGAACTTTGATGGGAAAAAATAAAAACTATAATGCAGTAGCTTCTAATCAGAATAAGCTAACTCAGAAGGATAGTCTTGGGCCTCCTGGTTTTGATCCAATATTGGAATATGATGCTTCCTTTTTTGATGAACCTGGTAATTTCCCAAATTTTTGTTCTACCTCAATACTAGCCTGCTGCCTATTTTTTTTTTGTTAACTGGAGCTTTATTATTGCTATTTAACTGTTGTGCACGATTAACTATTATCCAGTCCTCACCCTACTATTTTTCACTCCTATAACACTTGATTCGTTGCCCCGAGCAGCTTCCAAACGAGCTGTATGCATAGCTGGTTCATTTCCAGCTTTACCAACAGGAACCAAAGTAGCTTTACCTCCCAGTTCTTGCACCTCCTTTTGCACAGTAGTACCTCACAAGTCTGCTGGATTCTCAATTATGAGGAATCCTATAAAGATACGAATTAATATAGCCGACTCCAACTATCTTGGGATTGAGAGTAGTTGATTGATAGATGTTATGTCTCGATAATCCGGCTTCTGATTTTTTTGATGTGATAGAATGAAAAAAATGGTGCATTTTATTCCTAATAGAGTTGCAATATAGACATCCATTTTTATTTCTTCTATTTATATCTTAAAATTGAATGCTCAGTTTATGTTCCACATAGGAATAGTGCTGTCGGGCTTAAAGTTTAGATTGCATTGATGTTAGTTAATGTTGTAATTAGCAAGTTTATAGCATCAAGATTCAGAATCATTCAGTTCTTATCCATTGAAAGCGCGGAAAGGTTCATTAACTTGATTCGTTTTAACTTGGGTAGCTCTTAGATGTGTATTTTTTCTGCAGTTTTTTGTTTTCTTGACTATGCTTATCTGTTTTGGTACCTTTATATTTTGTTCAGTTTGATCTGATTTGCTTATAAAATCCTTATGTCTTTTGTTGCACAATATTAAACTTATACTCTAGTAGGTGTTCATTTGTCTCTCTCTCGAGCTTCATTTGAATTAGTATTGTTTCATAGTCTGCATTGTTTACAAAAATGAGATGTTATTCCCTTTTTCCTCTATTTCCAGCATCCAATTATCCAGCTTTCTGTTATGGTGGAGCTTGAAACATTTGGTTTCTCTTTGATGTCTGGATTGCTTGGCTTTCAATAAAAGTGAACGTATGCTTTCTTTGTTGTAGAGTATATAGATGGACTATGGATTCTGCTTGAATTTTTACGGTTGAGTCGTATTTGTATTTTCGTTCGACTACTGATGAACTGAATGTTCTCTTCACTTTGTCCTCCTTTGAGGCGGATGCAACTTAGTATCGATGCATTCCGCTGAATTCAATATTTTTAACAGGAATCATATATGTGCGTGTGTGTGAATAAATCACTAAAGTTTATATAGATGGTAAATGTTGTAGCCTTATTAAATACAACATCAATTGTCACACTAGTTGCATTCAATGAAACAACCTTGAAGAATAATTCATTGAAGCTACTTGTCTACGCTGCGTGAATTTGGTAACATTGGTTGGCAACCTCCAGCACAATGAATGAGTAGCACTTTGTTTGGCAGAATCATGATACCAGTGCAAAAGTTTCATTCGTAACACAGATAAAAACGAAAGGAACTTTCAATATACCTGGTACATATTACCAAGAATTCATTCAAAATCTTTTATTAAATACATATAGAAGCAAATGTTTTATAACAATTTTCATAAAGCGAGCCCTGTCTATTCTAAGCAGCAGTCGTGATCCCTTTCAAGAGGATTCTTTTTAACTTTATAAGCCACAATAGTCCCATAACAGATTTCTTAACAATATATGAAACTGACTTTTGCTCGAGGGCAAGCATTATCAAGCATCTGAGGTGTTTTGATACATGGCAAGTTGGATCATTAATGTCACGACCCCAATCCGGTCGTGATGGCGCCCATCACATTGCTAGGCCAGCCTGACCAATCAATAACAATGACGGAGCTAGGAGCTCGCTTTATCTCATTTAAGCATGTCAAAATATGAAACAACAGTGATACATATATCGAAAACGGGGAACCAAGTCCCAAAATATACCAACTCCCATAGACCGCAGGGTCAAGAGTCATGAGCCTCTACTGAACATAAGTGTATAATGGTTTACAAAATACCAAGTACGGAAAGAAACATCAATACAGAATCAAAAGACAGTAAGAAGGAAATATCGGGTCCTGCGGACTCTGCAGCTACCTCGAATATCCTACAGATGTCACCTCGCACAGCTACTGGATCACTGCTGAGAGGTACCTGGATCTGCACACAAGGTGCAGGGAGTAAAATGAGTACTGCCAGACTCAGTGGTAATAAACAGGGGTAAGACAGCGCATATAAGAAATCCGTAATAAATCACTATGTAAAGCTGTAATCAAATACCCTGTCACATAATCGATATCAACTGTACATGTACCAACAAGTACCGGCAAAATAGTATTACATCTAGCAGATGTAGCTAAATGCAATGCAATGCATGATATGACCGCTACGACGCGTAGCCCGATCCAATTTGGGTACCCGTGCTCACTGTGGGGGTTCAGACTCCGGAGGGGCTCCTGCAGCCCAAGCACAATATCACTGCGGCGTGCAGTCCGATCCGACATATGTACTGCTGCGGCGCGCAGCCCGATCCACTACCAGTCAACTAATATGCAATTACAGCCTCGCGGGCTCAAAATAGTTTTGAAAACTCTTTTATCATTTTTCAGTTGAAAACAGTACTATCAAGTTCCATAGATTGGAAATAACATGATAACAGTAAATAGTTACGGACTGGTAGTAAACTAGCATGTCAATATCACAAGACAATGATAACGATCCTCGCGGGATCCAATAGCTGGCTCACAGCCCATAAATATGCTCGACCATCCGAGAAGGAGGTCTAACGGCTCAAGAGTAGCCAATATCACAATGTAGTATGCAACCATCCGAGAAGGAGGTTCGACGACTCAAGAATAGCCTAATATCATAACACAGTAACAACAGGTCGAACTAAGCCATAGTCCCAAATCACAATCGACCCCGCACTCACATGAGAGTACGTGTCTTGCTGCTATACAGCGTCACAAAGTGGTGTACCGGGGTTTCGAACCCGCCGGTCATCACCCACATCTATTACTCACCTCAATACAGCGCGACGACTACTCCGCAATGCCATTGCCACGAGAATCAAGCTCCGCACGTGTAGAATCCGATCAAATACAGTAGAAATACAGCAAATTAGGCCAATGGGACGACACCCAATAAATACAATTCGATTTACACCAAAAATGGCAAAGTTGCCAAAACCCGACTTTCGGTACGCTTCTCGAAAAATCATGAAAGTCGCATATTCGGAACCCTCATCTCGATACGAGTCTAAGCATATCAATTTTACCAAATTCGGACTCCATTTGCCCATTCAAAACCTTGATTTTTCTAAAGTTCAAGCCTAGGGTTAAATCTTCCATGAATCACCCCAAATTCATCCATTTTCATGATATAATTGCATAATATTATCAATACTAATCATAGTTTAAGTCCATAGTTGATTACCTGATGATTTCCCATGAGTTTCTCTTCAAAATCGCCCAAATCGCCTCCTTAAGCCGAGACCCAAATGTGTGAAATGTTTCTGAAATTTTCTAACTTATGATACACTTAACTCACTGCCAATCCCGCTTCTGCGAGAAAAGAACCGTTTTCGCGCGTCCGCTTCCGCGATTGAACACCCGCTTCTGCGAAAACTCCCGCTTATGCGCACCAGAGTCCGCTTCTGCGGACTCGCCTAGGCGATCACTCCTCCGCTCCTGCGGATCTCCCTAATCCGCCTCTAGACCGCTTCTGCGGCACACCATTCGCACCAGCGACACTGCCTCAGCGGAAAGGAGTCCGCTTCTGCGGTGCCAAGCGCTCCTGCGCTCCTCAGTCCGCTCCCGCGGACTCGCCTCCGCGCCCACATTTCCGCAGGGGCGAAAATGACAGAACCAGAACTCTTCAACCTGCAATTTCCATGATTTTCTTCCGTTTAATCATCCGAAAACACCTCGAGGCCCCCAGGACTTCATCCAAACACACCAACACATCCTAATACCTTATTCAAACTTGCTCCAATCCTCAAAGCACGTCTAACAACATCAAACCCCATAATTCACATCGAATTCAAGCCTAAATTTCTTAAAACATTCCGAATTACACAATCAATCAAAAACCCAACCAAACGACGTCCGAATGACCTGAAATTTTGCGGACATATCCAAAATCACATAACGAAGCTACAGGAATTGTCGGAATTCCATTCCGACCCCCGGATCAAAATCTCACCTACCGTTCGGATTTCGCCAAAATTCAACCTTAGCCAATTCAAGCCTATTTCTACACCGGGCCTCCAAATTCAATTCCGATCGCTCCCCTAAGTCACAAATCACCTCCCGGAACTAACCGAATCATCATAATCCGATTCCGAGCCCTCTAACCAAATAGTCAACTCCGGGTTGACTTTCCTTATTCAAGTTTCCTTCAAAAAGGCTATATGCCTCATTTTCAATCCAAATCACTCCTAACTCACCCGATAGACTCTAACGCTGATATAAAAGCATAAAACATGAAATTACAACATAACGGGGTGGTAATTCCCGTGACAACGGGTCGGGTCGTTACATTCTCCCCAACTTAAACAAACGCTCGTCCTCGAGCGTACCAGAGTGGTACTAGAAGCAACTCAATAGCCGAATGACCTTACCAAGCATATATTCGGGCGATCGTACGTCACCCTATCTCTCATAAGCCTGAAACACCATATAGCTGAAATCTCACAGACCATCTGAACCATAAACCACATTGTACTTTTCGAAATCATATACCAATTGCTAATCCCATACCTATACTCAGGATACACTAGAATCCACTGCAATAACTCACACTCACCACTCCGGGTGAGATCATATGATGTATCAAACAACCCATTCACTCGAGACGATGCCCTCTAATCACAACAATTTCCCACAATAACCAAATACTAACTGAGAAACCTTTTTCATTAGCTAAAGCATTATTCCAACACCTTCATACCCTGCCCACGGCAACCGAACACGCGATATATCAAACCCATCTTCCAGGTCAACCATTCATGAATCCATTTCACTTTTAACTGATACCACAACAGATTTCGGACCCAAATTTCGGTATTACCTTTCTAACCCACTGACATCACATATGCTTCGCTCTCCATAATGACTCAAATGATCATTTCGATTATAACACACCGCACTGGTGATATGTCACCTCAACACCGGCCTAAGCCACGACGAGCACAACACAGGCTCCAATAGAGACATCCGAACATACTCAAATCATGACAACTCTGTCTTCAACAAGAGAGCTGTAATTCAATTCCTTTGTGCCATCATAACATAGAACCGAGATCGCGTCTCGCATTATAGAAATAGAGTACCTGAATCCTTCTCGAGAGGTCATAACATCACGTGGCCTTGCCAAGACTCGTGATTTTATCCCAACATTATTACTCATGAAGCACCTCAAGCCACTAAGCTCAAACCGATCAGCCACGCACATATTTAGGTCTGAACCCAAGCAATCAATCTCACCCACGGTGAAACAATTAATTAATGTATGCTATCAAATCCTAAAAGGACACAACCGATGTGCCATTCGCCAAGCGATACTCAATACAGACTTTTCCTCAGAAGCCATGAAGTATTGTATACCAGGTAACATATAACCACTTCTAATTTCACATTACACTGTTGCGGCGTGCAACCCGCTCCAATGACATACCCGTGGCGGCGTGCCACCCGATCCAGATACCATACCCGTGGCGGCGTGCCACCCGATCCAAATAACCATACCTGTGGTGGCGCACCACCCGATCCATATAGAACCATCGCTAAATAAATGCGCGTCGAGTCAAGTTGCTCATTATGGTAAACATATGTATATAGCCTCAAGTTCGGCCACCAGAAACGCATCCGACAAAGTTCCTCAATACCAGAACTAAATCAATGGTAGAAACCTATGCACTGATATCTGCCACGAAGGCCCAACTGACAAAGCAATACCTACCAGCCGTCTGCTGGTCCTGAGGTACAACTACCCCGCTGGAGCATACTCTGATGCACTTCGCTACGCAATTTGTGCCATACCATCATAGTCCATATCACATCAGTGTAGACAACCTGGCCCAATGATGACCAGTCAGCAATCAAGTATCATAATCCAAATTCGTCATATCAAGTTGAGAGAGAAAGCCACTAGAGCTTCTAATTTTTGATAATCACAAAACGGTGTCGATACACATGATATACAACCACTGCATAGGCGGACTAACGAGAACTTCAAGTCTCCAACACATATATAACACATGAATCACAATGCCTGATCCCGTACTCCGCTGTACAAATACATAACGCACATCAAGCGTCCATTCATACCACGAAAGCCATTCAGAAACTTCACTATGCCATCAACGACTCAGTTATTATAGTCGATCCAACAAGAGAATACCACCATACCACCGGATATTATCAGTTTACATTACCTTGTCCTTTTGGACCATATACCCTGCCAAATTACTAGAATAGCAGTACCATTTTCTTTAGTCACTAGAAAGATCGATTCTTTAAATCACCTGCAGCCGCCCGCACTACTAAATAGTTTTAATGACTCCCCATATATTATGAACCTGATCACAAAACCTTGAATATGCCATTATCAACTTTCCATCACACATCGCATATGCCACACCACACTAAGATAGCATGGAAATTCATATTCCTTTCCTACACCGCAAACATCGGCGCACTCAACTAGTCAAGAACTTTCATGATCCCATATAGAGAAAACTCATTACACATTCCAAGCCTTACATACCAACAGGAAATACACTCATTTTTAAACCACGTTAAAACACATCATAAACTCTTGTCAGCACTCAAAAGCTTTGTTGCACAATATCTGCAAGACTCATTACTTCAAACACATACCAGGATTTAATCGTATTCCTTATCATACCGCTTCGGTTTATTAACAAGTTGCTCCATTTACTCAATTTCTTTTCTGAACCATCTTTAACTTAGTATTAGCCTTTACTGTAGCACTACCATAACTCAACTCATGTTACCACACGAGACTCGTACATAAGACCACACGGTCTAAAACCCATAGGCCACTCTCAATGTTTCCCAGGAGTACCACATTCTACAATACTTGTTTTGAAGAACTTCATGCGATTTTTGAATTAGTATCATTACCTTCCAATACGGATACATAGAATCCCATCATTCACATAATATCACACAAGTCTTGATCTCTTCTAATGAAACCACCGTCTTTAGCCACATGCACAATCTTAAGACACCTGACTGTTACAAGCAAAATCTTGAACACCGTAAAACAATTCTCCGGCGTCATTCACCCTTATTCAGCTGTAATTCAACTGTCTTATTGAACAGAACCACTCATGCCTTGCTAGAACTCTGACACTGCAGAACATGATTACATACAGATACAATTAGCTATCTTTCTTTTCTATACACCGAACATTCTTTACCAACATAAGTTCACAACATCCTAGTATTTCTTCACATCTACGAAGCACCCTAACCCTTATCAAAATTTCCCAACATGCCAAGAGACAGAACCAACACAACACCCAACAGTGCAATCAGTTACTCAACAACAACCTCCCCAACTTAGCTCGGAGCCATACATCAAAGCACTTTTAGCCACTCATAGCCTTCTTACTCAAATGATGCCACAAAGTTCTAGTTAGATTAAACTCAAGTCATTTACAAGCTTCGGCGAAGATTCGAATCATCAGAAATATTAACTCTTTTGCAATTCTTGCATTCATTCACACACAACAGTTAAGCCCACTCTTTAGGTGACAAAAATCTTTTCTAAGTCCCAAATTTTCCAAAAATTTCGGCAGTGTTTCCTTTGTAAATTGGCCTATCCACCTGCCAGAGAATCACCAAACCATTCAAACAATACATCCACAACTCAACAAGATATTACAATGTATTTCAACAACATTAAATCTCAATACTATACGAATCATATTATCACAATTTATACTTGAACCTGCGCTGTACCTACTCGAATCATAACACATATCAAATACCTTTCAATTACACATGAGGATCAACCCTCATACTTCTTCTCAATTTAGCATTTCATCACAATACCTTCCACCAGGATACACATAGCAAAATCACTTTAGTCTTCATGAGTTTGAACTCGTTCCACTACACATAAGGCACTTTACCTTCCAATTACGAGATAGGATAAATATTCACCATGCCCATAGCTCGGGGCTACACAACAGATTAGACAAAAGTCGAACAATTAACAGCTCATCCATTAGTAAGCCTCCCTAATACTCTACAGACCGGCACAAGGCCCCAAACATGGCTACTAGCCCAAGTACATAGATATAAGCCCAGTCTCAGTCACTTTACACAGTAATTTATCAATTGGGAAGGATCAAGTCCAAATCCCCAGTCACAATACCACCACACTTGTCACGTGACGCGTGTTCCATCTCAACACATCACTGTATAGTGCAAATACGGGGTTTCAAACCCTCAATACATTATCTATTGCCACCACTCACAAAATCAGCACCTCGATGCTCAAGTCATAAACAAGGTCCAGCCTCAAGTCATCTTGACTGGCCCAACATGAACTCACAGAGATTATATCTCGCCCCTCGTTCGAGGAAATCACCAGCCATAAGGCAATAACATTACTGAGCGCTCGATGCGTACACAGACGTGTGGAAGGAATTTCAAAAATTATATCTCAAGCTGAATCAAGTGCGCACGATAAGAATTCCAAGAAATGTGAAGTGTTTCCTAAAGGTTCGCAGCCTCCCGAGGATAAGTACAAGCGTCCCCGTACCGATCCACAAGACTCTACCAACCGGCTCAAGACTCATGAGGCCTAGTAAACCTAGGCTCTGATACCAACTTGTCACGACCCCAAATCCGGTCGTGATGGCGCCAACACATTACTAGGCCAGCCTGACCAATCAATAACAATGACGGAGCTAGGAGCTCACTTTATCTCATTTAAGCATGTCAAAATATGAAACAATAGTGATACATATATCGAAAACGGGGAACCATGTCCCAAAATATACCAACTCCCATAGACCGAAGGGTCAAGAGTCATGAGCCTCTAATGAACATAGTGCAATAATGGTTTACAAGATGCTAAGTGCGGAAAGAAATAGCAATACAGAATCAAAAGACAGTAAGAAGGAATATCGGGTCCTGCGGACTCTGCAGCTACCTCGAATATCCTACAGATGTCGCCTCGAACAGCTACCGGATCACTGCTGAGAGGTACCTGGATCTGCACACAAGGTGCAGGGAGTAAAATGAGTACTGCCAGACTCAGTGGTAATAAACAAGGGTAAGACAGCGCAGATAAGAAATCCGCAATAAATCACAATGTAAAGCTATAATCAATTACCCTGTCACAGAATCGATATCAACTGTACATGTACCAACAAGTACCAGCAAAACAGTATAACAGCTAGCAGATGTAGCTAAATGCAATGCAATGCATGATATGACCGCTACGACGCGTAGCCCGATCCAATTTGGGTACCCGTGCTCACTGTGGGGGTTCAGACTCCGGAGGGGCTCCTACAGCCCAAGCACAATATCACTGCGGCGTGCAGTCCGATCCAACATATATACCGCTGCGGCGCGCAGCCCGATCCACTACCAGTCAACTAATATGCAATTACAGCCTCGCGGGCTCAAAATAGTTTTGAAAACTCTTTTATCATTTTTCAGTTGAAAACAGTACTATCAAGTTCCAGAGATTGGAAATAACATGATAACAGTAAATAGTTACGGACTGGTAGTAAACTAGTATGTCAATATCACAAGACAATGATAACGATCCTCGCGGGATCCAATAGCTGGCTCACAACCCATAAATATGCTCGACCATCCGAGAAGGAGGTCTAACGGCTCAAGAGTAGCCAATATCACAATGTAGTATGCAACCATCCGAGAAGGAGGTTCGACGGCTCAAGAATAGCCTAATATCATAACACAATAACAACAGGTCGGACTAAGCTATAGTCCCCAATTCATAATCGACCCCGCACTCGCAAGAAAATGTGTGTCTCGCTGCTATACATCGTCACAAAGTGGTGTACCGGGGTTTCGAACCTGCTGGTCATCACCCACATCTATTACTCACCTCAATACAGCGCGACGACTACTCCGCAATGCCCTTTCCACGAGAATCAAGCTCCGCACGTGTAGAATCTGATCAAATACAGTAGAAATACAACAAATTAGGCCAATGGGACGACACCCAATCAATACCATTCGATTTACACCAAAAATGGCAAAGTTTATCAATACTAATCATAGTTTAAGTCCATAGTTGATTACCTGATGATTTCCCTTGAGTTTCTCTTCAAAATCGCCCAAATCGCCTCCTTAAGCCGAGACCCAAATGTGTGAAATGTTTCTGAAATTTTCTAACTTCGATACAATTAACTCACTGCGATTTTCGCTTCTGCGGATAAACTTCCGCTCCTACGAGCCCGTATCCGCGACCAACCGGTCGCTCCTGCGAAAACTCCCGCTTCTGCGCACCAGAGTCCTCTTCTGCGCACTCGCCTAGGCGATCACTCCTCCGCTCCTACGGATCTCCCTAATTCGCCTCTAGACCGCTTCTGCGGCACACCGTTCGCACTAGCGACACCGCCTCAACGAAACAAGACCCACTTCAGCGAACACAAGCGCTTATGCGCTCCTCGGTCCGCTCCTGCGGACTCGCCTCCGCGCCCATATTTCTGCAGGGGCAAAACAGCAGAACCAGAATTGCTTCAACCTACAATTTCCATGTTTTCCTCCCGTTTAGCCACCCGAAAACACCCCGAGGCCCCCGAGACTTCATCCAAACACACCAACACATCCTAATACCTTATTCGAACTTGCTCCAATCCTCAAAGCACGTCTAACAACATCAAAACCCATAATTCACATCGAATTCAAGCCTAAATTCCTTAAAACATTCCGAATTACACAATCAATCAAAAACCTGAACAAACGACGTCTGAATGACCTGAAATTTTGCGGACATATCCAAAATCACATCACGAAGCTACAGGAATTGTCGAAATTCCATTCCGACCCCCGGATCAAAATCTCACCTACCGTTCGGATTTCGCCAAAATTCAACCTTAGCTAATTCAAGCCTATTTCTACACCGGACCTCCAAATTCAATTTTGATTGCTCCCCTAAGTCACAAATCACCTCTCGGAACTAACCGAATCATCAGAATTCAGTTTCGAGCCCTCTAACCAAATAGTCAACTCCGGGTTGACTTTCCTTATTCAAGTTTCCTTCAAAAAGGCTATATGCCTCATTTTCAATCCAAATCACTCCTAACTCACCCGATAGACTCTAACACCGATATAAAAGCATAAAACATGTAATTACAACATAATGAGGTGGTAATTCCCGTGACGACGGGCCAGGTCGTCACATTCTCCTCAACTTACACAAACGCTCGTCCTCGAGCGGACCCAAAGTGGTACTAGAAGCGACTCAATAGCTGAATGACCTTACCAAGCATAAATTCGGGGTGATACCACGTCACCCTATCTATCATAAGTTCGACAATACGATATAGCTGAAATTTCACAGACCATCTGAACCATAAACCACATTGTACTTTCCGAAATCATATACGAATTGCTAATCTCATGCCTATACTCAGGATACACTAGAATCCACTGCAATAACTCACACTCACCACTTCGGGTGAGATCATATGATGTATCAAACAACCCATTCACTCGAGACGATGCCCTGTAATCACAACAATTTTCCACAATAACCAAATACTAACTGAGAAACCTTTTTCATTAGCTAAAGTCTTATTCCTACACCTTAATACCCTGCCCACGGCAACCGAACATGCGATATATCGAACCCATCTTCTAGGTCAACCATTCATGAATCCATTTCAATTTTAACTGATACCACAACATATTTCAGACCCAAATCTCGGTATTACCTTTCTAACCCACTGACATCACATATGCTTGCTCTCCATAATGACTCAAATGATCATTTTGATTATAACACTCGCATTGGTGATATGTCACCTCAACACCGGCCTAAGCCACGACGAGCACAACACAGGCTCCAATAGAGACATCCGAACATACTCAAATCATGACAACTCTGTCTTCAACCAGAGAGCTGTAATTCAATTCTTCTGTGCCATCATAACATAGAACTGAGATCGCGTCTCGCATTATAGAAATAGAGTACATGACTCCTTCTCGAAAGGTCATAACATTACGTGGCCTTGCCACGATTCATGATTCTATCCAAACACTATTACTCATGAAGCACCTCAATTTACCAAGCTCAAAACGATCAGCCACGCACATATTTAGGTCTGAACCCAAGCAATCAATCTCACCCACGGTGAAACAATTAATGTATGCTATCAAATCCTAAAAGGACACAACCGATGTGCCATTCGCCAAGCGATACTCAATACGGACTTTTCCTCAGAAGCCAGGAAGTATTGTATACCAGGTAACATATAACCACTTCTAATTTCACATTACACTATTGCGGCGTGCAACCCGCTCCAATGACATACCCGTGGCGGCGTGCCACCCGATCCAGATACCATACCCGTGGTAGCGTGCCACCTGATCCAAATAACCGTACCTGTGGCGGCGCACCACCCGATCCATATAGAACCCTCACTAAAGAAATGTGCGTCGAGTCAAGTTGCTCATTATGGTAAACATATATATATATATATATATATATATATATATAGCCTCAAGTTCGGCCACCAGAAACGCATCCGACAAAGTTACTCAATACCAGAACCAAATCAACGATAGAAACCTCTGCACTGATATCCGCCACGAAGGCCCAACCGACAAAGCAATACCCACTAGCCGTCTGCTGGTCCTGAGGTACAACTACCCCGCTGGAGCATACTCGATGCACTCTGCTACACAATTTGTGCCATACCATCATAGTCTATATCACATTAGTCTAGACAACCTGGCCCAATGATGACCAGTCAGCAATCAAGTATCATAATCCAAATTCGTCATATCAAGTTGAGAGAGAAAGCCACTAGAGCTTCTAATTTTTGATAATCACAAAACGATGTCGATACACATGATATACAACCACTACATAGGCGGACTAACGAGAACTTCAAGTCTCCAACACATATATAACACATGAATCACAATGCCTGATCCCGTACTTCACTGTACAAATACATAATGCACATCAAGCGTCCATTCATACCACGAAAGCCATTCAGAAATTTCACTATGCCATCAACGACTCAATTATTATAGTCGATCCAACAAGAGAATACCACCATACCACTGGATATTATCAGTTTACATTACCTTATCATTTTGGACCATATACCCTGCCAAATTACTAGAATAGCAGTACCATTTTCTTTAATCACCAGAAAGATCGATTCTTTAAATCACCTACAGCTGCCCGCGCTGCTAAATAATTTTAATGACTCCCCATATATTATGAACTGATCACAAAACCTTGAATATGCCATTATCAACTTTCCATCACACATCGAATATGCCGCACCACACTAAGATAACATGGAAATTCATATTCCTTTCCTACGCCGCAAACATCGGCGCACTCAACTAGTCAAGAACTTTCATGATCCCATATAGAGAAAACTCATTACACATTCCAAGCCTTACATACCAACAGGAAATACACTCATTTTTAAACCACGTTAAAACACATCATAAACTCTTGTCAGCACTTAAAATCTTTGTTGCACAATATCTGCAAGACTCATTACTTCAAACACATACCAGGATTTAATCGTATTCCTTATCATACCGCTTCGGTTTATTAACAAGTTGCTCCATTTACTCAATTTCTTTTCCGAACCATCTTTAACTTAGTATTAGCCTTTACTGTAGCACTACCATAACTCAACTCATGTTACCACACGAGACTCGTACATAAGACCACATGGTCTAAAACCCATAGGCCACTCTCAATGTTTCCCAAGAGTACCACATTCTACAATACTTGTTTTGAAGAACTTCATGCTATTTTTGAATTAGTATCATTACCTTTCAATACGAATACATAGAATCTCATCATTCACATAACGTAGAACAAGACTTGATCCCTTCTAACAAAAACACCGTCTTTAGCCACATACATAATCTTAAGGCATCCGTTACAAGCAAAATCTGGAACACCATAGGACTATTCTCGGGCGTCATTTACCCTTATTCAGTTGTAATTCAACTGTCTTATTGAACATAACCACTCGTTCCTTGCTAGAACTTTGACACCGCAAAACATGATTACATACAGATACAATTAGCTATCTTTCTTTTCTATACACCTAACATTCTTTACCAACATAAGTTCACAACATCCTAGTATTTCTTCATATCTACGAAGCACCATAACCTTTATCAAAATTTCCCAGTCTCAGTCACTTTACACAGTAATTTATCAATTGGGAAGGATCAAGTCCAAATCCCCAGTCACAATACCACCACGCTCGTCACATGACGCGTATATCATCTCGGCGTAGCACTGTATAGTGCAAATACGGGGTTTCAAACCCTCAGTACATTATCTATTGCCACCACGCACAAAATCAGCACCTCGATGCTCAAGTCATAGATAAGGTCCAGCCTCAAGTCATCCTGATTGGCCCAACATGAACTCACAGAGAGTATATCTCGCCCCTCGTTCGAGGAAATCACAAGCCATTAGGCAATTACATTACTGAGCGCTCGATGCGTACACGGACGTGTGGAAGGAATTTCACTGTACCGATCCACAAGACTCTACTAACCGGCTCAAGACTCATGAGGCCTAGTAAACCTAGGCTCTGATACCAACTTGTCACGACCCCAATCTGGTCGTGATGGCGCCCAACACATTGCTAGGCCAGCCTGACCAATCAATAACGATGACGGAGCTAGGAGCTCGCTTTATCTCACTTAAGCATGTCAAAATATGAAACAACAGTGATACATATATCGAAAACGGTGAACCAAGTCCCAAAATATACCAACTCCCATAGACCATAGGGTCAAGAGTCATGAGCCTCTACTGAACATAAGTGTATAATGGTTTACAAGATACCAAGTACGGAAAGAAACATTAATACAGAATCAAAAGATAGTAAGAAGGAACATCGAGTCTTTCGGACTCTGCAGCTACCTCAAATATCCTACAGATGTCGCCTCGCACAGCTACTGGATCACTGCTGAGAGGTACCTGGATCTGCACACAAGGTGCAGGGAGTAAAATGAGTACTGCCAGACTCAGTGGTAATAAACAGGGGTAAGACAGCGCAGATAAGAAATTCGCAATAAATCACTATGTAAAGTTGTAATCAATTACCCCGTCACATAATCGATATCAACTGTACATGTACCAACAAGTACCAGCAGAACAGTATAATAGCTAGCAGATGTAGCTAAATGCAATGCAATGCATGACATGACCGATACGGCGCGTAGCCCGATCCAATTTGGGTACCCGTGCTCACTGTGGGGGTTCAGACTCCGGAGGGGCTCCTACAGCCCAAGCACAATATCACCGCGGCGTGCAGTCCGATCCAACATATATACCACTGCGGCGCGCAGCCCGATCCACTACCAGTCAGCTAATATGCAAATACAGCCTCGCAGGCTCAAAAGTACATATTTCTTGCTTTTATATCAGTGTTAGAGTCTATCGGGGAAGTTAGGAGTGAATTGGATTGAAAACGAGGCATATAGCCTTTTTAAAGGAAACTTGAATAAGGAAAGTCAACCCGGAGTTGACTATTTAGTTAGAGAGCTCAGAATCAAATTCTGATGATTTGGTTAGTTCTGGGAAGTGATTTGTGACTTAGAGGGGTGATCGGAATTGAATTTGGAGGCCCGGTGTAGAAATAGGCTTGAATTGGCTAAGGTTGAATTTTGGCGAAATCCAAACGGTAGGTGAGATTTTGATCCGGGAGTTGGAATGGAATTCCGACAGTTTCAGTAGCTCCGTTAGGTGATTTTGGATGTGCCTGCAAAATTTCAGGTCATTCGGAGGTCGTTTGGTCGGGTTTTTGATCGAATGTCGATTTCGGAAGTTTTGAAGAAACTTAGGCTTGAATCCGTGTGTAATTGGTGATTTTGATGTTTAGGATGGTGTTTTTATGCTTGGAACAAGTTCGTATCATGTTTTGGAGTATGTTGGTGGTTTTCGTTGGGGTCCCGGGGCCTTCGGGGTGAATCCGGACCATCATCCGGCATTTTTGGAGCATGAAAAGTCTGCTGTAAATTGCAGATCACTGGGCACAATTTAAGCCTTTGCGTTCGCGAGGGCTATGCCGCGTTCGCGTAGGCTGGGGCCAGGTGACTATCGCGTTCGCGAGGGGTGGTGCCGCGTTCGCGTAAGAGGAAGCTGGGAAGCATCGCGTTCGCGATGGTTTGGGTCGCGTTCGCGTATAAGGAATTCATAAGGCATCGCGAACGCGTGAGGTATGTCGCGTTCGCGTAGAGGAAAAATCCGGGCTGGGGAGAATGGTCTTCGCGGACGCGTGACTGTGTGTCGCGTTCGCGATGAAGAACTGGAATAAGGTATCGCATTCACGTGAGAGGCGTCGCGAACGCGATGAAGAAATTTGACTGGCATGAGTTTAATTACAGAACAGAACCAGTCGCGGGTTTCATACCCCAAAATACCATTTTTGAGTTCTAGAGAGAGAGACTCACGGGAGATTGCTGGGAAATCATCGGGGTTTCGTCGGAGGTAAGTTTTGTGGCTTAATTACATCATTTTATCATGAAATCCTTGGTTAATTCCCTGTAAATGGAAGATTAAAGGTGGGTTTTGGCCCTAGGCCTAAATTATAGAAAATCACTGATTTGAGTGGGCAAATGGAGTCCGAATTCGGTAAATTTTATATGCCTAGACTCGTGTTGAGATGAGGGTTCCGAATATGTGACTTTCGTAATTTTTCGAGAAGCGTGCCGAAAGTCGGGTTTTGACAACTTTGGGAATTTTGATGTAAATTGAGTTGTTTTGACTGGGTATCGTCCCATTGGCCTAATTTGTTGTATTTCTACCGTATTTGATCAGATTCTACGCGTGCGGAGCTTGATTCTCGTGGCAAGGGCATTGCGGAGTAGTCGTCGCGCCGTATTGAGGTGAGTAATAGATGTGGGTGATGACCAGCGGGTTCGAAACCCCGTATACCACTTTGTGACGCTGTATAGCGGCGAGACACGTACTCGCATGTGAGTGCGGGGTCGATTGTGATTGGGGACTATGGCTTAGTCCGACTTGTTGGCACTGTGTTATGATATTGGCTATTCTTGAGCCGTCGAACCTCCTTCTTGGATGGTTGCATACTATATATTGTGATATTGGCCACTCTTGAGCCGAGGAACCCCCTTCTTGGGCGGTTGAGTATACTTGTGGGCCGTGAGCCACTTATTGGATCCCGCGAGGATCGTTATCATTGTCTTATCATATTGACATGTTAGTTACTACCAGTCCGTAGTTATTTCTGTTATCATGCTATTTCCAATCTCCTGGAACTTGGTATTACTGTTTTCCAACTGAAAAATGATAAAAAGGTTTTTAAACTACTTTTGAGCCTGCGAGGCTGTATTTGCATATTAGCTGACTGGTAGTGGATCGGGCCTGCACGCCGCAGCAGTATATATGTTGGATCGGACTGCACGCCGCAGTGATATTGTGCTTGGGTTGTAGGAGCCCCTCCGGAGTCCGAACCCCCACAGTGAGCACGGGCACCCAAATCGGATCGGGCTTCGCGCCGTAGCGGTCATATCATGCATTGCATTACATTTAGCTACATCCGCTAGCTGTTATACTGTTTTGTTGGTACTTGTTGGTACATGTACAGTTGATATTGGTTCTGTGACGAGGTATTTGATTACGACTTTACATAGTGATTTATCGCGGATTTCTTATCCGCGCTCGTCTTACCCTCGTTTATTACCACCGAGTCCGGCCGTACTCATTTTACTCCCCGCACCTTGTGTACGCATCTAGGTACCTCTCGCAGGTGATCCGATGAGGCCGTGCGAGGCGACATCCGTAGGATATTCGAGGTAGTCGCGAGTCCGCAGGACCCGATATTCCTTCTTACCGTCTTTTGATTCCGTATTGATGTTTCTTTCCGTACTTGGTATCTTGTAAACCATTATACACTTATGTTCGGAGAGGCTCATGACTCTCGACCCTTCGGTCTACGGGAGTTGGCACGTGTCGGGACTTGGTTCCCTCGTTTTTTTAATATATCTATCACTCGTTGTTTATTTCGTTATGCTTAAATTGGATAAAGTGACCTCGTGGCTCGGTGATTGTTGTTAATTGGTCGGCTGGCCTAGTAATGTATCGGGCGCCATCACGAGCGGATTTGGGGTCGTGACAAGTCTGAGTATCGCAGCCTAGGTTTACTAGGCCTCGCGAGTCTTCGAGCCGGTTAGTAGAGTCTTGCGGATCGGCACGGGGATGCCCGTACTTATCCTCGGGAGGTCGCGAACCTTTAGGAAACACTTCACATTTCTTGGAATTCTTATCGTGCGCACTTGATTCAGCTTGAGATATAATTTTTGAAATTCCTTCCATACGTCTGTGTACGCATCGAGCGCTCAGTAATGTAATTGCCTTATGGCTTGTGATTTCCCCGAACGAGGGGCGAGATATAATCTCGATGAGTTCATGTTGGGCCAGTCAGGATGACTTGAGGCTGGACCTTGTTTATGACTTGAGCATTGAGGTGCTGATTTTGTGAGTGGTGGCAATAGATAATGTACCGAGGGTTTGAAATCCCGTATTTTTGCACTATACAGTGCTGTGCTGAGATGGAATACGCGTCATGTGACGAGCGTGGTGGTATTGCGACTGGGGATTTGGACTTGATCCTTCCCAATTGATAAATTACTGTGTAAAGTGACTAAGACTGGGCTTATATCTATGTACTTGGGCTAGTAGCCATGTTTGGGGCCTTGTGCCGATTTGTAGAGTATTATGGAGGCTTACTAATGGATGAGTTGTTAATTGTTCGACTCTTATCTAAACTGTTGTGTAGCCCCGAGCTATGGGCGTGGTGAATATTTATCATATCTCGTAATTGGAAGGTAAAATGCCTTACGTGTAGTGGAACAAGTTTAAACTCAGGAAGACTAAAGTGATTTTGCTATGTGTATCCCGGTGGAAGGTATTGTGATGAAATGCTAAATTGAGAAGAAGTAGAAGGGTTGATCCTCATGTGTAATTGAAAGGTATTTGATATATGTTATGATTCGAGCAGGTACAGCGCAGGTTCAAGTATAAATTGTGATAATATGATTCGTATAGTATTGAGATTTAATGTTGTTGAAATACATTGTGATATCTTGTTGAGTTGTGGATGTATTGTTAGAATGGTTTGGTGATTCTCTGGCAGGTGGATAGACCAATTTACAAAGGAAACTCTGCCGAATTTTTTGGAAAATTTGGGACTTAGAAAAGCTTTTTGTCACCTAAAGAGTGGGCGTAACTGTTGTGTGTGAATGAATGCAAGAATTGCAAAAGAATTAATATTTCTGATGATTCGAACCTCCGCCGAAGCTTGTAAATGACTTGAGTTTAATCTAACTAGAACTTTGTTGCATCATTTGAGTAAGAAGGCTATGAGTGGCTAAAAGTGCTTTGATGTATGACTCCGAGCTAAGTTAGGGAGGTTGTTATTGATCAACTGATTGCACTGTCGTGTGCTGTGTTGGCTCTGTCTCTAGGTATGTTGGGAAATTTTGAAAAAGGTTATGGTGCTTCGTAGATATGAAGAAATACTAGGATGTTGTGAACTTATGTTGGTAAATAATGTTCGGTGTATAGAAAAGAAAGATAGCTAATTGTATCCGTATGTAATCATGATCTGCAGTGTCAAAGTTCTAATAAGGCATGAGTGGTTCTGTTCAACAAGACAGTTGACACTTACAACTGAATAAGGGTAAATGACGCCCGAGAATAGTCCTGTGGTGTTCCAGATTTTGCTTGTAACGGATGCCTTAAGATTTTGTATGTGGCTAAAGATGGTGTTTTCGTTAGAAGGGATCAAGACTTGTTCTATGTTATGTGAATGATGGGATTCTATGTATCCGTATTGGAAGGTAATAATACTAATTCAAAAATCGCATGAAGTTCTTCAAAACAAGTATTGTAGAATGTGGTACTCCCGGGAAACATTGAGAGTGGCCTATGGGTTTTAGACCGTGTGGTCTTATGTACGAGTCTCGTGTGGTAACATGAGTTGAGTTATGGTAGTGCTACAGTAAAGGCTAATACTAAGTTAAAGATGGTTCATAAAAGAAATTGAGTAAATGGAGCAACTTGTTAATAAACCGAAGCGGTATGATAAGGAATACGATTAATTATTGGTATATGATTGAAGTAATGAGTCTTGCAAATATTGTGCAACAAAGCCTTTGAGTGCTGACAATTGTGTAACTCGATATGGGTATAAGGACTCAGTCCTGGCAGTTTAACTTATGCAATGTAATTGGGAGAAAGAGTTTATGATGTGTTTTAACGTGGTTTAAAAATGAGTGTATTTCCTGTTGGTATGTAAGGCTTGGAATGTGTAATGAGTTTTCTCTATATGGGATCATGAAAGCCCTTGACTAGTTGAGTGCGCCGATGTTTGCGGCGTAGGATAGGAATATGAATTTCCATGTTATCTTAGTGTGGTATGGTATATGCGATGTGTTATGGAAAGTTGATAATGGCATATTCAAGGTTTTGTGATCAGTTCATAATATATGGGGAGTCATTAAAATTATTTAGCAGCGCGGGCAGTTGCAGGTGATTTAAAGAATCGATCTTTCTGGTGATTAAAGAAAATGGTACTGCTATTCTAGTAATTTGGCAGGGTATATGGTCCAAAAGGACAAGGTAATGTAAACTGATAATATCTAGTGGTATGGTGGTATTCTCTTGTTGGATCGACTATAATAATTGAGTCGTCGATGGCATAGTAAAACTCCCGAATGGCTTTCGTGGTATGAATGGACGCTTGATGTGCGTTATGTATTTGTACAGTGAAGTACGGGATGAGGCATTGTGATTCATGTGTTATATATGTGTTGGAGACTTGAAGTTCTCGTTAGTCCGCCTATGGAGTGGTTGTATATCATGTGTATCGACACCGTTTTGTGATTATCGAAAATCAGAAGCTCTAGTGGCTTTCTCTCTTAACTTGATATGACGAATTTGGATTATGATACTTGATTGTTGACTGGTCATCATTGGGCCAGGTTGTCTAGACTAATGTGATATAGACTATGATGGTATGGCACAAATTGTGTAGCAGAGTGCATCAGAGTATGCTCCAGCGGGGTAGTTGTACCTCAGGACCAGCGGACGGCTGGTGGGTATTGCTTTGTCGGTTGGGCCTTCGTGGCGGATATCAGTGCAGAGGTTTCTATCGTTGATTTGGTTCTGGTATTGAGTAACTTTGTCGGATGCGTTTCTTGTGGCCGAACTTGAGGCTATATATGTTTACCATAATGAGCAACTTGACTCGACGCGCATTTCTTTGGCGAGGGTTCTATATGGATCGGGTGGCGCGCCGCCACAGGTACTGTTATTTGGATCGGGTGGCACGCCGCCACGGGTATGGTATCTGGATCGGGTGGCACGCCGCCACGGGTATGTCATTGGAGCGGGTTGCACGCCGCAACAGTGTAATGTGAAAATAAAGTTAGTTATATGTTACCTGGTATACAATACCTCCTGGCTTCTGAGGAAGAGTTTGTATTGAGTATCGCTTGGAGAATGGCACATCGGTTGTGTTCTTTCAGGATTTGATAGCATACGTTAATTGTTTCACCGTGGGTGAGGTTGATTGCTTGGGTTCGGACCTAAATATGTGCGGGGTTGATCGTTTTGAGCTTGGTAAATTGAGGTGCTTCATGAGTAATAGTGTTTGGATAGAATCATGAATCGTGGCAAGGCCACGTGATGTTATGACCTTTCGAGAAGGAGTCATGTACTCTATTTCTATAATGCGAGATGCGATCTCAGTTCTATGTTATGATGGCACAAAGGAATTGAATTACAGCTCTCTTGTTGAAGACAGTTGTCATGATTTGAGTATGTTCGGATGTCTCTATCGGAGCCTGTGTTGTGCTCGTCGTGGCTTAGGCCGGTGTTGAGGTGACATATCACCAGTGCGTGTGTTATAATCGAAATGATCATTTGAGTCATTATGGAGAGCGAGCATATGTGATTTCAGTGGGTTAGAAAGGTAATACCGAGATTTGGGTCCGAAATCTATTGTGGTATCAGTTAAAAGTGAAATGGATTCATGAATGGTTGACCTGAGAGATGGGTTCGATATATCGCGTGTTCAGTTGCCGTGGACATGATATGAAGGTGTTGGAAAAAGACTCTATCTAATGAAAAAGGTTTTTCAATTGGTATTTGGTTATCGTGAGAAATTATTGTGATTAGAGACTATTGTCTCGAGTGATTGGGTTGTTTGATACATCATATGATCTCACCCGGAGTGGTGAGTATGGGTTATTGCAGTGGATTCTAGTGTATCCTGAGTATAGGCATGGGATTAGCAATTGGTATATGATTTCGGAAAGTTCAATGTGGTTTATTTATGGTTCAGATGGTCTGTGAGATTTCAGTTATATGGTGTTTCGGGCTTATGAGAGATAGGGTGACGTGTGATCGCCCGAATATATGCTTGGTAAGGTCATTCAGCTATTGAGTTGCTTCTAGTACCACTCTGGTACGCTCGAGGACGAGTGTTTGTTTAAGTTGGGGAGAATGTGACGACCCGGCCCGTCGTCACGGGAATTACCACCCCGTTATGTTGTAATTTCATGTTTTATGCTTTTATATCAGTGTTAGAGTCTATCGGGTGAGTTAGGAGTGAATTGGATTGAAAATGAGGCATATAGCCTTTTTAAAGGAAACTTGAATAAGGAAAGTCAACCCGGGGTTGACTATTTGGTTAGAGGGCTCGGAATCGGGTTCTGATGATTTGGTTAGTTCCGGAAGGTGATTTGTGACTTAGGGGAGCGATCGGAATTGAATTTGGAGGCCCGTGTAGAAATAGGCTTGAATTGGCTAAGGTTGAATTTTGGCGAAATCCGAACGGTAGGTGAGATTTTGATCCGGGGGTCGGAATGGAATTCCGACGATTTCAGTAGCTTCGTTAGGTGATTTTGGATATGTCCGCAAAAGTTTAGGTCATTCGGACGTCGTCTGGTCGGGTTTTTGATGGAATGTGTAATTCGGAAGTTTTGAAGAAACTTAGGCTTGAATCCGTGTGTAATTGGTGATTTTGATGTTTAGGATGGTGTTTTTATGCTTGGAACAAGTTCGTATCGTGTTTTGGAGTATGTTGGTGGTTTTCGTTGGGGTCCCGGGGGCCTCGGGGTGAATCCGGACCATCATCCGGCATTTTTGGAGCATGAAAAGTCTGCTGTAAATTGCAGATCACTGGGCACAATTTAAGCCTTTGCGTTCGCGAGGGCTATGCCGCGTTCGCGTAGGCTGGGGCCAGGTGACTATCGCGTTCGCGAGGGGTGGTGCCGCGTTCGCGTAAGAGGAAGCTGGGAAGCATCGCGTTCGCGATGGTTTGGGTCGCGTTCGCGTATAAGGAATTCATAAGGCATCGCGAACGCGTGAGGTATGTCGCGTTCGCGTAGAGGAAAAATCCGGGCTGGGGAGAATGGTCTTCGCGGACGCGTGGCAGTGTGTCGCGTTCGCGATGAAGAACTGGAATAAGGCATCGCGTTCACGTGAGAGGCGTCGCGAACGCGATGAAGAAATTTGACTGGCATGAGTTTAATTACAGAACAGAACCAGTCGCGGGTTTCATACCCCAAAACACCATTTTTGAGGAGACTCACGGGAGATTGCTGGGAAATCATCGGGGTTTCGTCGGAGGTAAGTTTTGTGGCTTAATTACATCATTTTATCATGAAATCCTTGGTTAATTCCCTGTAAATGGAAGATTAAAGGTGGGTTTTGGCCCTAGGCCTAAATTATAGAAAATCACTGATTTGAGTGGGCAAATGGAGTCCGAATTCGGTAAATTTTATATGCCTAGACTCGTGTTGAGATGAGGGTTCCGAATATGTGACTTTCGTAATTTTTCGAGAAGCGTACCGAAAGTCGGGTTTTGACAACTTTGGGAATTTTGATGTAAATTGAGTTGTTTTGATTGGGTGTCGTCCCATTGGCCTAATTTGTTGTGTTTCTACTGTATTTGATCAGATTCTACGCGTGCGGAGCTTGATTCTCGTGGCAAGGGCATTGCGGAGTAGTCGTCGCGCCGTATTGAGGTGAGTAATAGATGTGGGTGATGACCAGCGGGTTCGAAACCCCGGTATACCACTTTGTGACGTTGTATAGCGGCGAGACACGTACTCTCATGTGAGTGCGGGGTCGATTGTGATTGGGGACTATGGCTTAGTCCGACTTGTTGGCACTGTGTTATGACATTGGCTATTCATGAGCCGTCGAACCTCCTTCTCGGATGGTTGCATAATATATATTGTGATATTGGCCACTCTTGAGCCGAAGAACCCCCTTCTTGGGCGGTTGAGTATACTTGTGGGCCGTGAGCCACTTATTGGATCCCGCGAGGATCGTTATCATTGTCTTATCATATTGACATGTTAGTTACTACCAGTCCGTAGCTATTTCTGTTATCATGCTATTTCCAATCTCCGGAACTTGGTATTACTGTTTTCCAACTGAAAAATGATAAAGAGGTTTTCAAAACTACTTTTGAGCCTGCGAGGCTGTATTTGCATATTGGATGACTGGTAGTGAATCGGGCTGCGCGCCGCAGCAGTATATATGTTGGATCAGACTGCACGCCGCAGTGATATTGTGCTTGGGTCGTAGGAGCCCCTCCGAGTCCGAACCCCCACAAGTGAGCACCGGTACCCAAATTGGACCTGGCCACGCGCCGTAGCGGTCATATCATGCATTGCTTTGCATTTAGCTACATCTGATAGCTGTTATACCGTTTTGCTGGTACTTGTTGGTACATGTACAGTTGATATTGGTTCTGTGACAGGGTATTTGATTACAACTTTACATAGTGATTTATTGCGGATTTCTTATCTCGCTGTTGTTTACCCCCGTTTATTACCACCGAGTCCGGCAGAGTACTCATTTTACTTCCCGCACCTTGTGTGCGGATCCAAGTATCTCTCGGCAGTGATCCAGTAAGCTGTGCGAGGCGACATCCGTAGGATATTCGAGGTAGCTCAGAGTCCGCAGGACCCGATATTCCTTCTTACCGTCTTTTGATTCTGTATTGATATTTCTTTCCGTACTTGGTATCTTGTAAAACAGTATAACAGCTAGCAGATGTAGCTAAATGCAATGCAATGCATGATATGACCGCTACGACGCGTAGCCCGATCCAATTTGGGTAACCGTGCTCACTGTGGGGGTTCAGATTCCGGAGGGGCTCCTACAGCCCAAGCACAATATTACTGTGGCGTGCAGTCCGATCCAACAGATATACCGCTGCGGCGCGCAGCCCGATCCACTACCAGTCAACTAATATGCAATTACAGCCTCGCGGGCTCAAAATAGTTTTGAAAACTTTTTTATCATTTTTCAGTTGAAAACAATACTATCAAGATCCAGAGAATGGAAATAACATGATAACAGTAAATAGTTACGGACTGGTAGTAAACTAGCATGTCAATATCACAAGACAATGATAACGATCCTCGCGGGATCCAATAGCTGGCTCACAGCCCATAAATATGCTCGACCATCCGAGAAGGAGGTCTAACGGCTCAAGAGTAGCCAATATCACAATGTAGTATGCAACCATCCGAGAAGGAGGTTCGACGGCTCAAGAATAGCCTAATATCATAACACAGTAACAACAGGTCGGACTAAGCAATAGTCCTCAATTCACAATCGACCCCGCACTCACAAGAAAGTGCGTGTCTCGCTGCTATACATCGTCACAAAGTGGTGTACCGGGGTTTCGAACCTGCTGGTCATCACCCACATCTATTACTCACCTCAATACAGCGCGGCTACTACTCCTCAATGCCCTTTCCACGAGAATCAAGCTCCGGACGCGTAGAATCTGATCAAATACAGTAGAAATACAACAAATTAGGCCAATGGGACGACACCCAATCAATACCATTCGATTTACACCAAAAATGGCAAAGTTGCCAAAACCCGACTTTCGGTACGCTTCTCGAAAAATCATGAAAGTCACATATTCGGAACCCTCATCTCGATACGAGTCTAAGCATATCAATTTTACCAAATTCGGACTCCATTTTGCCCATTCAAAACCTTGATTTTTCTAAAGTTCAAGCCTAGGGTTAAATCTTCCATGAATCACCCCAAATCCCTCTATTTTCATGATATAATTGCATAATATTATCAATACTAATCATAGTTTAAGTCCATAGTTGATTACCTGATGATTTCCCTTGATTTTCTCTTCAAAATCGCCCAAATCGCCTCCTTAAGACGAGACCCAAATGTGTGAAATGTTTCTGAAATTTTCTAACTTCTGATACAATTAACTCACTGCGATTTTCGCTTCTGCGGATAAACTTCCGCTCCTACGAGCCCGTATCCGCGACCAACCGGTCGCTCCTGCGAAAACTCCCGCTTCTGCGCACCAGAGTCCTCTTCTGCGCACTCGCCTAGGCGATCACTCCTCCGCTCCTGCGGATCTCTCTAATCCGCCTCTAGACCGCTTCTGCAGCGCACCGTTCGCACCAGCGACACCGCCTCAGCCGAACAAGACCCGCTTCAGCGAACATAAGCGCTTCTGCTCTCCTCAGTCCGCTCCTGCGGACTCGCTCCTTTGCTCCTATTTCCGCAGGAGCGAAAACAACAGAAAAGAATCACAAACCTGCAATTTTCCCCATTTTCTCCCGTTTAGCCATCCAGAGTACTCTAACCTGCAATTCTTCATCCAAACACACCAACACATCCTAATACATTATTCGAACTTGATCCAATCCTCAAAGCACGTCTAACAACATCAAACCCCATAATTCACATCGAATTCAAGCCTAAATTCCTTAAAACATTCCGAATTACACAATCAATCAAAAACCCGACCAAACGACGTCCGAATGATTTGAAAATTTGCGGACGTATCCAAAATCACATAACGAAGCTACAGGAATTGTCGGAATTCCATTCCGACCCCCGGATCAAAATCTCACTTACCGTTCGGATTTCGCCAAAATTCAACCTTAGCCAATTCAAGCCTATTTCTACACTGGGCCTCCAAATTCAATTCCGATTGCTCCCCTAAGTCACAAATCACCTCCCGGAACTAACCGAATCATCAGAATCCGATTCTAAGCCCTCTAACCAAATAGTCAACTCCGGGTTAACTTTCCTTATTCAAGTTTCCTTCAAAAAGGTTATATGCCTCATTTTCAATCCAAATCACTCCTAACTCACCCGATAGACTCTAACACTGATATAAAAGCATAAAACATGAAATTAACATAACGGGGTGGTAATTCCCGTGATGACGGGCCGGGTCGTCATAATTAAGATAGTTTACCGCTATTTGATATTATAACTTTGCTTTTCGGGGTTCCACTTCCTCTCCTTCTGTTTCAATTTTGTAGACAACATCCATCCCATACAGCACCTTGCCAAAGACAACATGATGCCCATCCAACCTAACCATGGAACGGAAGTAAACGTTTTAAAAGGTGACCCAAATTTCAGTATATGCTTGACTCGTGTACAACCAACATGGAGTGCAACACAGTAAACAATTTAAGGTCAAGCAAATTAAAAGTTGAGTAGTAGATAAGTTACATGGTGGCTTTCAATAAAAGTGAATGTACGCTTTCTTTGTTGTAGAGTCTATTGATGGACTATGGATTCTGCTTGAATTTTAACAGTTGAGTCGTATTTATATTTGCATTTGACTACTGATGAACTGAATGTTCTCTTCACTTTGTCCTCCTTAGAGGCGGATGCAGCTTAGTATCGATGCATTCCTCTGAATTCAATATTTTCAACAGGAATCATATATGTGTGTGTGTGTGAAAAAACCACTGAAGTTTAGACAGATGGTAAATGTTGTAGCCTTATTAAATACAGTATCAATTGTCACACCAGTTGCATTCAATGCAACATTAGTCTCCAATTTTTCACTTTTCCCTACAACTGCTACTGCTGCATGATACTTGGCAGTGGTAACTCGATCAAATTGTGCACCTTCTACCTCTGATTTATCCACTGATTTAACAGGTGTAACAACTCGATCACTAGTTGCTTTTATAGCAGTAGAAGCCTCCAGATTTGCACCTGCACCAATTCCCTAAGCTAGAGTCCCCTTCTCAAACCCCTGCTCCCTTTCAACTCGAGCATACTTCAAAACATCAGCTTCAATGCAAACTTTAACACCTGGAGGATCAGCTATTACTTTTACCATATCCTTTCATCTATTGTTTTGATATAATGTTATACCATCAGATATTACATTACCAACCAGTGTAGTACCATTAGTTCGATCACCATTTGTCATTCCATCCTTGGCCTTATTTTGACTTATAAGGGCTACAGGTTTCAGACTTTCTTTCACTCCCCTTTGATCCACCTCCTGAGTATTTTTATTAGAATGCGCAAGTGTAAATTCCCCAATACATGCAACATCCCCTGTAGCACTAGTTGACAGAATGGCTGCAGCAGAAGCAAGTTTATCATAAGCATGCACTATAATATTGATAACATTAGAAATCCTTGCTAGTGCTATCCTAGCAGGAACATCTCGAGAAGGCTTAGCTTGACCTTTATCTATTTTTGGAACATCACATATAGTGATATCTCCAATTACTCGATTCATCCCATTCTCATTGTACTCCCTAAAACTTTGTTGTATAGATTTTTTTTACTTAATTATGATTTACAGGTACATATGAGTATGAAAAGGCAAAAAATGTAAGAGTAAGCGTGGAACAGAGAACTTCGATTAGCAAAAATAAAAACTATAATGCAATAGCTTCTAATTAGAATAAGCAAGCTAAGAAGGATAGTCTTGAGCCTCTTGGTTTTGGTCCAATATTGGAATCTGATGCTTCCTTTTCTGATGAAGAAGCGATGCAAGGCACTCTGAGAAGCAATACAAGTATATTATTTTCTTAAGTTATAATCTTTGTTGTTGTTATTATACTGATTTTTTTTACTTAATTGTGATTTACAGGTCCATATGAATCTGAAAAGGCCAAATAAGTAAGAGCAAACTCTAAACAGAGAACTTTGATGGGCAAAAATAAAAACTATAATGCAGTAGCTTCTCATCAGAATAAGCAAGCTGAGAAGGATAATCTTGGGCCTCATGGTTTTGATGCAATATTGGAATCTAATGCTTCCTTCCCTGATGAAGAAGCGACGCAATGCACAAAAAGAAGTGAAATAAGTATATTATTGTCTTAAGTTGTAATATTTTGTTATTATTGTAATGATTTTTTTATATGTTTTAATTAATTGATATTACATGTTCACATGAAACTGAAAAGGCCAAAAAAGTGAGAGGAAAAAATAGGTGTAAAAAAGTTGTAGGACTCAAAGCTGGAGAAAAGTTGAGAGTCACTTTTTACAACAATCGAGTTGTTGGGAAGCATCATGCCTTATTTTCGAGAAACTTAGGTGTATTAGTTCGTGACCGTAATATGTGTCCATTGCGCATACACTCATGGTCAGAAATCGAAGAATATAAGCTCGAGCACATGTGGCAATCTTTACGGTAAGAATTTAAAGTATTACTATCATGATCCTCATTTTAATCTTGGCATACACCTATTCTTCTGTTATTAATATTCACTCATGCATATTTGCTGCTTCAAGTTTGGCTAACCTCTCATTTTGACTGTTGCAGGTATATTTGTGCATAAGTATCTTTCTTTTGCCTGTCAAATAGAACCAAATATCAACTGATGTTCGCTTCACTTTCTTTCTTTATGGAATATGCCCTCTTTATAAATTACTCGTATAACCATTATGAGCTTTATAATCTCTTGTGATACACATAGTTGGTTAAAATTTTATTTTTTAATGATTTTTTTTACTTTCATTATTAATGATACTTGTGAAATAATGTAGGACAAATTTGATAGTGATAACATAAATGATCAACGAGATCATGTCTTGAAACACATGAAAACGTTATGGAACAATTGGAGAGGATCGATGCACAAGAACATAAAGTCTAAACCATTCCGTGATGATTTAAGAGAGGTGCCAGAGGGGGTAGACGAGAGTGATTGGAAATGGTTGGTCAAAGAACATTTTTTAACTGAAAATATTTAAGGTGTGATTTCATAGATATTTATTAACATTGTGTTATATTAAGTGGCTAACCACAATTTTGCCGGTATATTGTTAATATAGGAGACAAGTACAAGAAACTCAGTCAATAGGTCTAAGTTGAGTATGCCTCATCGTACGGGTAGTAAACTGATTCAGAGAGATCATTTATGAATTGGTGAGTAAATCTTATAATTCTATTAAGAAACCTCGTCTTTGTTTCAAAAATTTCTTTGGCTTGTTTATTGTAATGTGGAGGGAGGTAAAGATGGTAATCCACCAGATATGACAACTATTTTTTTAGACTCGTAAGAAGGACAACAAGCTTGTCGAACCTGAAACTAGTGAGTAATATGTATGTTTACTCATAGATTTCAATTTATATTATTTATTTATTGTGTTGTATTATTTTAATTAAATAATTTTTTATTTTACATGATAAAATCAAAGAATTGGTGCAATCTGAATCGTCTCTTACACATATTGAGGTTGTAGAAAGGTGCTTCGGACCTTAACAAAAGAGTCATGTAGTTGGATTTGGTGGTGGGATAACCGCTAAGGAGATGAAAGGTGGTAACTCCTCTAAAGCTGCATTGTTGGAAAAGCGGAATGCTACTGTAAAAGAAATGAATCGCTAAAAGGACGTTTGGAAGGGCTAGAGAGTAAATATGATGATCTAGGGAGTAAATACGCACAACTTGCAAAGATAGTATTTGATCAGCCTTCATCACCATCTTCAAGTGATCAATACATTGAATCATTAACGAGTTAGTACATTGAAAATCCTATTTTACTCAAACATGCCATGCTAGTTGTCATTTTCCATCTCATCTTATTCATCCTCTTCTACTTGATAAGCCCAAATCTTATGATTGCACAAGAACTCACTTGTAACAGTTAATTGCTCCTTAGAAATCAGCACCTTATTTGTAGAATTTGCTTGAGATATTGAGGCCATACCCAAACCAAGAAAAAGTTAAAATCCGTTATTTTGGAATTACTTAATGGCAAAGTAAGGAAACACAATATTGTTAGGAAATAAACCTCTGCTAGCCATGCATCAGATTCTTTCAAGCTGAAATTTGTTTCAAGTTGTTTGAACTTGGGGTAAATGCAAGCGCTAGGTGCATAGAAGAACCTGAACAATACGATGGTCAGACGTCAAACTAATCTAAAAAAAATTAATGTATTTGAATTAACTTGACAAATAAAGATAATTGGTAATGAATCAACTCCTCGTACTTTTAAACTTGAATTTTTTGCTTTAGAAAACCGGAAAAAAACATCAAACCAAGATAAAGTCATTTAATGTTGGTTATTCACTATAGATATTAGTTGCTGCCCCGAATTACCTTGTTCCCCGAACGGAATCTCTTGTGCCGATGTGCAAGTTGTCCAAGCTCCAGAACCTAATTTTGAAAGCTGAGGGTGTTTATTTATTGTTCGGAAGGATGGTGAATTGGTTGACTTCTCATACTGGAAATGCATAAAGGGGTTAATCGGAAAAAACTATCCACTCTATGCTGACATCTTTATTCTCAGGCATTTTCGGAGGCGTAGACGTAATGACTGAATGTATCATTTTGAACTCGTAGCAACCCTGAATTTTATGCAACAAAAATTCTTTTACTTTTGTCGAGCACATTATGCTGAAGTGTCAATCAAAGAGTTGAAGGTTATAAAGTTCGTGTTTATTGGAAGCTTACTGGAATATACATTCCATATAATTTCCATTCCAACTACTTTATCTACAAATCTACACTCTGTAGAATTCAAGTTACTACAGTGATCAACAATGTAGCTTCTCCTTCCTTAGTAGTCTACAGTGTCCACTTCCCACGTATCAATCTAATCTAAATCAATATCGACTAAGTTGGGGATTAAAATGGTTTTAATGTGGTTAACAGTGTCATGAATGCACAATTTCATGGATCTGTTTCATGTTACACGAACACATAGGTTCATGGATCTGTTTCAGTTACAGATGCTTCAATATGTCCTTCCCCTGCTATTTGTTGATTATTACCAGTGTTTGATTTATTCAATACCTCCTCTTGTATATTTATTCTAGATCTTGAAGGAGTCATATCACGTTGTCAATTATTCCTAGAATTAGCACTGTTTACAGCCTTATAAAGCCTTGTCAAGGCTGTAGTAGTAGGAATATCATCTGTAGGTTATGATTATGCCAATCATGCAGCCTCCAAATGCAAGATTTGTCAGCGTCTGAAAACAAAACAAAGGTCAGCAACAGTGATCCTGAAATCACCATTTAATCAAAAGTCACTCGAATTTGCTCGAGTTTTCCTTCAAAATAGTAAGTTTATGATGTTCGCTGTAATTACAAACTCGATCAACAGTACATTAATAAAATGAGCAACTGACATTGAATAGTATGGGCAAGTGACTGATCTCAAACAAATAAGAAGAAATGAACCTCTTTTGGCAGATCTTACTGCCTGAGGAATCAGGATATGAAAAGCACGCCAGTCAGGGTAGTTCCTTTTAGCTTATCTCTCCTTATCTTGTAGAATCTATTTCGAATACTGTCTTACTAAAAGATATGTATGCATAAAAAGTGTAAAAACTACAACTCTCATTGTTGAAATTATCCGCTTCTATCCAAAGGACTTAAAAAGTTAGCTGAAACATAGAAAGGAAAAAAAGAGGTGAAAGTGGCTGCAAAGCTCTAACTTTTATAAGCAGAGATTGTTTTGTGAAAAGGGCTCATAAGGCAGAGGAAGAGTCGACTGCAAATCGATCTTCACTATTTGAGTTTGGTAATGATAAATTTACTGTTGGTTATTGAAAACACAGAGAAATAGTAAGTCGAGATGGACACATGAAGCAGTGGTGCTTAATTTAATAAGTTTCAAACCTGCTGGTTTTTATCTTCAAGTGCAATAGTGGTGCTTAATTTAATTGTTTGTGTTTTATGTAACTGTAGCATAATGTAACGACCCGGCCGGTCGTTTTGGAAAATTACGCCCCAATCCCCAATTTAACTGTTTCCCTAAGTTCATTTCTGCTATTGTGGTTTGCCGGGAGAGTCGGTTCTGAAATTTGAGGTATTTTGGGACACTTAGTCCCTAAATGCGAGCTTTAAAGATAGAAAATGGTCCATAACCGGAACAGTGTTAAGACGATCTCGGAACGGAAATCCGATGGCTCCATTAGCTCCGTTGGGTGATTTCGGGGTTGGGAGCGCGTTCGGAATGTATTTTGGAGGTCCTTAGCTCATTAGGCTTGAAATGCCGAAGGTTGAAATTTTGGCGAATCCGAACGATAGGTGAGATTTTGATCCGGGGGTCGGAATGGAATTTCGACAATTTCTATAGCTTCGTTATGTGATTTTGGATATGTCCGCAAATTTTCAGGTCATTCGGACGTCGTTTGGTCGGGTTTTAGATCGAATGTGCAATTCGGAAAGTTTTAAGAAATTTAGGCTTGAATTTGATGTGAATTATGGATTTTGATGTTGTTAGACATGTTTTTATGGTTGGAATGAGTTCGTATCGTGTTTTGGGGTATGTTGGTGGTTTTTGTTGGGGTCGCGGGAGCCTCGGGATAAATTCGGGGGTCCAAACGGACCAATTTGTGCCAAAAGGCACTGCTGTTTTGCTGCAATAATTGCAGAGAATTTTTGCTCTCTGCAATCGCGAAGTTTCGAATGCGATCGCGTAAGGCAGCGTTTGGGTGTATCGCGATCGCGTGGTAATGTCTGCGATCGCGTAAGCCAATGTCGGAATGCCGTGCGATCGCGTTTGGGTTCACGCGATCGTGTAAGGTCAAGTCCGGATGCAATGCGATCGCGGGGCTGGAGTTGTGATCGCGTAGGGATCTTTGGTTGTTCACTGCGATCGCGTAGAAGAAAAATCAGGCCCCAGGGATTTGTGCATCGCGATCGCGAGCCCAGTGCTGCGATCGCGTAGGGTTAAATGGCCTGGCAGTGACTTTAAGTCCAGAACATTTCAGTCGCGGCCTAACACACCAAAACCGCCATTGTTGAGCTCCAAGAGAGGATTTTGAAGGGGAAACACTGGGATATCATCGGGAAATTATCGGGGGTAAGTTTCTTGACCTTAATTCATTGGTTTATCATGAAATCCGTGATTATTTCACTGAAAATGAGAGATTAAAGGTGGGTTTGAGCCCTAGGCCTAAATGTTAGACAATCTTTGATTTGAATGGGAAAACGGAGTCCGATTTCGATAAATTTTATATGCACGGACTCGTATTGAGATAAGGAACCCGAATATATAACTTTCGTGATTTTTCGATAAGCGTACCGAAAGTCAGGGTTTTGGCAACTTGTGGATTTTGGTGTATTTTGAGTTATATTGATTGGGTAATGCCCAATTGGCCTATTTTGATGTGATTCTATTGAATTTTATCAGATACTACACTTGTGGAGGCCGACATTCGCGGCAAGAGGGTTATTTCTTAGCGGTTTTGTACTGGAATTGAGGTAAGTGGCTTGTCTAACCTCGTGTGGGGGACTTTCACCCCTAGGATATTATGTGATACTTTAAATGCCTTGTACGCGAGGTGACGGGCGTGTACATGTGCTCGGTTGTTGAACACATACTTTACTTAAAATGTTCGATGAGTGATATTCCTGTTTTTAGTCGTTAAATTCGATATTTCTACCCGGTAGCAGTTAGAAAAGCATGATTAGGTAGTATTTAACTCGTCTAGTTGCCTAATTGTCTTACTTGAGTTTTCTTGGTAATCGCCGGCGCCGTTTATCGGCGAAGTTATAGTTAAGCATATTATACTTCTCTCGGTGTATTCCTTTACTTGCTGTGTTTGTGGACCTGCGGGTTCGATTCCCGGAGATCTTGAGATTTATTGAAATGTGGACTGCGGGTTCGATTCCGGAGATCCCGAGATTTATTGAAATATGGACTGCGGGTTCGATTCCCGGAGATCCCGAGATTTATTGAAATGTGGATCTGCGGGTTCGATTCCCGAAGCTCCCGAGATTTATTGAAATGTGGACCGCGGGTTCAATTCCGGAGATCCCGAGATTTATTAAAATGTGGATCGCGGGTTCGATTCCCGAAGATCCCGAGATTTATTGAGATGTGGACCGCGGGTTCGATTCCCGGAGATCCCGAGATTTATTGAGATGTGGACCGCGGGTTCGATTCCCGGAGATCCCGAGATTTATTCGAGAATGGACCGCGGGTTCGATTCCCGGAGATCCTGAGATTTATCGAGATGTGGACTGCGGGTTCGATTCCCGGAGATCCTGAGATTTATTGAGACGTGGACTGCGGGTTCGATTCCCGGAGATCCTGAGATTTATTGAGACGTGGACTGCGGGTTCGATTCCCGGAGATCCTAAGATTTATTGAAATGCAGATTGCGGGTTCGATTCCCGAAGATCCTGAGATTTATTGAATTGTGGACTGCGAGTTCAATTCCCACAGGTCCTGGACTTGTTTTATTGAGTTGGTTATTTGTTATTAGCTTAAATTGTAGACGGTTGCAGTAATCATTTTATTATTGTTATTGCGGAAATTATTATCATTTAAACTGTTTATTATTGTTATTATCACTATATTATTGCTTCTCAGTAGGGCCCTGACCTTCCTCGTCACTACTCCATCGAGGTTAGGCTTGGCACTTACTGAGTACCGCCGTGGTGTACTCATGCTACTCTTCTGCACACTTTTGTTGTGCAGGTCCAGGTACATCAGGACAGGCCCATACTAAGTGATATCAGCAGCACATTTGGAGACCTCGAGGTACGATCTGCTACGTCCGCGGATCCGGAGGCTCTCCTTCTATTCTGATAGTTCGGGTAGATGTTTCTCCTTCCTTTCGTTGTTTAGATACTATTTACACATAGAGCCACAGTTGTATTTCTCTTTTAGTCTGTGTTATCCGTGGGATTCCGGGTCTTGGTGGTGTTATATACGGTGTGTTCTTGACGGGTGTATGTGCCAAAGCGGCACGGATTACATATCTTTTTATGCTATTCTTCCGCTGTTTCTTATTTAAGTGTTTATAGCTTGTATATTCCGCAACGTGTTAGGCTTACCTAGTCGTGGGGGACTGGGTGCCATCACGACATGTTCACGATTGGTGAACTAGGGTCGTGACAAGTTGGTATCAGAGCACTAGGTTCATAGGAGTCACGGGACACAGACCGGTTACTTAGAGTCTCGCTGATCGATACGGAGACGTCTGTATTTATCTACGAGGGGCTATGTAACTGTTTAGGAAACTCTTCAATTCTTTGAATTCCTTATCGTGCGCCATTTATTCAGTTAGAGCCTATGTCATATGTTCTTTTGCATCCACTCGTGTATTGAAATTGCGCACTCGGTATCAAGTATGCGCTGACGGTTCATGATGCTGCAGAGGGATTTCAAGGGAGTCAAGAATTTACTCAACCATTGTTACCGCGTGTCATCCATATCGATAATGCAAGAGAATTGAGAGATCTTCAATTGTGCACGTGGGGGTGCACTAGATTCCGACATTCGATTGATAAGTACGGTCTTGAGAAGGTTTACTTAACTGCCTAATCGTCACAGCAATAGAAGAATCACAAGGCGGATGTAGATCTAAAGATGGTTGGTGGTAATAAAGACTATATGGTTCATATGAGATATCTATTTAGCGAAGGATTCAGCCAGCAGAGATACTGGGGGGATATGAGTTTAACTGTCTTAAGAAGGACATGTGCCAAACGAATGTCTTGGGTTGTCTTATGATGAAGACGTACAAATGATAAAGGCTATTGTCATGGATTAGCAAGATGTATCTTAAGGCTTCGTGCCAAGTGAAAGGATTTCACTATCAACGATCAAATTATGGGTCATGTGTCATATCAGATTTGGCCTGCGATGTATTTAGGTACTATTCAAAAAGTTCTTGAAAACTTGCGGATGGGCAAGAGTTGAGGCTCGTATGGCATGATGTTGGGACTTTAGATGTTCCTGTGTCCCTAATAAATTGTATTTTTCATTATAAGCAGGGAAGATTTTGGTGAAGGCTACATGGTGCTTCGTAGGTGTGAGAATCACAGTATGTCTTATGCTGTCGCGGTAAATAATGCTCGATGCATGGAGCGAGAAGATGTTTGGTTGTATTGGGATGAGGTCATACCCTATGGTGTTAGAGTGCTAATAGAGCACGGGTGGTTATATTCGTTGGATCAAGTGAGTTGCAGTTGAATAATAGTAAATGACTTGAGAGAATGGTTCTAATGTGTTCGAGAGTCGTGTAATAGTGGCTTTAGGCTAAATGGGAGAGTCCCACCGCTTAAGATTGGGTCGCATGGTTAATTACCTGTGTGAATTCTGGATACTAGCGTATTATTGTGTTATTGCAGCCACGGAAAAGGGCCATGAGTGGTAATTTGAGTATATAAATTATTGAATGCATGTTATGGTTAGCCTTACTGGCTCGTGTTCAAACTTGAGGAAAGATTCATGATTTATGCCTCGTATAGGTGCAGGCTTCGCGGGAAGTGGTTCCGTTGGGGGCTTTATCGAGAGGGTATTCATATGTAATAAAATTCAGTAGAGTTGGTTGCGTACTAGGGCAAGTCAGGGCCGGATGGCTCTCAATAGCGGCCCTAGTGAATTCAAGAGGTAAAGTGTGGTGCTTGATAATTCTGAGTCTATAACTACACAGTTGAGGCTCAAGCTCTTGAAGCAACTTATGAAGAAAGGCACAAAACGATCTATGATGTTTTAACTTGTGGTGTAGTATTTGAGAGACATGAAATGGTCGTCGTTCTTGAGATAGCATGGCCTCATGATTTAAGGTCACTCAAGGTAAGTGCGGTTGGAATACGTTAGGTATTGAATGAAGATATTAACATTTCTAAGGCAATCAAGGATAACCTGGAAGGAAGTAGATTGATCAGCCATAGTTGAGTTGGCGTATTGGTGTCAATGATAGGTTCATGCAACGTGATCGAATTATGCATGTGATTTGTGGCGGTGCATTTGGGACTTGTCGGGCACAGTGATTGATGTTATTCTGAATTATTCTTCTGTTAAGGGCCTGTTATGAGTAGGCAGATCTCGGGAAAGGTTATGGTGGCTTGGACCACTACTTAGAGATTGACATATTCGATGGTTATGAGAATTCGCCGTATGTTGTTGTAGTTCTCCTGCAGTGAGCTAAATGGAAAGTATTATGTGATGAAGTATTAGTCTATCGTCGGTTCTAGAGCTATGATGGAAATTGCGTCTATCGTATATCGGCACGTGAGGTGCAGTGAGTAGTATGAAATTTGAAGTAAGGACCAAGGTCACAGTTTGGTCAATGAATGTGATGTAAAGAGCTCGGATGAGTAGGAAAGGAGTTTTAGTGTTTTGAGTAAGATGGGTATTAACATTAGTATCATTTGAGATCGGTGTTCTGTGAGAAAGGCTTTGCATCCCGGTTAGGGACTCCTGATCGCTTTTCGGTGTTAGTACAGCCGGTAGGTTGAATATGCAGGCCCGTTTAATTATTCGGAAGATAGTGGGAGCTTGACCCACAAGAAGATTGCATAGGTGTGACTTGTAGTCACTTGATTGGTTAGAAATTTAAACCAAGTATGAGGATTTTGGTGATATCATTCAATTGAGAATTTATGTTGGAGGGCACTCTGCTTATTGGGTTATAGACCTGTGAAATATTATTGACTTAGCTTGGCACGACCGGGATAGACTTAAGGTCGGTGGATAGATTTAAATGTGGAAGTGAGCCTTGCATCAGGCCGGTTATGTTTCTTCCAGCAATGCGCCCTTTCTGGATGGATAGTCGCGGTCTTATTTCGCGGTTAGTTAATTCATGTAAAGATATATTGCGCCGTATGAGTGTGAGACGGCTTGGTAAGTTCCTTTTGTGTTGAGGCTCCACTCAGCGGTATTGTTATATGAGCATGATGGCTCTCGAGACTCAGATCTTATATCGCACCTCGGTTGTGCTTGAGTTTGTAGCCTATGGCGCTATATGTTTCCTTGTGACTGATATCATGCACCTTAGTATGCTTATGATCGATATTCATTAATTTGATGTGATGAGCTATTCAGCTCGACGTATGGCTCCTTGTGTGAGTTTTATATTGGGATCGGGTGGCACGCCGCCATGGTTATATTATTGGGATCGGGTGGCACGCCGCCATGGTTATATTGTTGGGACCGGGTGGCACGCCGCCATGGTTATATTGTTGGGATCGGGTGGCATGCCGCCATGGTTATATTGTTGGGATCGGGTTGCACGCCGCAACAGTGTGATGTTTATTTTAGTGTCTATAACATCTTTCATGTGTTCTGTTTCCTATTTTTCTGAGGAGGTCCATGATAGTGTGAGAGTTGAATAGTTCTCTCTAGTGTTTGCCTTCCTTTTGTACCACATACGAATTAATAGCCTACTAGCACATTGTGTCATCTTGTGGGACTTTTGATTATGTCTGATGTGGATTATCGCCTGAGCAGTTCGTACTGGGTGAGATGAGATTATGTGATTTGGGGTCAGTGCAAATTGATTATATGAAGTATATTATAGAGGAAAGGATCATCCTCTGGTTTAGGACAAGGTAATGGATCTTGTCAGGAGTATGGACCCAATGAATTGTTGATTCAGTAGTTGGTCATGGATATCGACACATCTCTTCCATCGTGTCAGTATTGTAAAAGTTGGAGCGAGACCTATGTAGATCGTGAGGTGCAATGGGAGCATCTGATTCGTTGAATTTTTGGCTAATTTGATCATAAAATATTATCGTGGTCCTGTGGATTTTGTGTTGTAAGGTAAGAATCAAGCAAGGTTATGCAATCATGTTTGGGGACGGCGTTTGAGGAATATTGAGTGATCTCTTGATGAAAACAAGCCTGACACAGAATTCCGGATGTTGGAATTAGGCTCTAAGACTTAATTGTTTGAACAAGAGGGAATATCTTCAGATTATATCAAGCTAATGTGCCCAGCTGAGTCCTAGATTTATTGGCCCTTTTGAGATTTTGAGGCATGTTGGGGAGGTTGCTTATGAGTTGGCCTTACCTCCCAGCCCAACCGGAGTTCACCCCGTATTTCATGTCTCCATGCTCCGGAGATACCATGGTGACCCGTCGCATGTGTTGGATTTCACTTCTGTTCAGCTAGACAAGGATCCGTCTTATGTTGAGGAGCCGGTAGCCATTCTAGACAGGCAGGTCAGAAAGCTAAGGTCAAAGAACATCGCTTTGGTAAAGGTTCAGGCGGGGCCAGCCGGTCGAGGAGGCGACTTGGGAGACTGAGCAGGATATGCGCAGCCAGTACCCTCATCTTTTCACTACTCCAGGTATATTTTCTATGCTCGTTCGAGGACGAACGAAACTTTTAAGTGTGGGAAGATGTAACGACCCGGCCGGTCATTTTGGAAAATTACGCCCCAATCCCCAATTTAACTGTTTCCCTAAGTTCATTTCTGCTATTGTGGTTTGCCGGGCGAGTCGGTTCTGAAATTTGGAGTATTTTGGGACACTTAGTCCCTAAATGAGAGCTTTAAAGATAGAAAATGGTCCATAATCGGAACAGTGTCAATACGATCTCGGAACGGAAATCCGATGGCTCCATTAGCTCCGTTGGGTGATTTCGGGGTTGGGAGCGCGTTCGGAATGTATTTTGGAGGTTCTTAGCTCAATTAGGCTTGAAATGCCGAAGGTTGAAATTTTGGCGAATCCGAACGATAGGTGAGATTTTGATCCGGGGGTCGGAATGGAATTCCGACAATTTCCGTAGCTTCGTTATGTGATTTTGGATATGTCCGCAAATTTTCAGGTCATTCGGACGTCGTTTGGTCGGGTTTTAGATCGAATGTGCAATTCGGAAAGTTTTAAGAAATTTAGGCTTGAATTTGATGTGAATTATGGGTTTTGATGTTGTTAGACATGTTTTTATGGTTGGAATGAGTTCGTATCGTGTTTTGGGGTATGTTGGTGGTTTTTGTTGGGGTCCCGGGAGCCTCGGGATAAATTCGGGGGTCCAAACGGACCAATTTGTGCCAAAAGGCACTGCTGTTTTGCTGCAATAATTGCAGAGAATTTTTGCTCTCTGCAATCGCGAAGTTTCGAATGCGATCGCGTAAGGCAGCGTTTGGGTGTATCGCGATCGCGTGGTAATGTCTGCGATCGCGTAGGCCAATGTCGGAATGCAGTGCGATCGCGTTTGGGTTCACGCGATCGCGTAAGGTCAAGTCCGGATGTAATGTGATCGCGGGGTTGGAGTTGTGATCGCGTAGGGATCTTTGGCTGTTCACTACGATCGCGTGCCATAGGCTGCGATCGCATAGAAGAAAAATCAGGCCCCGGGAATGTGTGCCTCGCGATCGCGAGCCCAGTGCTGCGATCGCGTAGGGTTAATTGCCTTGGCAGTGACTTTAAGTCCAGAGAACATTTCAATCGCGGCCTAACACACCAAAACCGCCATCGTTGAGCTCCAAGAGAGGATTTTGAAGGGGAAACGCTGGGATATCATCGGGAAATCATCGGGGGTAAGTTTCTTGACCTTAATTCATTGGTTTATCATGAAATCCGTGATTATTTCACTGAAAATGAGAGATTAAAGGTGGGTTTGAGCCCTAGGCCTAAATGTTAGAAAATTTTTGATTTAAATGGGCAAACGGAGTCCGATTTCGATAAATTTTATATGCACGGACTCGTATTGAGATAAGGAACCCGAATATATAACTTTCGTGATTTTTCGATAAGCGTACCGAAAGTCGGGTTTTGGCAACTTGTGGATTTTGGTGTATTTTGAGTTATTTTGATTGGGTAATGCCCAATTGGACTATTTTGATGTGATTCTATTGATTTTATCAGATACTACACTTGTGGAGGCCGACATTCGCGGCAAGAGGGTTATTTCTTAGCGGTTTTGTACCGGAATTGAGGTAAGTGGCTTATCTAACCTCGTGTGGGGGACTTTCACCCCTAGGATATTATGTGATACATTAAATGCCTTGTACGCGAGGTGACGGGCGTGTACATATGCTGGTTGTTGAACACATACTTTACTTAAAATGTTCGATGAGTGATATTCCTGTTGTTAGCTGTTAAATTCGATATTTCTACCCGGTAGCAGTTAGAAGAGCATGATTAGGTAGTATTTAACCGTCTAGTTGCCTAATTGTCTTACTTGAGTTTTCTTGGTAATCGCTGGCGTTGTTTATCGGCGAAGTTATAGTTAAGCATATTATACTTCTTTCTGTGTACTCCTTTACTTGCTGTGTTTGTGGACTGCGGGTTCGATTCCCGGAGATCCTGAGATTTATTGAGATGTGGGCTGTTAAATTTGATATTTTTACCCGGTAGTGGTTAGAAGAGCATGATTAGGTAGCACTTAACTGTTTAGTTGTCTAATTGCCTTATTTGAACTCCTTGATAATTATTGACACTAATTTCGGTGAAGTTGTAATTTAACATATTATATTCTCTCTGTGTGTTTTCTTTATTTGATGTGTTGGTGGACTGCGGGTTCAATTCCCGGAGATCCCAAGTTATTGATATATTATTGAGATATGGACTGCGGATTCGATTCCCGGAGATCCTGAGATATCGAGATATGGACCGCGGGTTCGATTCCCGGAGATCCTGAGTTATTGATATATTATTGAGATATGGACTGCGGGTTCAATTCCCGGAGATCCTGAGATTTATTGAGACATGGGCTGCGGGTTCGATTCCCGGAGACCTAGATTTATTGAAATGTGGGTTGTGGGTTCGATTCCCCGAGACCCATGGGTACTGTCAATGGGACTGTGGGTTCAATTCCCACAGGTCCTGGACTTGTTTTATTGAGTTGGTTATTTGTTATTAGCTTAAATTGTAGACGGTTGCAGTAATCATTTTATTATTGTTACTGCGGAAATTATTATCATTTAAGCTGTTTATTATTGTTATTATCACTATATTATTGCTTCTCAGTAGGGCCCCTGACCTTCCTCGTCACTACTCCATCGAGGTTAGGCTTGGCACTTACCGAGTACCGCCGTGGTGTACTCATGCTACTCTTCTGCACACTTTTGTTGTGCAGATCCAGGTACATCAGGACAGGCTCATCCTAGGTGATTCAGCAGCACATTCGGAGACCTCGAGGTATGATCTGCTACGTCTGCGGATCCGGAGGCTCTCCTTCTATTCTGATAGTTTTGGTAGATGTTTCTCCTTCCTTTCGTTGTTTAGATACTCTTTACACATAGAGCCACAATTGTATTTCTCTTTTAGTCCGTGTTGCCCGTGGGATTCAGGGTCTTGGTGGTATTTTACACAGTATGTTTGACGAGTGTATGTGCCAAGCGGCACGGATTACATTCCTATTTATATTATTCTGCCGTTATCTTATCTTTAACGTTCATAACTTGTATATTCCGCAACGTGTTAGGCTTACCTAGTCGTGGGGACTGGGTGCCATCACGACATGTTCACGATTGGTGAACTAGGGTCGTGACACATAACCACTCATGTTCTAAAATACACTCAATCTTGAAATTATCTAATATGATTATTAATTCTTTTTGTTATCATTGCTTCGTGGATTCATACTTGGATGCTTAATTGACTTGAGCACATATTACTATAATGTAATTTTATATTCTCTACAATCTACTTAAATATCTTCATTCCACAGTATGCTTGGAGGACAACACTTTTAAGAGTGAAGGAAACCAGATTTTTTAACGACCGGTGACGACCAGATTTTTTTCGGTCGCTAATAACTTATAACGACCAGAATTAGATTTTCAACGACCAAATTTCCCCTCACTAAAGCCCCACTTTCTTGTAATGTCAGTTCAAAGTGAATTTTACATGATATAATATTATCTGTTTTGGATCAAGTGCGCATAATTATTATTAAAGGTATTTATACCATCTTACTATATATGTTGTTGTTCTCATTTGTAACTTCTATTTCTCATAACTACTAATGTTAAACTTGTTCGCACGCGCAACAAATATTTATCACAAAGTGAATTAATGTGCATAATCATTATCTTAGTAAGACTCCATTAACTATATAGATTCCAAAATAAATGAAGTGTAACATCATAAAATAAGACCAATGGCTCCAAGAAAGAGAGACCCTTTGACCAAAACAGATGTATGAAAAATGACACCTTATACCAATCGATAAGGATTCTTCTATTATTGTAATACAAATTGTAATTTAAGTTGAACAGTACAAAAAAATGAGGATGGAGTAAACCAAAAAGAGACGTCGACGTCTTTGTAAAAACGGTGCCAACCAGCAAATATAAGACCTATTCACCCTATTTATCAATGGTAAAGCATTCGTAGAGGAGTTTATGGCTTTTACTTTTTGTGGAGTTTTGGTCTTGGAAGAAATTGGATTTTGTTTGATATGACAAGTGTCAAGAGATAAAAACCTTCTTTCCTTTTTCCCCTTTTTATTATTTCCTCAATTATCTCAATTTATGTGCCATTGCATTGAGCATGCAATTAACTATTTCTAAATATAACATGTGTCTTTCTTTTCTTTTTAAAATAAATAATATTATGATAGTACAAAAGGAAATTGTTAAAATAAGTTTTGGGTCTAACTCACAACCCAAAAGTTAGATAGAAGGGAAGAGGATAATTCAAGCCTTACAAAGGTATCAGGGATCTCATACTGATTCGATACGGGACTCATTCCATTCATTACCCCACGCCAAGATCCGTACATTTTTTCTTCGGAGTTTCACTATCAGGTCTGGAGCATACATAATCATGGACGGGGTATTTTCACTCCGTCTTTCAATTAGTTTAGGGACCCATATTAACCATAAGTTAATAAGCATTGAACCTAACTCGCACCCCAAAGGCTAGCTCGAAAAGAAAGAATAATACAAGCCTTAAAAAGAGATTAGGATTTTCATGTCGATCTGATGTGAGATTTATTCTATTCATCTCAACAGATGGAGTATTTTCATTTGTTGCTAGCTTGATGTGCCTTTTTCCTTCTAGTCTCCTTTAGGGGAGTAAGATATTCATTTGCTAGTATCTTTCTAGAAGTAGAAGACACATAATTCCACAACTATATTCCCCTCACTTTGGTTTAATAATAAAAAATCTACTTTGATATGTCCAAGTGCAATGATTCTTTAACTAAGCCATCTTTAATTTCTCTCTTTAAATGTATAAAATAAGCTAAGTTAGTGGATAAATACAATCTTCTCATTTATTTTCATTTTTATAAGTAGAAACGTGATCAAGAATCAGCTCAATTTTTTGTTCTCAATATTCTTCACTGCAACTATACTATTGGTTGTGTTGTATGGTTATTAAAAATTCACTTTTTGATAAGATTTTGTCATTTTGCTATTAATACAGGTGGCCCTTTTTTTACTACACGTCTTTAAAATAAAATATGTTAGGAAATCCATGATTGCTTGAAGTTAAGAAAAATTAAATAGGAAAAACACTAGAATCTGTCCTCAAGAAATATACTTAATTGGTTGTCTTTTTTAGCATTGTGTGGTTACAATATATGTGACATTTGAGAGTGCTGGAATAGAAAAGAGAATAATAACAATAAAAAAATAAACTTAGGAATAAAGGAATAAAATTTTTATTGATGATTGCCGCCTTCTCCGTAAAGAAAGAGATAATTTTCTAATTGCAGTAAGAAACTTCTGTGATTGACAATGTGACTTATGAAACGGGCAGTGGCGAAGCTAGGAATTTTTATAAGGGTGTTCAAATTTAAAAAAAGTGAAAAATTTTTCTAATAAAGGGTATTCAATATATGTTATATACTTCTAAAATGTAATATTTTACCTATGTAAACAATGTAATTTTTCGAAGAAGGGTGGTCAGTTGACCACCCTTATCAATATGTGGCTTCGCCACTGGAAACGGGGTTTAAATTGTACTCATACTCGTTACTGTCTTTTATTGTATTAATTGCCCTTGATTGTAACGATTGAGATAATGATATTAAATTGTGTATAATCAGGAATTGATTGAACATTTTCATATTTGCAGCTATTAATAATTTTAATCATCAGACCCGTGGCTATTATCTTATGTTCGATCACGAAGCTAATACATACTGATACATATGCAAACAACCCTGTGGTGTTGTCTACACCTTCTAAGCACATCATTCTTCTTTGTCGTAATAACTCATATAACTTATGTCATTGTGGTATAAATCCACGTAGAAAGTTTATTTTCCACTAATAATAATATAAAGTTATTACTTTTTTTTTTTAATCTTAGCTTACCCTTAATCTGTCTAACTCGGTTGGAATCCACGTTGGGCTTTTGCAATACTCCTAAGATCTTTGACTCATATATTGACTGAATATCTGTTGCTTAAGGAAGTAAAATTCTATAGAAGAAATAAAATATTACTATTATTAGATGGGGTCTGTGAAAATAGACATATATTTTGATTAGACTTTTCTTTTTTCTTATGAATTTTATCATTGAAAATGTGTGGCAATATTTGATTGAACTATATTCTTGAAAACAGTCTCATCAACTATTTATCAAAGGTGGTGTCATCACTATTTTTTGCTGTACAACTAGTTATTTTCACGTAGTCATGTAAGTTATTATCAAATGTCAAGTCTCCTTCTTGTTTCTTCACTAGCATTTACTCAGATACATTGTACTTTCCTTTCTAACAAATCAAGATACTAAAGATTAGTCTACTTGTGCAGTGACAAAGGAAAGATAAGTGGAAAAGACACAACGTGGGAATAAAAAATGTAGCAGTTAACCAGTCAAAGTACCAAAGAAAAGAGATAAATTAATCTGCCTATTCTTATTTGTTATATGGCGAATTTAACATTTAAATTTAAAATTCGGTAGGTGCAGCATTATTATAAAGGTAGTTCGGTGTAAAATGTATTTTGCGTTCATGCACAATTTAAATAAGGGTTACACTTCAAGAGGGTGTAACGTAGACAATTTATCCTAATGAAAGCATTATAATGATAACTTTTACGGCTCGAACTTATAGCTTATGTATCACAATGAAACAATTTTACTTTCGCAAACTTTTTATATGTATATATACAATAGAAATCAGGGCTATCCAAGTTCACTATTTAATCGAAACAAGGATGTTGCATCGAAGAGCTAAGATATCGGGTTCGAGATCAAAGTCTCTTTTGAGATCGAGATTGGTATCGATCGAAGCCAAGGGGAGATAGACTTAGAGTAACATCAAGGATAGATTAGTAAGGGAAAGAGCAAGATATTCGTGATTTCGTGGCGTGAATCTCGAAAGCGACAGAACCGATGGCGGTTATTGATATCAATCATGGATTTTACTTCCGAAATTATACTTATACCTCATTTAGGATTCCTCTATATATAAAGAGGAACCATATTCATTTTATTTGTAAGGGCGGACTTACTAAGAAATAACAATACACGCCTCTTTTACTTATAACTTACTATTATTCCTATTGTTCTTAACGCTTAGTTTCGAGTCTGTTTCAATCAAGGACGATAGCTTGCAATTAAATTGGTTTGATTCATCCTAATCATTTTATTCATTTATTTATCTAGTCATTTTTCAATTGTCGCTGAGTCAGATCACGTATTCTTAATCACATTACAGGTTTAATTATTACTCGTATTTCGAGGTAAACAAGGTATATATTTTGATCTTATTTTGCATATTCATAGTTCAAAAGTGAAAACAATAGATTCAAGCGAATATAAAAAATTCAAATCCCTGAATACGCCTCTATTTACTTCTATGTAGAAACTATTTATTGGATATAACGAAGAAGAAGACGAATAAGAATTACTGAATGAAAATAGAGGAACTACTTAGCAGTCTAAATTAATATGTAATTTTAATTTATTAAATAAATAATTATATTAAATTAATATAATTCGGTGTAATACTCGGTCGGGCTTAATATAAGAATCTTCAAGATGTATATATATACACATAAACAAATATCGAATAAAATCAGTCGGCAAACATATCCTTTTCATGTATAGGAACGAGCAAATCCAACATTTTAAAAATAAGGTATCGTTATTCCATATAATTAATTAATGTTTTAGACTAAGGTTACCTAGCTAGCTACCTAGTGTAATGAGTAATTGTCAAGTTGATCCAAGATGCAAATCACAATTATGGAGAAACTTATCATTTATTAAAGAGAAAATAAAACGGAAGGTACAGTGGCATAGTGTTATTTGATACTGCAACTAATTAATCACATGAAACATCTTCAGAAAAGAAACTGATTAAATGATCATGTATCAACTAGACAAACTATTAACAAACTAATTAGTAATTAAGCTTTATGATGCCTTGCGATAGTTCCATATAATTTGACGTTATTTACCCTATTTGCTTATTTGGATGCTAATTTGTACGATAATTGCGCTTAATATGGATTATTTCATGTTTAGAAATGCTTGGACATGAATTGGAAAAACGTTGTACGAAATGGTACCTCAGAGCTACAAAATGGAGCAATAAAAGATGACGCGCAAGGCAACGAAAAGTCAATGCCATAGAAAGTGCAAGGCAATGCCCAGGGCACTGTCATTGGCGCCCTGGATAGTGCCTTGCTGCAGAAACTACTGTGACATGGACAGTGCAAGACATTGTCCAGGGCACTGTCATTGGCGCCCCAAACAGTGCCTTGAGCCGAAATATTGGTGCCATAGACAATGCGTCACGCCGATGATGCCATCCGAGCAAATTTTTATTCCTAATTAGTTTTGAACATGTAGAATTCATACCCTACCCGATAAATACCCCTTAAAGTTAGTTTTTTTTGGGGGTTAGACATCATAATAGAGGATGTTTTTAGAGAGAAAGACACTATTAGAGAGGCGAAAAGCTACAGAACACCCTATAACGCGAATCACAAGAGAGTACAAATATCGAGATAACAACCTCAGGAAGAGGCAAACACAAGTGAAGTGATATGCTAACACTTGTCTCATAAAGTTCTCCCCCTACGACTTTCAAATCTCATATGGCTACATTGTGGATGCCACTGAATAAGAATGACAGATCTTTAATTTATACAACTCCAAACCATTTCTTACAAGAAAAGGTACTAGCCAAATATCGAAGAATTATATTTTTCCTCAAGGAAAAGAACAATCCAATTATGGTATATATGTTGCCATTTCCTTCATGAGATAGGAAATCAATTATGGTAAGAAATTTAGACAAATACCAAATAATTCTCCCCCTTGAACTAAATTTTCTAACAAAATAAATTGATCCGCCTTCTTTACATATCCTTCAGTAGATTGCATATCCACTACAAAGTTTGTCTCAACGTGTGTACTACACAGGTCAATTTCTCAGACAAAAATCATGAATATCGTCAAATAGGTTGGGCTAGAACTGAACCTATCAACATGAACCTGTCTTGAACCTCGCTCCGATACCACTTATTAGGATCTAACAGTCAGGTGTCATGCAGAAGCTAGCAAAGAAAACCTTGAACGACAATAAATAATACAATAAAGAGAAATATACTAGAAGAGACACAAACATATAACATGGCTCGGTCAACTGACCTACATCTACTGTGAAGATGAACAATCCGCTAGATAAAAGAGTGTACAAAATATCTAGAGAACAACGTCACAAAGAGGCAAACACAAGTGACATAGTAACATTTTTCCCATAATGTTCTACCCCTAAATATGACTCTTGTTGGTCCAAGTAAAGGTTAGTTTTGAAGACTGACAAAGGAACTCAGAAGTGGGCTGGGTCCATCCTAGTGAATCACATATATGGTCAACTCAAGAATGTGAGGTGCACGTGAAAGAGATAAACCTAACATAACAAAAGTGATATATCCTGATCCTGATTAAAAACATTGCATATTAGATAAGGATAAAGACTCCTTACTCCAAGAGAACACAATTTAAGAAAGGAAAGGAGTTAGAGGTTGATATCAACTAGAACTCTTTCATCAAGGAAGAGTAGCATCAGAATTCTAGTCACTCTCTATTTACTAACTCTATAAATATTGGTGTTGTTCTCTTTTACATGTAACACACATAAATAGAAGTTAAACGTTAGTAGATAGCAAAATGGCAAGGTAATTTTGCAAGCAATTTGTGTGTGATTCAAGTGTGCAAACCTGAAGCTACTTGAACCAGATAGAAGAACTAGTTTCAAGTGTATGTCATCTATTCTAGTTCAATTGTAGTAGTTGTTTTCATATTGTATCTTTCAGCTTTAACAAGAAGCAATTGTATTAGGTACTTAGAGTTTTCAAGTTAGAATAAACTTGATAATATTGCAACAATTGAGGTTATGTCTACAACGGGATTAGATTTAATCCTAGGTTTAAAAAAATATTTTGTAAATGTAATTTTTGGCTCATTAAGTTTTGTGAAGAGATTGGGAAAATCCTACTAGAAAGTAGATCGTGGTTTTTTCATCTTTTGAGACAGGTATTTTTCACGTAAACTACTTGTGTTATTTACTTTCCACACTTATTACTTCTTCAATAGTATGTTAAGGAATGCATAGAAGAACCAATTCCTTCCATAAGCAATTTAAGCAAAAAATTGGTCACCACATAAATCACCCCTCTCTCATCCCTCTTCTTGTGGGGTATGAAAGTATAAAACATCAATTGGTATCAGAGATGGTTATCCTTGAATAGGCTAATCCTTAGGAACATCAAGATGAGTGCACCACCTAGATATTGAGAAGGACAATCACTGCTAGGCGTCCATATTTTAATGGCCAGTACTACTCCTGGTGGGAAAACAGGATGAGAGATTACATCATCGTAGAGGACTATGAACACTGGGACATTGTTACTGATGGTACCCTTGCTACCATAAAGAAGAATGATAAAGGAATGGATACACCAAAGACTAGAGCTTACACTGCAGAGGACTTGAAGAAGTGGGGAAAAATGCTAAGGCTAAGAAATGGCTTGTGTGTGGACTTGGTCCAGATGAGGACAACAGAATTCAAAGTTGTACAAATGCTAAGAAAATTTGGGACACTGTACAAGTGGCTCACAAAGGAACTCCTCAAGTGAAGAGATCAAGATGAACATTGTTGTATTCTCAATATGAGAATTTTATCATGAAGGAAGGAGAAACAATCGAAGAGATGTATACATGGTTCATGACACTAACAAATGAACTTAAGTATCTTGGAAGGATTACCCTTGAAGAAGACAAGGTTGAAAATTTTTGACAAGGGTTTTGCTAGTTACTTGGAAGGCAAAATCATTGTTATTCAGGAATCAAAGAACATTGCCACTCTCAAGTTGGACGATCTAGTTGCAAAACTCACTGCATATAAACTTAGAAGGAAAACTATAAAGTTGGATGCACCCAAGAAGGAAAAGATCTTGGCCCTTAGAATAGCTGAAGGTGCAGATCTAGAGGAAGATAAATAGATATGATCACGAGGGATTTCAAGAAGTATCTAATAAGAGTAAAGGGTTCTTCAAGAGGTACAACGTTAAAAAAACCAAGGTTCCCTGATAAACAGACCAACGAGGGCTTCTACAAATGTGGTAACACATGCCACACGATCAAAACTTATCCTTAAAGAGAAATTGAATGGAAGAAAGAAAGGGTTGAACGGTGAAGCATAAAGAAGAAACAGGTTCATCCTATAAAGAACAAAGGATCAACAGCACTGATATCCATTGGAGAATCATATAAGGAATCAACGGTAAAGTGTAAGGCCCCGTAAAATTTTTGTGCTTAAAACCTAGTAGCCCGTGGTGTCATGGTCCGAATAATGTGTTAGGAATGCGTAGAATTCTTCGCGGCGAGCTTGCTCGCTGCGTTTCGTACCCTTGGTAGTGATCTAAGCTTTAAAAATTGAAAGAATAAAATTTTCTAGAAATTATCAATTCTGCGATCAAGAATGCGGTCGCAGATCTGCTATGCGGACCGCATTCCTACCGCAGAGTGTAACAGAATATTTTCCAAAATTTGTGTTGAAAATTCGATCCAATATGCGATCACATAACGGAAATGCGGATCACAAATCCATCGCATAATTCCTTAAGGATTTTTGAGCGTCAATTCTGCGGTGCATTCTGCGATCGCAGAATACGAATGCAGACCGCATTCTGGTCGCATGTCGTGACAGAACAGGTGAGTTTTTGGGGGCAATTCTGTGGTCCATTATGCGGATCGCATGTTGATTCTGCGATCGTAGATGCGACAGCAGATTTGACTCGGCCTAGATTATAATAAAATTTTAACCCAATTCCTTTTTTGATAAAACACCTCAACCCTTCATTTTCTCATATTTTTCTAGCAAAACAATAGAGAGGAAAATGAGATTCTAGAGAGAGAAACCTAACCACCTTCAAAGATCGTTTCTAATCGCTTGGTCCGGAAGATCCTAGGGCAAATGTCATTTTCCCCAATCTCTAAAGGTAAAAGCTCTAGCCATTTTCTTTAATTTTCAATTGTGAAAGGGAAAAAAAGATTTTCATGTATTAGCTTTTGACAATAGAATTTAACACTCATGCATGTTCTTTGAACTTTAAATTTAATAAAAAGAGTGGGCAGGAGTAAGAGTTTGCAAAAAACGGAAGTTGGCAACATAGGATAACTTGGGTGAACTTAAAGTTAGAGATTGAAGGAAGTAAATTCGACTACAGGTATGTATGGCTAACTTTGATCCTCGTGAAATTGCCCTTATGTGTACAAATTATTTGGTATGTGAAAGTTATGAGAATTGTTGTGTAATTGTTTTTGATTTAGTTGTGGGTGTTTGATTGGTAACTATGTGTTGTGTGGTATGAGATATGAACTGGGTGATAAAAAAGGGAAATCATAATTGGTAAAGAATTTGAGGATAATAGTAGTGATGGCGTACTTGGCTCGTTGTGGAAAACTAATGAAATAACTCGAATTGTTGATAAATTGTTAAACATAATGGTATTGATACTCTCGGATATGGAAACATTGTAACTTTGTGGTGATACTAGCTTGAAAAGTATTTGAAAGCATGACCCAATTTGTGATTCGTTATTGCCCTTGTTTGTGATTTTATGTAGTGCTCTTGTTTGCTGTTTGTGATTGTTGTAACTTGAACTGTACGGTGGGATCGGGTTGCGCACCGCAACACGAAGTAATAAGGTGTGGGTTGGGGTAATAAGGGTGGCCGAGGTAATAAGGGTGGAAAGCGATCGAAATCTCCATTGCAACTGATATGAAATCATTAATGTGAAATTGTGAAAGGAGACAATAGGAGAGTTTGCAACCCGTGGGGCACTGATTGCCCCTTTGTTTGACTTGATTGTGCTTTCCGTGTATGTTTGGTTGTTGCCTTCCCTGTTGATCTCTAATTGTACTTGGGCTGAGGATTTCTTGAAAACAAAGTAAGTGTTGGAATGTGGTTGGCTACTTTGTCACTACTTGGTGTATCTGTTGGTTGTTTTATCGTTGTGATTTATTTGTCTATGGCTTGAGTTTACTTGGGACAAAGCTTGTCCATACATACCAGTACAATTCCAGTGTACTGACGTCCTTTTTGCCGGGGATGCTACATTCGTATTATGATTGTAGGTGGATCCGTAGCAGGTACTTCAGCTCATCGACATTAGCATTCTTCATCTTCCACTGGCCGTTTGGTGAGCCCCTTTCCTCTCGGGGCCCTGTGTGGCACATGCAACTTCTATTTTAGACTTTATTTTGATTTTGTGTGAGGTGTAGCCGGAGCCTCATTACCTGCAAGTATTGTATCATCCTTTGCATCCTAGAGGCTCCGTAGAGAGTAAACTTTGGGATTATGGTCTATGTATATATGTGTTGGGCGTTGTAATTTGTAAACTTGTTAAGAAGTTAAGTATGTTGTTATGTTTGTTAAAAGTTTGATTTCCGTTATAAATTTGTAAATGCTTTGGTTTGTAAGTAATGAACAATACAGGGGTAACGCGTGGGTTATAAAAGGCATCCAAGTCCGCTTGAATGGGGCTACCCGGTCAAGCGTTGGTCATGCCCCTCGATTTGGGGCATGACATAAAGTAGAATTCATCTCAAATACACGATTAAGTTTTTGTCCAAAGAAAATCTATCTGGGTTATTGCTAGATTATATTTATGAATCTGAGTTCATAAATAATAAGAAGGAACAATTGTCTAAAGAATGTGTAATCTTGAAAGATAAGTGCGAAAATCTGGAACTCAGGGCCGGTGGAAGTGATAGAAAAATGTTGAGTTGAAGAACCAGGTTCTTGTATTTTACACCACTATGCTAGACCTTAGATCCGAAAATTTAAAACTGAAACTAGGAACAGGTAAAAAGAAAGATGATCAAACACATCTCAATTTTGAAGAAAATCTAGGAAAAATGAAGTATGACATTTTCACGACCCGGATTTTTCCCCAACATCGGGATCGTGATGGCGCCTACTCGTGGTAGCTAGGCAAGCCACCGTATTCATACTATCCTGTTTTTAACACAATTTTAATTAAATAAATGCGGAATACTTTATCGAAATAGAAATAACTAATTACAAGATGAAAATCATACTGAAATCCTCTACCCAAGACGTGGAGTCACCAACTCACGAACTACTACCGAAAACTACACATAAGAGTTTGAAAGAAATATAACATAATTCTGTTTGTCTCGGAACAAAGAGACTACAACTAGTAACATAAATAAAGAGAGAGACGCCGGGCCTGCGGACGTCTGCAAGCTACCTCGGTCTCAAATGTGATCAACTCCCACGCAATCGATTTACTCCTGCTGCTCCTGATCGTAACCTGGACCTGTGCAAAAACGCACAGAAGTGTAGTATCAGCACAACCGACCCCATGTGCTGGTAAGTGCCTGGCCTATCCCAGCGAAGTAGTGACAAGCCTAGGACCAGACACCCACATAAACCTGTGCGGTTCCAATATATATATATATATATATATATGTACATAAACATTTATAAGGAAATACTCTGCTTTGCAATAACAGCCAATAACTCATAATATCCAGATTAATCTAATCAACAGAATTAAGTCTTACTTTCGTGTCTCAATTCTTTATTTTTCTTTTCTTATCTCGTGGTAGGCGTACCACCCGCTCCCAAATATATCAATAGGCTACCGGCAACTATGGCCAATGCCAAGATTCAAATCACTTTGTGGTCGGCGTGCCACACGATCCCATTTCTTATCATAAAAGTGGTCGGCGCGCCACACGATCCCAATTCTTTAATATATATATTACCACAATTAAGAAGAATTAACCAAGTAATAACACAATAAGGAATATCAAAAGAACTCAACAATTAACAACGGTTAATAAGTTCACAAGGAAAACAAAGTATAATGGAAACACAAGTAATATCAAGTCAAGGAATAGCAAATAGTTGCACGGCATCACCCAAACAAAGTATAATGGAAAACAAGTAATATCAAGTCAAGGAATGGCAAATAGTTACACGGCATCACCCTTCGTGCTTTTACTCTCATCCTCACCAAATAAGTAATTAAAGTGCACGGCATCACCCTTCGTGCTTTTACTCTCATCCTCACCAAATAAGCAAATAAAGTGCACGGCATCACCCTTCGTGCTTTTACTCTCATCCTCACATCCATAGTACGGCATGATCCTTCGTACATGGTTCAATAACAGAGGGCACGTCATGATCCTTCGTGCATAATCAATAAAACATGTCACGGCATTAACCTTCGTGCATAAATAAATAAACATGGCATGGCATCACCCTTCGTGCATTATCACTCTTCCTCACCCAAATAACAATCACAGTTAAGGGCAAAGAAAGAAGCAGTAATTCATAAACTGTCCCAAAAAGGGCAATCAATAATCATCTTCACAACAAGTCCCAACAAGGGAGAACAATAACAATTAATCTGTAATATATCTCAAAATAATCATTTTCCAACGACTCACGGTCATACTAGACGCCAGTGTATGGATGCTCGTCACCACAGCCCATACACCGCACTCGATCACATAACACATAACACATAATCTTATTCCCTCAAGCTAGGATAGAACAAACACTTACCTCGAATGTTTAAGGCCAACTCAATGCTTACGCACCGCTTTTCCTTTTAAATTTATCTCCAAATGCTTCAAATCTATTCACAAACAATTTGAAATACTCAACACGAATCGTAGGAATGAATTGGATAATAAATTTAATAATTTTCCGGATAAAATCCAAAATATATTTTAAAATTCAATAGTGGGACCCACATTTCGAATCCCGAAAAAAAAACTTGCGAAATCCAAACACCCATTCCGATATGAGTTCAACCATACCAAAATTACTAAATTTTGATAACATTTCGACCCTCAAATCCTCAAATCTATTCGAGAGGGTTTCTAAGCTTTTCCCGCAAAATTCATGGATTTAATGACAAAACTTGCAATAGAATCGAGTAATATAACCACAATTAAGTTAAGAACACTTACCCCGTTGTTTTCTCTGAAAATTTCTCGAAAATCGCCTCTTCCCGAGCTCTAATTTGACAAAAAAATGGAAAATGGGACAAATCCCATTTTCCAGAAATAAGTATTCTGTCCAGAAATTCGCGGGTACTGTTCACGCGTTTTTACTGTTCACCAGAAATTCACGGGGACTGTACACGTACTGTTCATAGGTACTGTACACGGTACTGTAAATGGGGTACTGTACATGACTGTACATAAGGGTACTGTTCATGTGCACTGTTCATGTGTACTGTTCACAGCAGATTTTTCTGCAATTTCTGCCCATTTTCTAAGTCCGGATTTATTCCGAGACACCTCCGAAACACTCCCGAGTCCTCGGGGATCCAAACCAAATATGCACATTGACTCTAAAACATCATACGAACTCGCTCGAGTGATCAAATCGCCGAAATAACATCAAAATCATCAATTTTCATCAAATCAAGGCCTAAGTTTCCAAAAACTTCCGAAAATACACTTTCGATCAAAAACCGGACCAAACGATGTCCGAATAACCTGAAAATTTGCGTACATATCCAAAATCACCTAACAAAGCTACTGCAACTGTCGGAATTGCATTCCGACTCCCGGATAAAAATATCACCTATCGATCGTATTCCGCCAAAATTCCAACTTCGCCAAAATAGGCTAACTTCTTCACCGGACCTCCAAAATTACTTCCGATTGCGCTCCTAAGTCTTAAATCATCCCCCGAAACTAACCGAATCATCGGAATTCAGTTCCGAGCCCTCTAACTCATAAGTCAACGTTGGGTTGACTTTTCCAACTTAAGCTTTCCTTAAAGAGATTAATTGTCCCTTTTCCTACCAAAATCAATCCGAATTGACTCAAAGTTTGCACACAAGTCACATTCGACATTACGGACTTGAACCAACTTTCGGAATCGCATTCTGACCCCGATATCAAAATTTTCACTTCCGGTAGAATTTTCTCATAAACCTTCAAATTCCTATATTTAGCCAAATGACTTCAAGATGACCTTCGGACATCCGAATTCACTTCCGATCGCTTTCCCAACTCCAAAATCACCATACGGATCTATTCCCAGACTCGGAATCCCAAATGGACATCTATAACTCTGAAATGCCTTCCAACCCAAATTTATGAAATTTTTCTAAAATACTAACTTTCACCATATACGCCGAAATGCTCACGGGTTATCAAAAACCAAATCCAGACATACGCCCAAGTTCAAAATAATCATACGAGCATGCCGGAACATTTAGATCCCAATTCTGAGGTCATTTACTCAAAATTCCAATCCTAGTTCATTTCTTCAACTTTAAGCTTTCAAAATGAGAATTTCCATTTAGATTTGACTCCAAACTTCCTGAATTTTAATTCTGACCATACACACAAGTCAATATACCTGAAATGAAGCTGTTCATGGCCTCAATATGCTCAATGACGCGTCGGGGCTCAAAACGACTGGTCGGGTCGTTACAATCTCCCCCACTTAAACATACGTTCGTCCTCGAACGTGCTGAGAACTACAATGATGTAGTCTCAAATAACTTGTTTAACACATCGCGCACCTTCCCGTGCTACCACTACTTAGTTGAGCACATTAGCTATATAATTCTGTAGATATAATTCTTTATTCAAGCGAATAAGCCATTAGGCCAAATTCCAACACCCTGAATTTCCTGCCAAGTCCTGTTTCCATCATTCGACCACCATATCAATCTCCACACGTTGTACCCAAACATTAATGCATAACTTTGTTAAATTTACACTTCGCATCACTTTACTCATATGACCACAATAACATTCTTTATTTACTGTAGTTGCCTACAATACCCAATTACCGATAGATACCTCTTATTAGGTTAAGTCTTATTCCAACACTTTCATATACTGCCAACGATAGATAAAACACGGGCTAAACCGTAAAAATTCCTCAGATCAACCATTTATGAAGCCATTTCTCTTTTGACTGATATTACAACGAATTTTGGAGCCAAGCCTCGATTTTAACTTTCTGACCAACTAAAATCACATATGCTCGCTCTCAATAATGACTCCAACGATCATTTCGATCATAACACACTGCATTGGTGACATGACACCTCAAACACCGGCCTAAGCCGCGACGAGCAAAACACACGCTCCAATAGAAACGTCCGAACATACTCAAATCATGACAACTGTCTCCAACAAAAGAGCTGTAATTCAATTCCTTTGCACCATCATAACATAGAATTGATATCCCGTCTCACATCGTAGAGTACCCGAATCCTCCTCGAGAGGTCATAACATCACCTGGCCTTGCCACGATTCGTGATTCTATCCAAACACTATTACTCATGAAGCACCTCAAGTTACCAAGCTCAAACGGTCAGCCACACACAGATCTATGTCTGAACCCAAGCAATCAACCTCACCTACGGTGAAACAATTAATGTATGTTATCAAATCCTGAAAGGACATAACCGATGTGCCATTCGCCGAGCGATACTCAAAACGGACTTTTCCTCGGAAGCCAGAAAGTATTGTATACCAGGTAACATATAACTAAGTCTATTTTTACATTACACTGTTGCGACGTGCAACCCGCTCCAATGACATACCCGTGGCAGCGTGCCACCCGATCCAGATACCATATCCGTGGGTAAAACCAATACCGGTGTTGTGGTCAAGGCTGTTTTGAGCTTTTGAAAGCTTGTCTCACATTCATCTGACCATTCAAATTGAACACCTTTCTATGTCAATCTGGTCACTGGGGTTGCAATAGATGAAAACCCCTCCACGAATCGCCGATAATAACCCGCTAATCCCAAGAAACTCCAAATCTCTGTGGCTGATGTCGGTCTAGGCCAGTTCTTGACTGCCTCAATCTTCTTCGGATCAACCTGAATACCTTTTGCCGTCACAATATGACCCAGGAATGCAACTGAACTTAGCCAAAATTCACACTTCGAAAATTTTGCATATAGTTGGCTATCTTTCAGAGTATGCAAAGTCCACTCTGAGATGCTGCGCATGCTCCTCCTAACTGCAGGAGTAAGTCAATATGGAACAATGAAGACTACAACAACCAAATCTAAATAAGGCACGAACACCTCATACGTATGCACATATCCATAACTCTGAAGTGTGGCCATAAGAGTTGTTCTTAGATTATAACATTGTCAATTAACCCTGTTATCAAATATCTTATTCCAAAACTGCCACTTTACTCACAATGAGGTATGGAAACCTCATGATTACTTTCCCGAATTAATGCGTCATATTTATCCTTACCTGGTGCTCGTCTCAAAGTCTAGAACTCAACGGTCACAAAATAAAAATGGCTAAATATGAATAGAAACTATGCAAGGATTGTCACATAATCCTAACAGGCATGGCTCAAATTTAGGATATTATGCTAGATTTTTATTTCCAGAAAGGGAAAATTTTAAACACAAACTTTTCACCACCAGGACCTTGTCCTCATATAATATTCACCGCATCTTGCAGCTCGGTTTTTAAAACAAATATTTTCACGTTATACAAAAATTTTGAGGATCTCATCCTCCACTCTAAATCACAAGTATTTACACATTGTGCCACTGATGATTTTCATTTCCTTTCTTTCTTCTTTTCAATTATTGTCCGTCAAAGAGTATCACAGCATAAAAGAACCCTCATACCGACAGGGTATACAATTTAACCATTGAAAATAATTATTTCAGGAATTACATCAATTCCCATCGTAATAATTAATATAAAGTCACTTTTGACCTCATCAATATTCCTAGTGACCAATACATAATAATAGAGATAATTATCTCCATTTAATAGCATAGTGTGAGTATTCACATAAGTAGATTTGATGATTACGAAGATCACTCATGAGCAGAGCATATTAAGAGGACTTGCCTCAATTATTCAAAGATCAAATCAAATTGAGGAAAAATATTCCTTTTATAACAATCAGAATTGTACATGTGATAACATCATCTGGTGTAGTGACCTCAGTCACACCATAGAAATTATGTCAACAACTAGATCTCCGCCTCTAGGAGTCTCACCTCCGCCTCAAACATCCTGACCTCTAACTCTGGCTGGTCATGTGAGCTAAGTATTGACTACAATGGGCACGTAGCTTGAGTGCCTTCGTTAATTATATTTCTCCAACCTGCCACATTCGTAACAACTCCTTTGAGGATCAACTAACTTATTGGACATGACGACATATTCGGACACTAATATAATAACCTGGCATGATCGTTCAGACCATACATGCCATACCTTTCAAAGAGTCAGGGAGGTAAACTCTTCCAAAACATTTATACAAAGAGGGTTGAGTAGGTAATGTCGCATTGGCCGGTCTGCCCTATTCATAGACTTGTCACAAACATTGACGACCAATTACCTCTCTTGCTATGCTAGCTTGACACTGTGGAACTACCATATTTGCTCATATACTCTTTATTATTCTTTGGGCTGATTCTTACCCCATGCAGAGTACTAAGCCTCAAATATGCATAATTTATTTGGGGGGACCTTTCCATACCATATATATACATTCCAAGCCAAAACTGACATAACACATGGCCATCCGATCCATTCACTAATAGTGGATTTCCCCTTTTGGCTATAAGTCAAAGTCACAACATCTGATAGTCCACAATAATTATCCTTCACAGCTTCAAATTAATCAACCAGACGTCAAGGTCCATTAAAACCACAGTCGGTTAGTAAATACATTATGTTTCCACTACTTCACTCGCTACCTAAAACACAGTAGAATCAACCCTCTCACCTTTAACTATTCTCGCATTCTGCAATATCTCATAGCAACAGTCAATAAATTACCTTAGGTTCTCAAATGATGCACCACTGAAAGAGATAGCGAAGCGTTTGGTGAAACTTATCCGAAACTCCATAAAACTTCTGAAGGCATCGTTGATCTATCACTAGCCTGTGCCATTGTCGGCTGAAGAAGCAGTACATGCCTTCGCCATTCGTGGGAAGACAAGAGTAGAAATTCAACTTAACATTTGAAGAACAAACCCGCACGATAGGAAAGAATGAAGGGAATATTTTCTTAACTCCGTAGCCTCTGGGGGATAAATACAGACGTCTCTGTACCGATCCCTCAGACTCTACTAAGGTTGTTCGTGAGTTGTGAGACCTGTGCAACCTAGTGCTCTGATACTAACTTTTCACGACCCAAATTTTTCCCCAACATCGGGATCGTGATGGCGCCTACTCGTGGTAGCTAGGCAAGCCACTGTATTCATACTATCCTATTTTTAACACAATTTTAATTAAATCAATGCGGAATACTTTATCGAAATAGAAATAACTAATTACAAGATGAAAATCATACTGAAATCCTCTACCCAAGACGTGGAGTCACCAACTCACGAACTACTACCGAAAACTACACATAAGAGTTTGAAAGAAATATAACATAATTCTGTTTGTCTCGGAACAAAGAGACTACAGCTAGTAACATAAATAAAGAGAGAGACGCCGGGCCTGCGGACGTCCGCAAGCTACCTCGGTCTCAAATGTGATCAACTCCCACGCAATCGATTTACTGCTGCTGCTCCTCATCGTAACCTGGACCTGTGCAAAAACGCACAGAAGTGTAGTATCAGCACAACCGACCCCATGTGCTGGTAAGTGCCTGGCCTATCCCGGCGAAGTAGTGACAAGCCTAGGACCGGACACCCACATAAACCTGTGCAGTTGCAATATATATATATATATATGTACATAAGCATTTATAAGGAAATATTCTGCTCTGCAATAACAGCCAATAACTCATAATATCCAGATTAATCTAATCAACAGAATTAAGTCTTACTTTCGTGTCTCAATTCTTTATTTTTCTTTTCTTATCTCGTGGTAGGCGTACCACCTGCTCCCAAATATATCAATAGGCTACCGGCAACTATGGCCAATGCCAAGATTCAAATCACTTTGTGGTCGGCGTGCCACACGATCCCATTTCTTATCATAAAAGTGGTCGGCGCGCCACACGATCCCAATTCTTTAATATATATATTACCACAATTAAGAAGAATTAACCAAGTAATAACACAATAAGGAATATCTCAAAAGAACTCAACAATTAACAACGGTTAATAAGTTCACAAGGAAAACAAAGTATAATGGAAACACAAGTAATATCAAGTCAAGGAATAGCAAATAGTTGCACGGCATCACCCAAACAAAGTATAATGGAAAACAAGTAATATCAAGTCAAGGAATGGCAAATAGTTGCACGGCATCATCCTTCGTGCTTTTACTCTCATCCTCACCAAATAAGTAAATAAAGTGCACGGCATCACCCTTCGTGCTTTTACTCTCATCCTCACCAAATAAGCAAATAAAGTGCACGGCATCACCCTTCGTGCTATTACTCTCATCCTCACATCCATAGTACGGCATGATCCTTCGTACATGGTTCAATAACAGGGCACGACATGATCCTTTGTGCATAATCAATAAAACATGGCACGGCATTAACCTTCGTGCATAAATAAATAAACATGGCACGGCATCACCCTTCGTGCATTATCACTCTTCCTCACCCAAATAACAATCACAGTTAAGGGCAAAGAAAGAAGCAGTAATTCATAAACTGTCCCAACAAGGGCAATCAATAATCATCTTCACAACAAGTCCCGACAAGGGGGAAACAATAACAATTCATCTGCAATATATCTAAAAATAATCATTTTCCAATGACTCACGGTCATACTAGACGCCAGTGTATGGATGCTCGTCACCACAGCCCATACACCGCACTCGATCACATAACACATAACACATAATCCTATTCCCTCAAGCTAGGATAGAACAAACACTTACCTCGAATGTTTAAGGCCAACTCAATGCTTACGCACCGTTTTTCCTTTTAAATTTATCTCCAAATGCTTCAAATCTATTCACAAACAATTTGAAATACTCAACACGAATCGTAGGAATGAATTGGATAATAAATTTAATAATTTTCCGGATAAAATCCAAAATATATTTTAAAATTCAATAGTGGGACCCACATTTCGAATCCCGAAAAAAAACTTGCGAAATCCTATTCCCTCAAGCTAGGATAGAACAAACACTTACCTCGAATGTTTAAGGCCAACTCAATGCTTACGCACCGCTTTTCCTTTTAAATTTATCTCCAAATGCTTCAAATCTATTCACAAACAATTTGAAATACTCAACACGAATCGTAGGAATGAATTGGATAATAAATTTAATAATTTTCCGGATAAAATCCAAAATATATTTTAAAATTCAATAGTGGGACCCACATTTCGAATCCCGAAAAAAAACTTGCGAAATCCAAACACCCATTCCGATATGAGTTCAACCATACCAAAATTACTAAATTTCGATAACATTTCGACCCTCAAATCCTCAAATCTATTCGAGAGGGTTTCTAAGCTTTTCCCCTAAATTTCATGGATTTAATGACAAAACTTGCAATAAAATCGAGTAATATAACCACAATTAAGTTAAGAACACTTACCCCGTTGTTTTCTCTGAAAATTTCTCGAAAATCGCCTCTTCCAGAGCTCTAATTTGACAAAAAAATGGAAAATGGGACAAATCCCATTTTCCAGAAATAAGTATTCTGTCCAGAAATTTGCGGGTACTGTTAATGCGTTTTTACTGTTCACGGACTGTACACGGTACTGTTCATGGGGACTGTACACGTACTGTTCATAGGTACTGTACACGGTACTATTCACGGACTGTACACGGTACTATTCACGGGGACTGTACACGTACTGTTCATAGGTACTGTACACGGTACTGTAAATGGGGTACTGTACACGACCGTACATGGGGGTACTGTTCATGTGCACTGTTCATCTGCACTGTTCACAGTAGATTTTTCTGCAATTTCTGCCCATTTTCTAAGTCCGGATTTATTCCGAGACACCTCCGAAACACTCCCGAGTCCTCGGGGATCCAAACCAAATATGCACATTGACTCTAAAACATCATACGAACTCGCTCGAGTGATCAAATCGCCGAAATAACATCAAAATCATCAATTTTCATCAAATCAAGGCCTAAGTTTCCAAAAACTTCCGAAAATACACTTTCGATCAAAAACCGGACCAAACGATGTCCGAATAACCTGAAAATTTGCGTACATATCCAAAATCACCTAACGAAGCTACTGCAACTGTCGGAATTCCATTCCGACTCCCGGATAAAAATATCACCTATCGATCGTATTCCGCCAAAATTCCAACTTCGCCAAAATAGGCTAACTTCTTCACCGGACCTCCAAAATTACTTCCGATTGCGCTCCTAAGTCTTAAATCATCCCCGAAACTAACCGAATCAACGGAATTCAGTTCCGAGCCCTCTAACTCATAAGTCAACATTAGGTTGACTTTTCCAACTTAAGCTTTCCTTAAAGAGATTAATTGTCCCTTTTCCTACCAAAATCAATCCGAATTGACTCAAAGTTTGCACACAAGTCACATTCGACATTACGGACTTGTACCAACTTTCGGAATCGCATTCTGACCCCGATATCAAAATTTTCACTTGCGGTAGAATTTTCTCATCAACCTTCAAATTCCTATATTTAGCCAAATGACTTCAAAATGACCTTCGGACATCCGAATTCACTTCCGATCGCTTTCCCAACTCCAAAATCACCATACGGATCTATTCCCAGACTCGGAATCCCAAATGAACATCTATAACTCTGAAATGCCTTCCAACCCAAATTTATGAAATTTTTCTAAAATACTAACTTTCACCATATACGCCGAAATGCTCACGGGTTATCAAAAACCAAATCCGGACATACGCCCAAGTTCAAAATCATCATACGAGCATGCTGGAACTTTTAGATCCCAATTTCGAGGTCATTTACTCAAAATTCCAATCCTAGTTCATTTCTTCAACTTTAAGCTTTCAAAATAAGAATTTCCATTTAGATTTGACTCCAAACTTCCTGAATTTTAATTCTGACCATACACACAAGTCAATATACCCGAAATGAAGCTGTTCATGGCCTCAATATGCTCAATGACGCGTCGGGGCTCAAAACGACTGGTCAGGTCGTTACAGACATTGTAAAAAAAGGACGAACAGGTAAGGGTCCTAAAGGAAGATATAAACAAGGCTAAGAATGAACTAGACAAAACTTTTAAATGGAATAAGTTATCTGATGGTTTATCATGTCTACAAGAACACCACAATAGCAATAAGAGAGGACTTGGCAATGGGACCCTGCATCTAAGTGGGGTCCCAAAAGCAAGTATATCACAGTTCTTGAGAACAAAATCTACACATACTATGGTAAGACAGGTCACTACAAAAGTGAGTGCATTGAAAAAGAAAAGGCCAGTCAAAAGAACAAATCTTTTATTCAAGGGAAAAATAGGCTGCTAGGATGGGCTAAAAGGAATTTAATTCACCCTTTTGCTTATAGAAAGGGACCCAAACTAGTTTGGGTTCCTAAGTCTAACCCATGATTTCTCTTTGCAGGTCCAAGTGAAGGGGAGGAGTCAAATATGGTACATGGATAATGGCTGCTTAAAGCATATGACTAGAAGCAAGAACCAGTTCCTTTCACTTGAGAAACTAAAAAGAGGTAATGTCTCATTTGGAAATGGTAATAAAAGTGAGATCATTATGGTTAAAAATGTAGTTAAGCAAACTCACACTCCATTGAGAGTGTTTACCTGATAGATGGCTTGAAATATAGCATAATCAGTGTATCACAACTGTGTGACAGAGATAACTTGGTAGCATTCACCTCTACCAAATGTGTTATGATAAATCTTACCATTGACAAGAATGTTTTGCAGGGAAAAAGAGTAAACAATATATGAATTGTAGATCTGTCCACTCTTTCAGAAAATAAACTAACTCGCTTAAGTGTGTTGGACAATGATCCCCTTATCTGACACAAAAGACTTGGATATGCAAGTCTAAGTCAACTCAATAATTAGTTTCTAAAGGCCTGGTGATAATGTTGCCTAATATCAAGTTCAAGGAAGACAGAGTTTGCCAGGCTTGTGCAATAGGGAAGCAGGTAAGATCCTCTTTTAAATGCAAGAAAGTGGTAAGCATGAATAGGTTGATGGCATTGGATCATACAGATCTATGTGGTCCCATGAGAACATTAAGCATAGGTGGTTAAAAATATGTGATGGTACTTATTAATGCTGATTCTAGATTTACGAGTACATTGTTTTTAACTTTTAAGGATGAAGCATTTGACATGTTTACTTCTTTTATTAGAAAAACTCAGAAACAACAAGGTAATCAATTTGCATCAATTAGGTCTGATCATGGAACTGAATTTGAAAATGCTAAATTTGCTGAATTTTTGTGATGAGCATGGCATAGATCATAATTTGTTTTACTCCTTAGACTCTACAACAAAATGAAGTAGTTGAAAGAAAGAATAGGAAACTTGAAGATATGGCTAGGACTATGCTTCATTCTAGTAAACTGCCCCATAACTTCTGCGCAGAAGTTGTAAACATTGCATGTCATTAATAGGTGCATGACTAGACTTTTTATAGAGAAGACTCCCTATGAGTTACTTAAAGGGAGAAAACAAAATATATCCCATCTTAGGGCATTTGGATGCTAGTGTTTTGTGCACAACAATGGAGAGGACTCCCTAGGTAAGTTTGATCCAATAGTGATAGGGGAGTATTCTTGGGATATTCTTCACAGAGAAAAGTTTAAAAAGTGTACAATAAAAGAAATATATGTGTAGAAAAAAGTGTACATATAGTTATTGATAAAACTAACATTCTTTCTTAGAGACGGGAACATGAAGATGAAGCTATTGGGTTGGTAAAAGGTTTAAATAAAGTTACACCCAAAGTTGAAGCTGCACTAGAGCAAAGAACAACTAAATCTAATTCCCAAATGGAAACTGTCCATGAGCATGTTCCTCAGCAATAAAATATAGGACAAACATCAAGCAGAAACCAGTTGGTTGTAAAACCTTACAAGTATCAAAGTTTTTATCCTATGAGAACATAATTATTGACCCAACTTCTAGAATCAAAACTAAATATTAATTTAAGAATCTTTTTTTCTTTTGATGATTTCCTATATCTTATTAGACCTAAAAATTATGCCGAATCTTTGCATGATGTACACTGGGTAAATGCACTACAAGATTAGCTCAATCAGTTCGAAAGGAGTAAAGTTTGGTATCTAGTTCCAACTCCCACGGACAGATTAGTAATTGTCACTAAATGGGTCTTCAGAAAAAAAACTTGATAAAGATGGAACTGTTACAATGTTGGTGGCTCAATGTTATAGCCAAGAGGAGGGAATAGACTATGATGAGACGTTTGCTCCAATAGCAAGGTTGGAAGCAATAAGACTCCTCATAGCCTTTGCTGCATACATGGAATTTACTCTTCACCCGATAGATGTCAATAGTGCCTTCCTAAATGGTTACTTAAAGGAAGAAATTTTTGTCAAACAACCTCCAAGGTTTGAAAGCAAAGAGTGTCTGGATCATGTATACAAACTAGACAAGGAACTATATGGACTCAAATAGGATCCTAGAGCATGGTATGAACGACTATCTAAATTCTTGATTGAACATGGCTAGAAGAGAGGTAAAATTGATAACACTCTATTCTTGAGGAAAAAAGGTAAGGATATTCTTGTAGTACAAATATATGTTGATGACATAATCTTTGGTGCAGCCACTGAAAAACTAAGTAAGGAATTTTCTAAACTTATGGGGAGTGAATTTGAAATGAGTATGATGGGTGAGCTTAATTTCTTCTCAGGATTACAAATTAAACAGAACTCAAATTGAACCATGATCCATCAGCGGTAATATGCACAAGAGTTTATTAAGAAGTTTAAAATGGAAGAATCAATGGAAATATACACTCATATTGTAACAACCACAAAATAGATATAGATGAACCTGGTTCATCTGTTGATTAGACGTTGTACAAGGGTATGCTTAGTTAACTTTAGTATCTTACTACTAGCAGTCCGAACATTGTTTTAGTGTAGATCTTTGTGCTTGATTTCAAGAAAATCCAAAAGAATCCCACTTGATTATTGTCAAGAGAATATTGAGATACTTGAAAGGCACTACTAACATTTGCCTTTGGTATTAAAAATGTAGTAACTTTAACCTAGTGAGATATGTTGATGCTGACTATGTAGGTTTCCTTGTGGACATGAAGAGCACCTCAGATATGGAACACTTCCCTGATTCATGTCTTTTTTAATGGACTACTAAAAAGCAAAATTCGGTGGCCATATCTACTGCTGAAGTTGAGTATGTTGTTGTTGCTTCTTGTTGTGCTCAATTACTGTGGATCAATGTCATGACCCAAAACCAAGGGACGCGACCGACGCTCGATCGGATAGCCCCAACCTAGTGGACCTGGTGTCTTTTCTATCCTGCGTGTTGAACTATATTTTCATTACTCAATAATCAAGTGAAATAGCCATTTAAAAGTTGAACACATTCTTTCACAATTTACATAACTTACATGGTTACTTGCGTGGTTTACAACTTACACCGCCCAACATACAAAATATATATTTATACGAGTTCGTAACCCATAGTTCCTGTCTGTGGAGCCTCTAATGATACAAAAGGGAGATACAATACCTGCTGGTAACAAGGCTCCAGCTATACCTAACACAAATATCCAAAATAAAACTCTAGAAGAAAAGTGGCATGAGCCTCACAGGGCCCCGAGAAAAAAGGGGCTCACCAATTCAGCTAACGGGAAGTGAAAGAGTGCTACTGTCTGTGGACTGGAGTACCTGCTATGGATACACCTACAATCATAACATGAATATAGCGCCCCCGCAAAAGGGATGTCAATACATTTAAATTGTACTGGTATGTATTAACAAACTTTACCCTACAAACATTAATATAATCAATGGTCAAATGCAAATGAAAAGAACAACCAAAGCCAAACAAATTTTACAATCTCTCTTTTTCCCCTTTCAACATTATTCCATTACATCAATGATTTTCACAACTTTCACATATTTGCATTTCAATAGTATTTTCAATCACTTTTCCATCCTTATTACCTCGGCCACCATTATCACCACAACCTATACTTTATTACTTCGTATTGTGGCGTGCAACCCGATCTCACCGGACAATCATAATTCACACAGCAACAACAACAATTCACAAGGAGATTCATAAACATCAATACTACTTTCAACAAGTACAATAGCTCGGATACAATTAAAGTCACACAATAATTGCCCACGACAAGCCACACATGATATTACTACATTTGTTTCAATTACGACTTCTTTCCATCATTTGTTATACATCTCTTACCACCTAAACATATTTACACATACTTGGTTTGTTGACATTTACTTGCACCTTCATGTCGGGGAACTTAACCAACAACGTTCGAGGCAAATTAATCACAAGAATTCACAAATAGTCCACATAAATGACACATACCAATCACCCGTACACCAACAAGGTAACCTTACAAAGGTTATAGTTAGCCATACTTACCTGGAGTCGAGTTCCCTTTTTAACTTCTACTTTAAACTCACCAACAGCCTAGTACCGTTAATATGGTTCACAAGTTAACACATATAACTTATAATTAAAGTTCATGTGACTACCTGAACTTATTTAGGTTATCAACCGCTCCTTTTGCAAATCAGTACTCCGACCCAATTCATTTTACTAGATTTTAGGTTTTAAAGAACATGCATGCTTAGATGCGTATTTCAACTTATGTTTTCAAGAATCAATGCATAAGAATCCCACTTTTTGTTTAAACTTGAAAATCAATAAAAAAAGGTTTAGGGATTTTACCTGCAAGAACAGAGATAAAGCAATTACGTGAAATTTTTCGGCCCGGGTGACTTTGAAGAATAAAATCAACGAATGCAAAACTTTCTCTCACAAGAATTCTCTCTTCCTCTCTCTAGTTTGTAAATAAAATATGTAAAAAGGAGGGGTTGGGGTGTTTTATTGAAGAAGCAGTCGGGTTTAAAATTTGGAAAAATAGGAGCCCGATTCAGCTTTGTGGTCGCACTTTGCGATCACAAAGTGGCAATGCGGTCCGCACAATGGACCGCAAAAATATTCTAAAAATTTGGGCGAACTGGTTGGGTCTGCGACATGAATGCGGTCCGCATTCACATTCTGTGAGCGCATAATGCACCGCAGAACCGCCCTTCACAAAATTCTTAGGAGATTATGTGATGACTATGCAGTCCGCATATCAGTTATGCGGTCGCATAATGGTCCGCATTTATGACGTCAACTTTGACTAACATACTGACTCACTTTGCGATAGAAATGCGGTCTGCATATCAGTTATGCAATTGCATAATGGACCGCATTTTGACCTCAATTTTCACTAAACCACTGACTCACTTTACGGCAGAAATGTAGTCCGCATACTTGATTTGCAACCGCATTCTGGACCGCATAATAGCGCTTTCCTGGAAAAACTTTAATTTTTGATTTTAAAAAGCTAGAGTAGTACATAGGGTCTGAACCGCGATGAGGTTGTGAGTCGTGCAAATTTTTATACATTCCTAACACATATTCGGAACTTGGAACTACGATCCACTAGGTTTTCAGTACAAGTTCTCACGGGGCCTTACAATCAAACTGTTGTTAATAGATTTTGGTATTGAAGTTGGTTGTTTGTTGTCACACCTCCTTTTTACTATATATACCGCTGTTTAGTACTACACTCCTGGAAGGGATATAATAATAACAGGGAAGGAGTTTTTCCAATTAAAGGACATTTGGAACATGATTAATTTATTAAATTTTAGAGTTACCACTTGGGAAAATAATGGTGTCCCAAGTCACCAGTTTTAATCCCGAACCGAGGAAATTATGACTCTGTTTAAGAGTCTGTGAAATCAAAAATTCGGATAAGGAATTCTGTTAACCCGGGAGAAGGTGTTAGGCACTCCCGGATTCCGTGGTTCTAGCATGGTCGCTCAACTTCCATATTTGTTTTTATCTGATTTCTTTATATACCTTATTTTTATGCATTATTAATGTCCCGTTGGTCATTTTTAGAAATTGCGACGTCGTGAAAATGCATTTCGAGTCACACCGTACCAGTACGCATGTGACTTTAGTGCATTTCAACTTCGTTGGAATTTGGATTTGGGTCACATAAATATGCACCCGTATTAGGAATTTAATATTATTAATTGCGCCTAAAGTATCTACGTATTTATTAATTTTGGGAAAGACAATGAAATTCGCTAAACGGTCCTTCCGAATCTAGAGTTTTTATGTTGAAACTTATTTGGGGACCCCGTGTGTTTTCATTTTTGTAACGTGGCTCATCCCTTATCTTTTAAAGGTTAATCCTATTCGTGCACTATATTTTCTATTTTTATTTTTTCTTCCTAACATATGACTGTTTTTGTATTTATTTCAGACTATTAATATTGGAGTCCATGCCATTATTCTTTATTGGGCCTGGACTTCAGACTGGCTAATAGTTCATAGTCCAATACAATTAGGCCACTGGAGCCCAACATATCATTTGTTCCTATTCGAAGGCGTGAGTGCCACATTAATCAGATCTGGGCATGTATCCACGGCTAGGCCCAAATTATTTAAAGTGAAATTAAGGCAGGCTAACATTTCAATAACATCATTTTGAACAAATATTATTCAATACTAACAATTAATTGTTTCAAACAATGCCAAATTACATTTGATTATTACTGATTTCAATTTTCTGACAATTAACTATACCCCTTAATATCTAGCTTAAATCAATGTATTACTCAACTGGTAAACTAACGGGGTATGATATTGTTGTTCGACTAATAATACTAGTTGCAGAATTATCTATCTATTTTAATTGAAAACAACATTTACATTTTTACTAAAACATGCTCAGATTACAACTATATTTCAAACTGCCATTTTACAAAGGTGAATACAAGTTTATAACTAGTCTAGCTGCAGTACTGTTAAAACAGTGTCATGATTTTAAATTCGACTACTTCGTGTTTTCAAATTAAAGGATTCTGATTCAGAACTTGACTAACAAAATAGCTAAGTACTAATATTACATGTCTAATTTCAGAACATATATATATATAAGTGTATTAGCTATGTTTTAGCCGGTTTTAGTTTTAAATTTAGGTGATCACTATGAATAACCTATTAGATACGTTTACTATAGTGTTATATACTTCTACTTTAATCTAAATCGAGTTCACATAGTCTAGTACTTATTACAACCCATTCCTAAATGAATTACAAAGATCTAAGTATTTAAAACTACATAATAAAAGAACAAAAATATAATTGAATAACTAAAAACTAGTCAACATTTTTATTCCTTCAGCACGCAACTCAATTACAGCTCTAGGACAAGTTATGTACCTGATTCAAAAGTAAATCAATAAGTCTAGGTTTTGGAGAGGAAGGAAATATCAACAATAGCAATGGTGATAAGCAACAACGAACAGGAGCAAATTAACACAGCAAGTCTCAAAAACTCAGTAGGCAACCAACGAATAACTCGAGCAAACAGAAATCCAAGCTAGTTGAAGTGAACACAATAGAGGAACAACCAGCAAAGACTCCAGAAATAATACTCGAATTGAATACTAAGTAGAAGACCAGTAGAGTTCTGAAATTTCAAAAACCTTTTTCAGTGATTTTTCGAATCTAAATGTATATCAGAAAATTAAACCCCTAATTCTCTGAAAGTTGGAACTCAAATTCTGAATTCTCAAACTCTAAAATTGGGAACCCAAGAGTTGAACTCCTTTTTCAAACTTGAAATAGCCTATTTATAGAATAAATTTGGGGGGAATTTTGAATTAGTTATTTCTATTTCCCACCGAGCTCTTTTTCAATTAAATCAATTAAGTATAGCAGAATTCTAACGAAATGCACTTGAACCTCTGCTAGAAGGTTCGAGGATGTTCCTTATTGTTCTATTGGCCGGATTTTACCTAGTTGCCCTCACTTGCTAAGGTTTATTACACATTTGGCTTTTAATTATGCCTAGTCTACCCCTTATTGTTCATGTATTTTCAGAAAAACCAGGCATTAAAGTCATTTATACCCCTATTAGCTCTATGTAATCTACAGAAATACCAATTCACCTTCCCCTTTTACCCCTTACGCTCAATCATATTTACCCGACCTGTCATTAGGTCTGCTGAGACTTGGGTAATTACCATATTTAAATGTCACGACCCAGATTTTTCCCCAACATCGGGATCGTGATGGCGCCTACTCGTGGTAGCTAGGCAAGCCACTATATTTATACTATCCTGCTTTTAACACAATTTTAATTAAATAAATGCGGAATACTTTATCGAAATAGAAATAACTAATTACAAAGTGAAAATCATACCTGAAATCCTCTACCCAAGACGTGGAGTCACCAACTCACGAACTACTATGGAATACTACACATAAAAGTCTGAAGGAAATATAACATAATTCTGTTTGTCTCGGAACAAAGAGACTGCAGCTAATAACATAAATAAAGAGAGAGACGCCGGGCCTGCGGACGTCTGCAAGCTACCTCGGTCTCAAATGTGATCAACTCCCACGCAATCGATTTACTGCTGCTGCTCCTGATCGTAACCTGGACCTGTGCAAAAATGCACAGAAGTGTAGTATGAGCACAACCGACCCCATGTGCTGGTAAGTGCCTGGCCTATCCCGGCGAAGTAGTGACAAGCCTAGGACCAGACACCCACATAAACCTGTGCAATTCAATATATATGTATACCACGGAATAACAAGAAATAACCAGGTAATAACACAATAAGGAATATCTCAAAGAATTCAACAATTAACAACAGTTAATAAATTCACAAGGAAAAACAAAGTATAATGTAAACACAAGTAATATCAAGTCAAGGAATAGCAAACAGATTGCACGGCATCACCCTTCGTGCTTTTACTCTCATCCTCACCAAATAAGCAAATAAAGTACACGGCATCACCCTTCGTGCTTTTACTCTCATCCTCACATCCATAGTACGGCATGATCCTTCGTACATGGTTCAATAACAGGGCACGGTATGATCCTTCGTGCATAATCAATAAAACATGGCACGGCATTAACCTTCGTGCATAAATAAATAAACATGGCACGACATCACCCTTCGTGCATTATCACTCTTCCTCACCCAAATAACAATCACAGTTAAGGGCAAAGAAAGAAGCAGTAATTCATAAACTGTCCCAGCAAGGGAAATCAATAATTATCTTCACAACAAGTCCCTACAAGGGAGAACCATAACATTTCTACAACCTGACAAAGGTTCAACAATTCATCTGTGAATATATATCTCAAAATAAGCATTTTCAACGACTCACGGTCATACTAGACGCCAGTGTATGGATGCTTGTCACCACAGCCCATACACCGCACTCGATCACATAACACATAACACATAATCCTATTCCCTCAAGCTAGGATACAACAAACACTTACCTCGAATGTTTATGAACAATTCAATCCGTGGAAATGTCTTTTTCTTTCAAATTTGGCTCCAATCCAATCGTATCTATACACAATTGATTTAATATCATCAATACTACTCAACAAACTAATTCTTAAGACCAAATACAACTTTTACAACATTCCGCCTAGAATAGTGAATTTCAACCCCGGGCCCACATGGTCGGAACTCGGGGTTAGGACCAAAATCCGGTTACCCATCCCCCCACGAGTTCATGTATATGATTTGTTTCAAAATCGGACCTCAATTCGAGGTCCAATTCCCCAATTTATGAAAAACCCTATTTTCTAACAAAAACAAGAAATTCCACCATGAAAACCTTTGATTTCTAATGAAAAACATGTTTAATGATGTTAGGAATTTAAAGAATTAAGTAAAAAGTGACTTACAATTATTTTGATGAAGAAGGAATCCGTGAAGAATCGCAAATGGGTGTTTTTGTTTTGTAAAAAGTGAAGAAATGAACTTAAAATCGTGTTTTACAGGTCTATGTGTTCGCATTTGCGAACATGGGTTTGCAATTGCGAACCCCGACCAATTTCTGGAGTTTGAAAAATAAGCTAAGGCTGGGAAGTTCGCATTTGCGAACATTTGTTCGCATTTGCGAACACTGGCAGACAAAGGGAGTGTTCGCATTTGCGAACTAATGTTCGCATTTGCGAACATAGGCTGTATAGGGCAGTGTTCGCATTTGCGAACCAAGGCAGTATAGGGAATGTTCGCATTTGCGAACTTTTGTTCGCATTTGCGAACATAGGCAGGCCCTGGGGACTTTCGCATTTGCGAACAATTGTTCGCATTTGCGAACAAGGCTGGGTCAATGGGGCTTCGCATTTGCGATCAGGGTTCGCATTTGCGAGCCCTGCCTTGTACTGCCCCCTTCGCAATTGCGAGAAATGCTTCGCAATTGCGAAGCCAACAGCTGGGTGAAAAACCAGCAGTGCAAAAATTCAGAATTTAATCCAACGGCCTATCAAATCTTTACCCGAGCCCCCCGGGCTCCAAACCAAACACGTACACAACCTCAAAAACACATTATGAACTTGTTCGTGCGATCACATCGCCAATATCACCTCGTTTTCATCAAATCAAGCCTCAAATTCATGATTTTCATACCTTTGGTTTTCAAAACTTTCAAACTTGGGACTCAAGGTCCAAAACATCTCAAACGACATCCGAATTTCACCAAACTTTATAGAAATCACATATATAATATTTAAGACTTGTACCGGGCGTCGGAAACAAAATACGAGCCCGATACCAAGGTCAATTAATTCATTTCCTTTAACAATTACATCAAAAACAATTTCATAGAAAAATTCATAACTTGGGCTCTAGGCCTCGAATTCGACTCCGGACGCATGTCCAAGTCCCATATTTTCCTACGAACCTCTCGGGACCATCCAATCTCGGGTCCGGATCCGTTTATCAAAAATATTGACCGAAGCCAACCATATCAATATAAATATCATTTTTATCCAAATTTCTCATAGAATTCATATTTTCTATCACAAAATCTTTCCGGCTACATGCTCGGATTGTGCACGTAAATCGAGGCAACATGGAATGAGGCTTTCAAGGCCTCGAAGCTCGAAATGATTAATAAAATAAGTGATGACCCTTTGGGTCGTCACAATCTCCACCTCTAAAACAACCGTTCGTCCTCGAACGGACAAAAGAAAGAAGTACCCGAGTCAGGAAACAAGTGTGGGTAGCGGCTCCGCATATCAGACTCGGACTCCCAGGTCGATGCCTTAGGAGGCTGACCTCTCCACTGAACACGCACAGAAGGATAACTCTTCGACCTCAGCTGTCGAACATGCCGGTCTAGAATGGCTACCGGCTCCTCCTCGTAAGATAGATCATTGTCCAATTGGACAGTACTGAAGTCTAACACATGTGTGGGATCGCCGTGGTATCTCCGAAGCATAGATACATGAAAAACTGGATGCACGGCTGATAAGCTAGGCGGCAAAGCTAATCTGTAAGCCACCCCTCCCACTCTGTCTAGAATCTCAAATGGACCAATATACCTAGGGCCGAGCTTGCCCTTCTTCCCGAACCTCATCACGCCCTTCATAGGCGACACTCGGAGCAATACTCGTTCACCAACCATGAAATCTACATCTCGAACCTTACGATCCGCATAAGTCTTCTGCCTAGACTGAGCTGAACGCAATCTCTCCTGAATAGTCTTGACCTTATCTAAGGCCTCCTGAACTAAGTCTGTACCCAACAACCGAGCCTCTCCCGGTTCAAACCATCCAACCGGTGATCGACATCGCCTACCATACAACGCCTCATACGGAGCCATCTGGATGCTAGATTGGTAACTGTTATTGTAGGCGAACTCTGCTAATGGTAGAAACCGGTCCCACGAGCCTCCGAAATCAATAACACAGGCTCGAAGCATGTCCTCAAGTATCTGAATAGTCCGCTCGGACTGGCCGTCCGTCTGAGGATGAAATGCTGTACTCAACTAAACCTGGGTGCCTAACTCCCGCTGGACCGCTCTCCAGAACCGCGAGGTAAACTGCGTTCCCCGATCAGAGATAATAGATACTGGCACCCCATGGAGACGAACAATCTCACTAATGTAAACCTCCGCTAACCTCTCCGACGAGTAGGAGACATATACTGGAATAAAGTGTGCTGATTTGGTCAGCCTATCAACAATGACCCAAATAGCATCAAATTTCCTCCGAGTCAAAGGAAGTCTAGTAACAAAGTCCATAGTGATCCGCTCCCATTTCCACTCGAGAATTTCAATCCTCTGGAATACACCACCAGGTCTCTGGTGCTCATATTTCACCTGCTGACAATTTAGACACCGAGCGACATACGCAACAATATCTTTCTTCATTCTGCGTCACCAATATTTCTGCCGTAAGTCCTGGTACATCTTCGCGGCGCCCGGGTGAATAGAATACCGCGAACCGTGGGCCTCTGCTAAGATCAACTCTCGAATCCCTTCGACATTGGGCACACAAAATCGACCCTGCAATCTCAATACCCCATCATCATCTAGATTTACCTGTGTGGCACCTCCCCGCTGTACTGTATCTCTCAACTCACGCAAATAAGGATCATCAAATTGCCTCTCACGGATACGCTCTAATAAAGAAGAACGAGCGACCGTGCAGGCTAACACTCTGCTAGGCTCAGAAATGTCTAATCTCACGAACCGGTTGGCTAAGGCCTGGACATCTAGAGCTAATGGTCTCTGACTGACCGGAATGTATGCAAGACTACCCATGCTGGCATACTTTCTACTCAAAGCATCGGCCACCACATTGGCCTTACCTGGGTGATATAAGATAGTAACATCATAGTCTTTTAGCAACTCTAACCATCTCCTCTGTCGTAGATTCAACTCCTTTTGCTTGAACAAGTACTGTAGGCTTTTGTGATCAGTGTACACCTCACATGTCACACCATATAGATAATGCCTCCGGATCTTTAAGGCATGAACCACTGCTGCTAACTCAAGATCATGAACTGGATAATTCTTCTCATGTATCTTTAACTGCCTCGAAGCATAAACGATAACCTTACCATCCTGCATCAATACCGCTCCAAGCCCTGTACGAGATGCATCACAATAAACTGTATAAGGCCCTGCACCCGTAGGTAGTATCAACACTCGCGCGGTGGTCAAGGCTATTTCGAGCTTCTGAAAGCTCACCTCACACTCTCTGACCACTGGAACTGGACACCCTTCTGGGTCAACCTGGTCATCGGGGCTGCAATAGAAGAAAACCCCTCTACAAATCGACGGTAGTAACCTGCTAATCCCAAGAAACTCCGGATCTCAGTCACTGAAGCTGGTCGAGGCCAATTCTGGACTGCCTCAATCTTCTTTGGGTCTACCCGAATACCTTCCACCGATACAATGTGACCCAGAAATGCTACCGAACTCAGCTAGAACTCACATTTAGAAAATTTGGCATATAGCTGGTTATTTTTCAGAGTCTGAAGAACCACTCTGAGGTGCTGCTCGTGCTCTTCCTGGCTGCGGGAATACACCAGGATGTCATTTATGAAGACTATCACGAACAAATCTAAGTAAGGCCTGAATACCCGATTCATCAACTCCATGAATGCTGCTGGGGCATTGGTCAACCCGAAGGACATGACCAAGAACTCATAATGCCTATATCTAGAACGAAAGGCTATCTTAGGAATGTCAGCCGCCCTGATCCTCAGCTGATGGTAGCTTGACCTCAAGTCTATCTTAGAAAATACCCTTGCTCCCTGGAGCTGGTCAAACAAATCATCAATCCTCGGCAGTGGATATTTATTCTTTATTGTCACTTTGTTTAATTGCCGGTAATAAATACACATCCGCATCGAGCCATCTTTCTTCTTTACAAATAAGTACAGGTGCTCCCCAGGGGGAAACACTGGGCCTAATAAAGCCTTTCTCAAGAAGGTCCTGCAACCGATCTTTCAACTCTTTTAGCTCCGGCGGGGCCATACGATAGGGTGGAATAGAGATGGGCTGAGTGCCCGGTGCCAGATCAATACAGAAATCAATATCCCTGTCGGGTGGCATGCCCGGCAGGTCTGAAGGAAAATCCTCAGGGAACTCCCGTGCAATAGGGACCGACTCAATGGAAGGAACCTCTGCGCTGGAATCACGAACATAAGCCAGATAAGCTAGACACCCTTTCTCGACCATGCGTCGAGCCTTAACATAAGAAATAACAGTGCGAACGGAGTGGCTTGAGGTACCTTTCCACTCTAGTCGGGGTGATTCCGGCAAGGCTAAGGTCACCGTCTTAGCATGGCAATCAAGAATAGCATGATATGGGGACAACCAGTCCATCCCCAATATGACATCAAAATCTACCATATCCAAAAGTAACAAATCAACACGGGTCTCAAGACCCCCAAATATAACTACGCACGAACGATGCACCCGATCGACTACAATGGAGTCACCCACCGGTGTAGCCACATAAACCGGAATATCTAGAGCATAGCTGGGCACGGCCAAATACGGTGCAAAATAGGAAGACACATAGGAATATGTAGATCCAGGGTCAAATAATACCGAAGCACCTCTCGCCACACACAAGAATAGTACCCGTAATCACGGTATCCGATGCCTCTGCCTCCGGCCCGGCCGGTAAAGCATAGAATCGGGGATCCGCACCTCCCCTCCGAGCCGCGTCTCTAGGACGACCATCAACCGGCTGACCTCTACCTCTAGCCGGACGGTCTCCACCTCTACGGTCTCGACCTCCACCTCTATAATCCCTACCCCCGCCTCCGGCTAGCTGGGCAGGCTGAGGGTCAGCTGGGGCCCGAATTATGGGACGAGGACCTCGCTGCCGAGAGTTGCCCGCCGCTATAGGGCAATTCCCGATAAAATGACCCGGGTCACCACAACCGTAACAACTCTTGGACCGATAGGGCTGCTAGCCCCGACGACCCGAATGGACTCCACGAACACTCCGAAGAGGCCGAGCATTAATAGGAGGCTGGTCCGAATAATGCCCACAAAAACCACGATCACCTGATCCACCCCGTGAAGCCCGAAGGGCGGAATGAAAAGGCCCGGAGGATCGGCCTCTATCAAAGGATTCTCTGCTACCAGAGGAAGAAGCACCAAACCTACCCGAATGACGAGGCCTCTTATCCGAAGAATAACCGCCTCCCCTAGCAAGAGCCATCTCAACTCGCGTGCTGCATTGGCCGCCTCCCGAAATGATATGTCACTCCCCACGCCCATAGCCATCCGGAGTCTAATCGGCCGATTAAGCCCATCTATAAACCTCGCGGACCCTCTCCCGCTCCGTGGGAAGTATCACCACCGCATGACGAGCCAAATCGACAAATCTCGTCTCATACTCTGTGTGATCGTCATAGTGCCCCGATGGAGGTGCTCAAACCGCCTCCGAAGTATATCCCGCCGAGTAGGGAGGGAGAAACTTCTCCATAAATAGTTCCGCAAACCGGTCCCATGATAAAGCCGGGGACCCCGCTGGTCGAGTCAAGCAATAATCTCTCCACCAAGTCTTGGCGGATCCCGCAAGCCTGAAGGTACCGAAGTCAACTCCGTTTGTCTCCACGATCCCCATAGTCTTGAGAATCTCACGGCAACTGAATAAAAAGTCCCTGAGGATCCTCTGATGTGGCTCCACTAAATGTAGTGGTAAATAACTTGGAGAACCGATCAAGTCTCCATAACGAATCGGAAGTCATGGCCGCTCCATCACCTGCATGAGCTGTGGTACCTGACTGAGTGGCCACAGCTGGGCTGAACCACTGGTGCCTGAGGCTGAGGAGCTACTAGCTCCGGAGTACGAGCAATAGGAGTCCGGGCCCCTCCTCCAGCCTGAGAAGCGGCTGGTGCAACTGATAATAAACCCGCTCTAGCAATGTTGTCCATAAATCCCGCTATTCTGACCACAGCATCCCGGAGATCCGGGGTAAATAAAGCCTCTCCTGGGACCTGAGCTGGGCCTACTGGAGCTGCTGGAACCGGAACCTCCTCGTCAATCTCAATATGAGGCTCCACCTCCGGGGTAGCTGCCTGGGGCTGAGCTCTACCCCTACCACGGCCTCTGATACGGCCTTGGCCCCTGCCCCTCACGGGAGCTGTCTGGGGCTCAGGCTGCTGGTCAGCGGACGAAGAAGTGCGTGTCCTTACCATCTGCGAAAGGACAGAATAGAAATTCAATCAACAATTGAGGAACAAGTCGCACGACAAGAAAGAACAAATGAGAGACTTTTTCCTAACTCAATAGACTCTGGAGGACAAGTACGGACGTCTCCGTACCTACCTCTCAAACTCTACTAAGCTTGTTCGTGAGTGGTGAGACCTATGTAACCTAGAGCTCTGATACCAACTTGTCACGACCCGGATTTTTCCCCAACATCGGGATCGTGATGGCGCCTACTCGTGGTAGCTAGGCAAGCCACTATATTTATACTATCCTGTTTTTAACACAATTTTAATTAAATAAATGCGGAATACTTTATCGAAATAGAAATAACTAATTACAAAGTGAAAATCATACTGAAATCCTCTACCCAAGACGTGGAGTCACCAACTCACGAACTACTATGGAATACTACACATAAAAGTTTGAAGGAAATATAACATAATTATGTTTGTCTCGGAACAAAGAGACTACAGCTAATAACATAAATAAAGAGAGAGACGCCGGGCCTGCGGACGTCTGCAAGCTACCTCGGTCTCAAATGTGATCAACTCCCACGCAATCGATTTACTGCTGCTGCTCCTGATCGTAACCTGGACCTGTGCAAAAACGCACAGAAGTGTAGTATCAGCACAACCGACCCCATGTGTTGGTAAGTGCCTGGCCTATCCCGGCGAAGTAGTGACAAGCCTAGGACCAGACACCCACATAAACCTGTGCAATTCAATATATATGTATACCACGGAATAACAAGAAATAACCAGGTAATAACACAATAAGGAATATCTCAAAGAATTCAACAATTAACAACAGTTAATAAATTCACAAGGAAAACAAAGTATAATGGAAACACAAGTAATATCAAGTCAAAGAATAGCAAGTAGTTGCACGGCATCACCCTTCGTGCTTTTACTCTCATCCTCGCCAAATAAGCAAATAAAGTACACGGAATCACCCTTCGTGCTTTTACTCTCATCCTCACATCCATAGTACGGCATGATCCTTCGTACATGGTTAAATAACAGGGCACGACATGATCCTTCGTGAATAATCAATAAAACATGGCACGACATTAACCTTCGTGCATAAATAAATAAACATGGCACGGCATCACCCTTCGTGCATTATCACTCTTCCTCACCCAAATAACAATCACAGTTAAGGGCAAAGAAAGAAGCAGTAATTCATAAACTGTCCCAACAAGGGAAATCAATAATTATCTTCACAACAAGTCCCAACAAGGGAGAACAATAACAATTCTACAACCTAACAAAGGTTCAACAATTCATCTGTAATATATCTCAAAATAATCATTTTCCAACGACTCACGGTCATACTAGACGCCGGTGTATGGATGCTTGTCACCACAGCCCATACACCGCACTCGATCACATAACACATAACACATAATCCTATTCCCTCAAGCTAGGATAGAACAAACACTTACCTCGAATGTTTATGAACAATTCAATCCGTGGAAATGTCTTTTTCTTTCAAATTTGGCTCCAATCCAATCGTATATAGACACAATTGATTTAATATCATCAATACTACTCAACAAACTAATTCTTTAGACCAAATACAACTTTTACAACATTCTGCCCGGAATAGTGAATTTCAACCCCGGCCCACATGGTCGGAACTCGGGGTTAGGACCAAAATCCGGTTACCCATCCCCCCACGAGTTCATGTATATGATTTGTTTCAAAATCGGACCTCAATTCGAGGTCCAATTCCCCAATTTATGAAAAACCCTATTTTCTAACAAAAACAAGAAATTCCACCATGAAAACCTTTGATTTCTAATGAAAAACATGTTTAATGATGTTAGGAATTGAAAGAATTAAGTAAAAAGTGACTTACAATTGTTTTGATGAAGAAGGAATCCGTGAAGAATCGCAAATGGGTGTTTTTGTTTTGTAAAAAGTGAAGAAATGAACTTAAAATCGTGTTTTACAGGTCTCTGTGTTCGCATTTGCGAACATGGGTTCGCAATTGCGAATCCCGGCCAATTTCTGGAGTTTGAAAAATAAGCTAAGGCTGGGAAGTTCGCATTTGCGAACACTGGCAAACAAAGGGAGTGTTCGCATTTGCGAACATATGGCTCACATTTGCGAACACAGGCAGTATAGGGAATGTTCGCATTTGCGAACTTTTGTTTGCATTTGCGAACATAGGCAGGCCCCGGGGACTTTCGCATTTGCGAACAATTGTTCGCATTTGCGAACAAGGCTGGGCATGAGGGGTTTCGCATTTGCGATCAGGGTTCGCATTTGCGAGCCCTGCCTTGTACTGCCCCTTCGCAATTGCGAGAAATACTTCGCAATTGCGAAGCCAACAGCTGGGTGAAAAACCAGCAGTGCAAAAATTCAGAATTTCATCCAACGGCCTATCAAATCTTTACCCGATCCCCCCGGGCTCCAAACCAAACATGTACACAACCTCAAAAACACATTATGAACTCGTTCGTGTGATCACATCGCCAATATCACCTCGTTTTCATCAAATCAAGCCTCAAATTCATGATTTTCATACCTTGGTTTTCAAAACTTTCAAACTTGGGACTCAAGGTCCAAAACATCTCAAACGACATCCGAATTTCACCAAACTTTACAGAAATCACATATATAATATTTAAGACTTGTACCGGGTGTCGGAACCAAAATACGAGCCCGATACCAAGGTCAATTAATTCATTTCCTTTAACAATTACATCAAAAATAATTTCATAGAAAAATTCATAACTTGGGCTCTAGGCCTCAGAATGCGACTCCGGACGCATGTCCAAGTCCCATATTTTCCTACGGACCTCTCGGGACCATCCATTCTCGGGTCCGGATCCGTTTATCAAAAATGTTGACCGAAGTCAACAATATCAATATAAATATCATTTTTATCCAAATTTCTCATAGAATTCATATTTTCTATCACAAAAGCTTTCCGGCTACATGCTCGGATTGTGCACGTAAATCGAGGCAACATGGAATGAGGTTTTCAAGGCCTCAGAAGCTCGAAATGATTAATAAAATAAGTGATGATCCTTTGGGTCGTCACATTAAAATATGACCCCCTGAGACTTGTTTTAATTCTTATCCAGTTTCAGACAAATTAACCTTTTCAAAATTAACCACTTTTACAAAGATAGCCTCTAATAGACTTATACTGTGTTGCAAACATAACCACAATAGACATTTACACATATAACTTAAATGTTAATAAGCACTCATAAGTTTAGAAGAAACCAACATACAAATCATATTGCAAATTTAGCCATATTTATGTAGTTTTGCAAAAATAGCCCTAATTACGAATAACTTTAAAATTAATTAGAACTTAGAGAGAAAAATTGATAATGGTTGAATTCCAACTAATAAAAACCCTAGTCGAGACAGGATCTATTGAACATTAACATAAAAATAACTAATATCACATGATTTACAGGTAGCTATATCAGAACTTAAGAATACTTAGTCGATTTCAGGCATACATGTAATAGGCTCAGGTTTTTTAACAAGTATGAACACAGAAGAACAAAGTATAGAACAAAGGTAGATTCAAGGTATTTAATCCATATTAACATGCATAGGGATTTTTAAACATGCAACAGATCCAGATTTAACAGGCAAAAACATAAAAACACTGAACAAGGCAGGTTTCAGGATACTTAGCTTTAAGGCTCCGTCTTTTTCCTTTTTTTTTTCCTTTTCTTTCTTTCTTTTCTTATTTTTTTCTTCTTTCTTTCATTTTATTTCTTCTTTCTTGATTTTTCAGTGTTTCAGAGACTTGGGGTCTCTTAAATGATGAATCTTTCCAGGCAGACTTTTTTGGAAGTTGATTTGAGTGTCTAAAAGGTAGTCAGAGACTCAGGGTGAGGTATTTAAAAGGTTTTGTTTTTGGGTGCTCGCCGGAGTAGGTTCCAGCAAGATATTTTCTAATATTCGAGGAGCTAGGGTTATATTCGAGGTGTGGGACTAGGATGGGGCGATAGATTGTCCTAAGGCGGTTCTAGGATGTTAAGGTGGAAGGCTGGTTCATAGCTTAGTAGTCGGCAGCTAGGGTTCTGGCGACCGGAGTTTCAAGAATGGAAGACTGGTGAGTTTTCTTGGGTGAGGTTAATGGAAATAAAGGTGTTAGAGGGTAGAGGGGGGTGTTTAGAAGTGTGGCCTGAGCCAGAGAAGGTAATAGAATAGTGACCACTGGTAGCGTTTCAGTAGTCTTGTGAGAGGAGGGGATGGAGAAGAAGGGCGGCTAGGGTTTCTGTGGTGAGAGGTCCATGTGTATAATGAAAAGAAATGAATAGGGGGTCTGTGATATATACTGACTTTGTGTTATTGTTTCTCAACCATTGGATTTAATGAGATGAACGGCCAAGATCATTTGGCCTTCAAAACGACGACGCATAGTTTAATTAGACCATTCATTTGGTCCATTAGATTAAATTATTAAACGGCTGAGATTTAATTTCTTAGGCGACGTCGTTTGGTTAAGTGATACACTAGTCTGAGCTGTTAGGTTAGTGAGACGGACGGCTGGGATTTAATTCCTCAACATCGTCGTTTCATGTTCAAGGCCACCGCTTTATTTGGTCCTTTTGATTTAAATCATCAACGGCCCCGATTTGGTGTGTTTATACGGCGTCGTTTGACTTAATACCTGCACAGACCGGTTTAATTAGTCTGGGCCTGGTATGTGGGTGTTGTTTAGGGCTGAGAATTTAGTATGTTTGGCCCAATTCTTTTGTCTTTGTATTTTATCTTTGCATTTTGTATTTTTTGAATTGTATTTATTTATTAATTTCTGTATTTTCCTTTGTATTTTATACTTATTTTCCTTGTATTTATTTTATACTAATGTATTTTCTTTGATTTTCAAATTTTGTATTTTTCCCTAATTTTTCCAATTTTCGACTATTTACCTTATATTTTTTGTGATATTTTTCTAGTTAATTTTCTTTTTGTATTTCATTTTAAATTTATTTCAATTAAAACAAACACAGGTATTTTCTATACACTAATCAAACTAATTGCAATCAAAAATCATTTTTGTATTTTATTTTGGAATTAATTGCTTGGGGCAAAAATCACGTGCTCACAGCTGCCCCTCTTTGCTCGGGAACACGAAGAGTTTCAGTGCAAAGACAACTGAGCAGTAATGGGAATTTTTGCCCACTCGCATATTCCGTATGAAGAATTTTTTGAAAAGTTTTGACCGCACGCTGCTTCAGAGGTTGCCTACATATCCTGGGCTATACAGGAATCGGGTCAGTGTAGTTCAGGAATGTCTGGTAACCGGAGCTACCAGGGATTGTGATGGGACTGTGATTTCGTTGTTGTTGATGTTGTTACTGTTGTTACTTCTGACTGACTCCTTATTACACCATGGTAAAGAAACTAGCCTAAGCTATGATCTATAAATTACAAAAAATCCTATCTATGTCTTGTGTCTTGTATTTCCTTGATCTTTCATCTTGCATCTTGTTCTTTTGTTTGTTTGAATCTTCTTGCTTGTAACTTGCTTCAAACATATTGCTTCATTCTGCTTGTATAACTTCAAAAAAAATATGTTTCTCTGTTCTCTAGGTTGGTAGTTGCTTACCACAGAATAAAGAAAACTTTTTCTGCCCCAGTATGGGGATTATAATCTATCATGTGTTGTTTGTTAGATGAAAGAAAAATTTATTTTTTAGAAAGTATTCCCTTGTTATACAGGTGGGCGCCTGATGCAGAGACTAAATATGCAGAAAAATATTCCCTTGTTATACAGGTGGGCGCCTGATGCAGAAATTAAAAATGCCGAAAAGTATTCCCTTATTATCCAGGTGGGTGCCTAATGCAGAATTTAAAAATGCAGAAAAACATTCCCTTGTTATCCAGGTGGGCGCCTGAGCGAAAATTTAAAATGCAGAAAAATATTTCCTTGTTATCCAGGTGGGCGCCTGATGCAGAAATTAAAATGTAGAAAAGTATTCCCTTGTTATCCAGGTTAAAAATACAGAAAAATACTCCCTTGTGAAAAATATTCCCTTGTTATCCAGGTGGGCGCCTGATGCAGAAATTAAAATGCAGAAAATATTCCCTTGTTATCCAGGTGGGCGCCCGAGCGAAAATTTAAAATGCAGAAAATATTCCCTTGTTATCCAGGTGGGGGCTTGATGCAGAAAATATTCCCTTATTATCCAGGTGGGCGCCTGATGTAGAAATTAAAATGCAGAAAAGTATTCCCTTATTATCCATGTGGGCGCCATATGCAGAAACTAAAATGTAGAAAAATATTCCCTTGTTATCCAGGTGGGCGCCTGATGCAGAAATTAAAATGTAGAAAAATATTCCCTTGTTATCCAGGTGGGCACCTGATGCAGAAATTAAAATGCAGAAAAATATTCCATTGTTATCAGGGTGGGTGCAGAAATTAAAAATGCAGAAAAGTATTCCCTTGTTATCCAGGTGGGCGCTTGCGCGAAAATTTAAAATGCAGAAAAATTTTCCTCGGTTTGATAACTAGGTGTAACTTTAAAAATAAATGGTAATACCACCCCCGTTATTCGAGTAGGTTCCTGATTATTGATTCTTCCTTCGTGGATTCCTTCCTTTATTGCTGCTTCCTCTTGATAGTTTCTCCCACGTTGGCCACATCCACTTTAAAGTGATTAGCAAGAATTTGAATCTTTTGTCCCAGTCTTAATCGGCAAAAAATTTGTTAGTTATAAAATAATGGTTAGCAACTGACATTCTTGTTGGCCTTGCTTCCACCGTCTGCCTCATCTTGCTTTGTACTGCTCTGCTGTCCTTTCTCGATTATTCTCCCAATTCTTTCATTGTGATCGCTTTTTGTTTTCTCCTTCTCTTTTATTCCCTTTGGCTATGTGATCGCCATGTGTTATTTTATTTTCTCTTGTCTTTTGAATGACCCAGTATCAATGTACCATCCAAACATGAGAGGCTGGTAGTTAGCTTACAACTGGCAACGGGTTGTGAACAACTAAAATGAAATGCAATGACCATGAATTTAGGGGTGGGGATATTTTTGAAGTAAAAAGACAGGACTTATTTGGGTAGGAGGGCTGATTCCTTTGACCATGCCATGCATTTGGATATCCGACCCAGTCTGTCTAACCAAATCCTTGCTGACTTTGATTTCTCTTTTCATCAACCCAATCCATACTTGACTTGCCATTTTCATTTTATCAGGTCATTCCTCACTTTCGCCTTATGGTGCCCGTGAAGTTTTTCACCAATAAGATTCTCTCATTTTATTTTTCTCTCAACTCACCTTCGCCTTATGGTGCCCGTGAGGGTTTTCACCAACAAGACTCTCTCATTTTTATTTTTCTCTCAACTCACATTCGCCTTATGGTGCCCGTGAGGGTTTTCACCAAAAAGACTCTTTCATTTTTATTTTTTTTATATTTTCTATCTTCAAACTCCCGGGTATTGTCCATGATATGTTTTCCTTATTTTCATTGCATTGTAATTCCCTTGAAATTAATCAGAAGGTCTTTTTTTGGAGCGTAATGTGGCTTTTGGATGGGTTTAGAAAGAAGGGTATAAAGGCTCAAATTTATAACATGGGTTCAAAACAATTACAACTCTCAGAATCATAAAAACATAACTTCTGCCCCAATTTTAATTTTTGGGAAACTTGGCTTTTAATTCTATCATGACTGAACCTCATTGAGGCTGCCTACGTACCCTTTCGGGATCAAGTCAGATGTAGTTCATACCATAAGGTTTCTTCGTCATTTGACGTTTTCCGATTTTCTTCTTTTGTATGTATTTTTCTTCTTTTTTTTTCATATCTTTTCTTTTCTCTTCTTCTTTTTTTTTTCAAAATTTTCCTTTTCTCTTCTTTTTTTTTCAATATTTTTCCTCTTTTTTTTAATTTCATCATTCATTTTGACTTCATCATTGATTCCGAGAAAGGGGTATGAAAGAATAATATAGTAAGGCCTAAAAAGGGTTAGCAATGGGTAAAGTGTTTAGATAGAGAAATAAAATGTCTTCATCATTTCAATTTCAAAATTATGACAAATACAATTGTTTACATGAAAGGAATCATACGTAGTATCTCTTGACTGCATCAGAGTTAATGGCGGTCTCTACACATTTCTCTTCTATATCTGTTAGATTTAAAGCTCCATTGGACAATACCCGGGATACCATAAACGACCCTTGCCAATTAGGCGCAAACTTTCCTTTTGCTTCGACCCAGTGTGGTAAAATACGTCTTAACACCAATTGTCCAACCTCAAATTTCCGTGGACGTACTTTCTTGTTATATGCTCTGGCCATCCACCGTTGGTACAGCTGTCCGTGACATATTACTACTAATCTTTTCTCGTCGATCATGCTCAATTGCTCTAACCGGGCCTTCACCCATTCATCATCATCAATTTCATCCTCAGCTATAATTCGAAGGGAGGGTATTTCAATTTCTGCTGGTATCACTGCCTCTGTTCCGTACACCAATTAGTAAGGGGTCACACCAATTGAAGTACGCACAGTAGTGCGATAACCCATTAGAGCAAATGGTAATTTTTCATGCCACTGTCTTGACTCCTCTACCATCTTTCGAAGAATTTTCTTAATAATCTTATTTGCAGCTTCAACTGCTCCATTTGCTTTAGGCCGATAAGGTGTAGAATTACGGTGCAAGATTTTAAACTTCTGACACGCCTCCGGCATGAGATGACTGTTAAGATTTGCTCCATTATCCGTAATAATCACCTTGGGAATTCCGAAGCGGCAAATGATGTTTGTATGTACGAAATCTACTACTGCCTTATTTGTTACTGCTTTTAAATGTCTTCGCCTCCACCCATTTAGTAAAGTAATCAATAGCTACCATAATAAACCTGTGCCCATTAGATGCTGCGAGTTCTATCGGACCGATGACGTCCATGCCCCAGGCGACAAAAGGTCATGTTGCTGACATTGTATGCAACTCATATGGTGGGGAATGAATCAAGTCCCCGTGTGTCTGGCATTGGTGGCATTTCAGCACATATTTGATGCAATAGTGAGCCAATAATATCCAGCCCTTAGTATTTTCTTGGCCAAAACATATCCACTAATGTGAGGTCCACAAGTTCCTGCATGTATTTCAGCCATGATTGTAGCAGCATGTTGTGCATCTAACATCTTAGTAAACCCAAATTCGGGGTTCTCTTGTATACAGTCCCTCCGCTAAAGAAAAATCCACTTGCTAGTCATCTTATAGCCCTTTTGTGATCTCCTGTAGCTTGCACCGGGTACACCCCCATCCTCAAATATTATTTAATATCATGGAACCATGGTTCACCATCAAGTTCTTCCTCTACCGTAAAACAATAAGCATTCTGATCATGAACTTGGATTTGTAATGAATCTACATAAGCTTTGTCCGGATGGTGCAACATGGACGATAATGTGGCCAGAGCATCTGGAAGTTCATTGTGCATTCTTGGGATATGCTTGAACTATATGGATTGAAACCTTTGAGATGATTCATGTAGACACTGTTGGTATGGTATAAGCTTCAAATCCCTTGTCTCCCATTCTCCCTGAATTTGATGTATCAAGAGATCCGAGTCACCCATGACCAAAATATCTTGAACACCTATGTCTATTGCCATTATTAATCCCAGTATACATGCTTCATATTCGGCCATATTAGTACAGAAAAAGCAGAGCTGAGCGGTAACAGGATAATGCTGACCCGTTTCTAAGAGCACTGCACCAATTCCAACTCCTTTGCTATTGACGGCCCCATAAAAGTATAATTTCCAACCCGGCTTTTCGTCTTGTTCCAATTCTTCAATATTCATTGTCTCCTCATCAGGAAAATATGTCTTCACTGGTTCATACTCATCATCAACTGGATTTTATGCCAAATGATCAGCGACCGCTTGTACCTTCATTGCAGTGTGAGTTACATAAACAATGTCAAACTCAGTAAGCAGGATTTGCCATTTAGCAAGCCTTCCTGTGGACATAGACTTTTGGAAGATGTACTTTAGTGGATCCAGACAAGATATAAGATAAGTGGTGTAAGCCGACAAGTAATGTTTCAGCTTCTGTGTAACCCATGTTAAAGCACAACATGTCCTTTCCAGCTGAGTGTATTTTACCTCGTAAGATGTAAATTTCTTACTAAGATAGTATATTGCTTGCTCTTTCTTCCATGTTCCATCATGCTGTCCCAGTACACAGCTGAAGGAATTATCCAGTACAGTCAAATAAATGATCAAGGGCCTTCCAGGTTTTGGAGGAACCAATACAAGAGGATTGGCCAGATATTCCTTGATTTTGTCAAATGCATCTTGACATTCCTCAGTCCAATTCACCGCAGCATCTTTCTTTAATAATTTGAAAATGGGCTCTCAGGTCGATGTCAGCTGAGCAATAAATCTGCTAATATAATTCAACCTGCCCAACAGACTCATCACCTCTTTCTTGTTCTTTGACGGAGGCAAGTTCTGAATTGCCTTTATCTTTGACGGGTCTAGTTCAATACTACGCCGGCTTACCACGAACCCTAATAACTTTCCTGATGGTACTCCAAAAGCACATTTTGCTGGATTGAGCTTGAGATTGTATCTTCAAAGCCTTTGGAAGAACTTCCTCAAGTCTTTGACATGATCGCACTACTTTTTGGATTTAATAATAACATCATCCACATACACTTCAATATCTCGATGTATCATGTCATGAAACATAGTGATCATTGATCTCTTATATGTAGTTCCAGCATTCTTCAACCCAAAGAGCATTATTCTGTAGCAATATGTTCCCCAAGGTGTGATAAATGCCGTCTTTTCTGCATCTTCTTCATCCATCAAGATCTGATGATAACCCGCATAACAATCCATAAAAGAACCAATCTCATGTTCGGCACAATTTTCAATCAATATATAGATATTTGGCACTGGAAAACCATCCTTTGGACTTGCTTTATTAAGGTCTCGATAATCAACACACACTCTGGTTTTTCTGTCTTTCTTCGAAACGGGTACAACATTGTTTAACCAGGTGGGATACTTGGTGACCCGTATGACCTTTGCCTCAAACTGCTTGTTGACTTCTTCTTTTATATTTACACTAATATCCATTTTGCACTTTCTTAACTTTCGCTTAATAGGTCGGCATTCTGGATAAGTAGGCAACTTATGTACCACCAAATCAGTACTGAGCCATGGCATATCATCATAAGACCAGGCAAATATATCTTTGTACTCATGTAATAACTTGATCAAGTCCTCTCTTAGTGAGGCCTCCAAGTGCACACTAATCTTTATTTCCCGAATATTCTCCTCATTCACCAAATTAATAGACACCATCTCATTTAAGTTTGGTTTGGGTTTCTCTTCGTATTGGCTCAAATCCCTACTAATTTTCTCCAAAACTTCCTCATCCTCATATTCCACTTCATTATCATTTTCAATTTCTTGTATAACTATCTGATTATCAAGACTGGAAGCGGAATCCTTCATGCATGACACATCATTGAAATCAGGAAAAACTGGACTATACAAGAAAATAAAATAAAATAAAATAAGGTTACATAAATCGAGGACATTTCATTAAACTTTGAAAAGTAACAAAGTTTGGATACATTTGATTAGACGGAACATAGGATTACAATTTTTTAAATAAAACAGATTTTAGGAGTGGAACATTAAAGCTAACTACCACAACTCCATCCTAATTGGAAGAGGAGTATCTTCCCAGTTATTTAGCCTGATCTGGGGTCCAACAAACTGAACATCCATCTTGCTTGTTCCCTCGGCTTCCTCTATCATATTCATGCCTTCAAACAACCTCTCAAACCTTTCTAATAGCTCTTCATTTGGCCTTATCTCTGCATGGCCCAGCATGACAGTCGTCAGATATCTTTGTGTACCACGCTTGACGAAGGAGTAGTACAGTTTTGGGATAGGTTTGGGGAGGGTCCATTCTTTCTTTTACAATCTTTTGGCTCTCTGTATATCGGCGATGGTTGGCTTGAAACCCAGGCTTAAAGTATTAGTGCTACCCGAAAGATGAACTAGTTGTGTTATTCCTTGCAAAGCAACTCCTAGACCTTTTTCCCGGAGAGAACCCGTTCTTTATCATTTCCTTAGCAACCATGACCGCTGCAAGGGTTACTTTGGGTACTGGGATGCTTTCTCCTTTAGATATCTTGTTCACAATCACAGTTTCCATCACTTGGTACACCCAAGGACATTCGTCACCCTCGACTTCTTCAAATGGCATGATGGCATTATAAACATTATCCTCACCATGCACTACTATCTCTTGCTGATCCCATTCAAACTTCACCATTTGATGTAGTGAAGAAGGCACTGCTTTTGCAGCGTGGATCTATGGACGTCCTAACAGGAGGTTATAGGACACAGCAATATCCAAAACTTAAAACTCCATGGTGAATTCCACCAGTCCGATGGTGAGTTCTAGTATGATATCTCCAACAGTGTTCTTTCCACCTCTGTCGAACCCCCTTACACATATGTTGTTTCTGTAGATCCTTTCATGATCAATCTTTAGTTTTCCCAAAGTATACAAAGGACAAATATTAGCACTCGACCCATTATCGACCAAGACACGGGTCACCACTAATTCCTCATACTTCACTATAAGGTATAACGCCTTATTGTGCTCTGTCCCTTCCAATGGTAGTTCATCGTCTGAGAATGTTATCCTATTTGCCTCAAAGATTTTGTTTGTAATCTTTTCCAAATGAGACACTGTGACCTTTTCTGGTACATGAGCTTCATTCAAGATCTTCATTAACGCCCTTCAGTGTTCATCAGAATGAATTAACAGAGATAGCAAAGATATTTGAGCTGGTGTCTTCCTCAACTTCTCAACTATGAAGTAATCTCAAGCTTTCATTTTCTTTAGGAACTCCTCAGCTTCTTCTTCGGTAACCGCTTTCTTCACATGGGCTGGATTTTCTTTCACAACTTTCGCCTTCCTCAAATCATCAGGAGCAAAACATCTCCCAGACCGGGTCAAACCATGGGTTTCGCAGATCTCCCCCTTGACTTCTTTTCCTTTTTACATGACAGTTACATTGTCAAAATTCCAAGGTATGGTTTTGATGTTCACAATCGGCATCTAAACGACCAGCTTGATAACAACTGGCTCTATATGTGCCCCTTTCACAATCAATATGGGTTTCACCCCAAGCACTATCACTTTTGCAGGTTCAGGTTCAACTACCACTGCTGGCTGACTTACAGGTGGCTTAACTTATACTTTCTCAATCTTGACTTTCTCCTCTGTCTTGCTGTTTGCTTTGATTGTCATCACAGTCTGAGAAGGCTTTTTGCAGCTTTCTTCTTGTACCAACTCTATCATATGTGTTTCATGGTGCACAGGCAAAGGATTTTGTGTTATGTTGGGAGCCTCGGGGGCTTGTACCTCAATTCTTATGGAGTTAATGAGTTCTTGTATCGTAGATTTTAGGTGCCAATATTTCTCCGTGTCATGTCCCGGTGCCCTAGAACAATATTTACAATGGATTGATTGATCTAAGTTTCTTGGTAGAGGATTGGGAATTTTAGGCTCAATAGGACTTAGCATCCCCAATTGTCTTAATCGGTGGAATAGGCTGGTATATGATTCTCCTAAAGGAGTGAATGTTTTCTTTCTCTGAGCCTTGTCAATTTTGACTTCAGGGTCAGGACGGAAACTGGTTCTGTTGGGATTTCCGTACGTTTTTGGTGGCGGGTATGTATTTTGGGCATGGTAGACATTCTGTGGGGCTGGGCTCGCCATGAAGGAGGAGGTGGTGGGTAAGATTGGGCATGCTGGACAGAAAACTAAGGACCAGTCGGAGGATAATAATGTTGAGCTAGGTTATACGTTGTTGGTGGGTATGGTTGATATGGGTTGGGGCCCCGGGACCAAAACCTTCCCTCTATAACTGCCACTTCTTCTTTCTTTTTCTTCCCAATTGCTTCTCCCGTCCCCGTCTGAATTACTTGATTTGTAGCCTTGATGGCTGAATAACTCATGATTTTATTTGTTTTCAAACCTTCTTCAACAAAACATCCCATCTTTACCACCTCATTAAAGGTCTTTCCGATTGCAGACACTAGATGCCCGTAATATGTCGGCTCTAAAGCTTGTAAGAAACCATCTACCATTTCTCCTTCTTTCATTGGTGGATCCATACGAGCTGCGTGTTCTCTCCACCTGAAACCATACTCCCGAAAACTCTCTCTGATCTTCTTTTCCATTTTAGTCAATAACAATCTATCCGGGATGATTTCCATATTATATTGAAAATGGTTCACAAATGATTGAGCCAAATCATCCCAAATAAACCATCGGATCTTGACGGGTGTACCATTCAAGTGCTAAGCCACTGAGGCTTTGGCTGAAATAAGCCATAAATAGTTCAACTTTTCCCCCAGCTCCACGCATTTTGCTGAAATATCCTCTCAGATGGTCCACTAGATCACCATGGCCATCATACATGCCAGATTTTGACAATTTAAACCCAGCGGGTAGTTGAACTTCGGGGAACAAACACAAGTCCTTGTATGCCACACTGACTTGGCCTCCCAGACCCTGCATATTGCGAAATGACTGCTCAAGGCTCTTCATTTTCCTGGCCATCTCCTCTTGTTCAGGATTTTTAACGGGTTTCTCCTCTTTCGTCATATCGATAAGATAGTTATATGAATCATGTTTTCTGCAGGTGGGTTCTGGAGGGTAGTAATGATTATCCTGGATATGAAATACAGGCTCACTAGAGGATTTGTGTAAAGCGGCTGGTGGTGGTGCCACATACACTGGAGTAGCCTGGGGTAGTGTTGGTGGAGCTTGTTTAGGAAGTGAGGGTGGTACTTAAGATGTAGTGGCATAATAGTGTGCGTATGTAGGGTATTTAGAAGCATGGTGGGTGGATGTTGGTTCGGGACTGGTGGAGGAAAATATGTGAGATTTGCTGGGTAGGTAGGTAAGGGTTGTCCCCTCGACCAAGCCTGATACATTTTCGACATTTGTTGTTTAAGCTTAAACATTTCTTCCTTCATTCTATTCACATCTACTACTTCCTCCTCTTGCATGGGATCCATGATTGTCGGCTCAATTTCTTGGGTAACTGCTTTTGTCATGCTTTTAGAACGAGTGTTGTAGTTGTGATGTGCCAGAATACCAGTTGTTAACTGCTTTATCTGATACTCATAAATGACAAAAACTTGTTAATAGTTAGATCATAATAGATGAAAATAACAAGTTTTAAAAACACAACTTTTGCCTAGCAATTATGCGTCATTCCGGAATTATTGATCTTTTCGCCAATTTTCTTTTTCAGCTTTTCCCTTTTTTTTCTTTTCTTTTGTTTCCACCCATTTTTTTTCTTTTCTTTTGTTTCCTTTTTTTTCGATCCTATATGTTTGCCTATCGCACAAACAATTGGATGTAAGGAAAAAGATAATGACAACATTTTGGATTTTCAATTCCATTGATACTCAATCATTGATTACAAAAGATGATGCAAAAAATAAAAATACAAAAAATGCATGTCGTATGAATACATTAAAGCTCCTAGTGCCCGCGAGACATTGTTCGGTCTTACCGCGGGCCTATATTCTAATCCCCTTTGGAGTTTATCCAGATCTGTCATTACTTGTTTCAAAAAGATCATTACTGCTGCGGCAAATGTGGACTAGGTCATATCCTCGCACAGTTGGCATTTGAGTGTAATATAGTGAACAATGTTGACAATTCTTTCTCTTATAATCCCTTTTTCTCGAAGAAACCTCCTGATCTGTTCGGCACGGGCATCCAAGGTTTGTTGGCTCTTCTTTTGAAGTTGTTGTAGCTCCAATTCTAACAGAGCCATGGCCATGTAGCAGTGCTCTCTCTCTCTATGTCAAATTCTTTTTTTTGCTACTTTTGACCTCGGCCGTGACAATGTTTTTCCTTAGCCGAGCAACTTAAACATTATGTTCATCTTTTAACTGTTGGATCATCTGAGCCCTTTCTTCAGCATTCCTGGCCAATTGTTTCTGAACCCCAATTAATTCCTTCTCGGCTTTATCTAGATCAAAGCTGTAATCATTGACCTTGCGCCGTAAATTATCAATTAACTTTTCATCCCGGGCAAGTCGAACTGGGGTTTCAGTTGCTGCTCTTATTTTCACAATTTGAGCCTTCAATGTTTCATTCTCATTAATCAGCTGTTTCTTTTCACCCTCATCGGCCGCTGCTTTTAAGCTGCTTTCGAATTTGTGGTCCTGAAACTGTTTCTCCAACATACTGATTTTGGCTTGATATTCATTCTCCTTGGCTAGCCAATCCAATTGTTCCTTTGATAGCTCGGCAAATTCTTGAATGTGAGGTCTCTTCTTCGGTCTTTCATGCTCAAAATCCCTATGGTACCATGCAGAATACCCATGTGACACTTCACCTCTAGCCCGAACTCTTACACAAGTGTCCACACTCAGACATTGGCACTCATTCCATATTTGCTGGACTTTTGCTTCCGAAAATTGCCCATCGGGACTAATCTCTATAGCTTGAAGGCTGAAATCCCATCTTTCGGCACAATTTGATATCTTTCGAGTTGCCGTAATACCCGGTATGGCGCATAAGGTTGGATACTCTTGAGACCCATTAAAAGGAATACGACCCTTCTGCTGGCATGTATATGACTTCATCGACGGGCAACCATCCGTATGCCCATTCTATTTGGCTAGCAGTAAGTGATCGGAAGTAGGTGATCCAACCTTTTGATCTTTCTCGCAACTTGACCTCTTTTGTCCTCATGTAGAATTCTTCGATACAAGTCTTTTCAGACGATCCATAACTCAAAAACTGAGGGTTGTGGCATAAATGCTCTATCATTCACATCTGAAGTAGTAGGTTACACCCCTCGAAGAAATCTTCTACCGCTTTGCAGGCTCTAAGAGCACGAAAGATATCGGCCACTATCATTGGTGCCAAAGTACTATTGCCCCGTGTAAGGAGAGTACTAGAAATCCCAACAACTTTGATGTCGATGTTCCCGTCTTTCCTTGGAAATATTATTAGCCCCAGAAAAGTTACCATGTAGGCAAAGCGTATATGTTCCTCCCATTTAGCCCGGTTTGCTTTGCTGCATAGTTTGTTCGTTGGAATATTGAATCCTTCAACGTGGCCATATATGCGGTATATAAAGTTCATGGTGCAAAAGCCGTCGACCAAATCTTCATTGTGAACATTTCTGGCTATTTTGAAAGAGTCGAAGAATCTATGCACAGTGATGGCTCTTGGAGCAGTCGGATATTTGTCCTTTAAGGGAACCTCGCCCTTTCAGATGTAGTTAGCGATCTCTTCCAATGTCGAAGTGATCTCAAATTCCGAGAAGTGGACCACATTGTGTGCGGGATCCCAGCAGGCAACTAAAGCTCGAATAATGTCGCCTTGAGGTACGATATCAAGCAGCCTAGTAAGATCTTTCAAATATGTTTTGACCCAATCCAGTCCATCATGGCCCAAATCATTTCACCATAATCGTAACTCCAAAGGGATCTTATTCATTAGTGAAAAGGGTACGTTTTGCATTGTGCTCATCCTGCACATTTATTAAAGGCGATTTAAACTCATATTATTTGACTTAAAAATAAAATATTTTTTCAAAGAAACTTTTTCATCATTTTTCTTCAAAAGAATCCTTATTGGGAACTTAGCCTTTCAATACTTCGTTCAAAGATTTCAAGGCTATTATTATTTAAGGGAAATAACTTCAAAAGTGGCCATTTTTGCGCAAACAGCCTTCCGGCATCCATTCGAACATTCGGCTATTTTCAAAAACGGCATCACTTTGATTTATTAAAAATTAAAAACTTGATATTTTTTGGATATTTTTTGAAAAATGGGTGATTGGACCCGTCACGGGTCGCCTACGTATTTTGCCTAGTGGTGAGAATCAAACCAGCATAGTTCAGTCAATTTATTTTTTTAGACCGATTATTTTGACAAAATTAACCCAACTCTTTTCATATTTTCTTTTTCTCAAAATTTTGACAGCGTTTCGTCAGTATATAAGTATTGCTATTCTAGAAATCACTATTTTTTCTCTCTTTTTGTTTTCAGGTATTTAGCCGGTCAGCATAATAGTCCAGGACAAATAAATGCAACATATAATCATGCTCGGTCTTTCCATATTCAGGTCACATGTCCTAGACGGACCCAACCCCTGTGTTGAGTCCCCTAAGTAAGATATGATACAAATAATCATCCTAATTCTAGGCTCAATATCCTTATTTTCAATGGTACTAGACTATGTACCCGAGAAGACAACTCGGATTGAGGAGGGGGCTACGTACCGGGGACTCGCGGGATCATCCGACTTTGTAACTTTTCCGGCCTCTATTTCTTATTTAGGTATGACTTAACAGAAAGGGGAGTCTCAACGAGTAAGCACATCCCCGGAGGTAAGAAGAGAAGGCTTTTCGGCATAATATATATATATATATATTTCATGTAATATCAAAGCGGTAAACATATAGCACGTTGATCAAAGCATATAATGAAATTAGATATATACAAAAACAACAATTTAATTGAGCTCGAATTCTTCAACCCTGAATCGAAGTTCTGGGTTTATTTTCCCCAGCAGAGTCGCCAGAGCTGTCACACCTCCTTTTTACTATATATACCGTTGTTTAGTACTACACCGCGAGAAGGAATATAATAATAACAGGGAATGGGTTTTTCCAATTAAAGGACATTCAGAACGGGATTTATTTATTAATTTTTAAAGTTGCCACTTGGGAAAATAATGATATCCCAAGTCACCGTTTTTAATCCCGAATCGAGGAAACTATGACTCTGTTTAACAGTCCGCGAAATCAGCAATTCAGATAAGGAATTCTGTTAACCCGGGAGAAGGTGTTAGGCACTCCCAGATTCCATGGTTCTAGCCCTGTTACTCAACAAACGTATTTTTTTTATCTGATTTCTTTATATACCTCATTTTTATGCATTATTAATGTCCCCCTTGGTCATTTTAAGGAATTGTGACATCGCGAAAACGCATTTCGAGTCACACCGTACCAGTACGCCTGTGACTTTAGTGCATTTCAACTTCACCAAGATTTGGATTTGGGTCACATAAATGTGCACCTGTATTAGGAATGTGATATTATTAATCGCGCCTAAAGTATCTACGACTTTCAGAACTTGACTAACGAAATAGCTAAGTACTAATATTACATATCTAATTTCAGAACATATATATATAAATCTAAGTGTATTAGCTATGTTTTATCCGATTTTAGTTTTAGATTTAGGTGATCACTTCGATACGTTACAACAATGTTATCTACTTCTACTTTAATCTAAATCGAGTTCATATAGTCTAGTACTTATTACAACTCATTCCTAAATGAATTACAAAGATCTAAGTATTTAAAACTAAATAATAAAAGAACAAAAATATAATTGAATAACTAAAAAGTAGTCAACATTTTTATTCCTTCAGCAGGCAACTCAATTACAGCTCCATGACAAGTTGTGTACCTGATTCAAGAGTAAATCAATGAGTATAGGTTTTGGAGAAGAAGGGAATATCAGCAACAACAATTGCGATAAGCAACAACGAATAGGAGAAAATTAGCACAGCAAGTCTCAAAAACTCAGCAGGCAACCAACGAATAACTCGAGCAAAAAGAAATCCAAGCTAGTTGGAGTGGACACAATAAAGGAACAACCAGCAAAGACTCCAAAAATAATACTCGAATTGAATACTAAGTAGAAGACTAGTAGAGTTCTGAAATTTGAAAACCCTATTTGAGTGATTTTTCGACTCTAAATGTCTATCAGAAAAATTAAACCCCTAATTCTCTGAAAGTTGGAACTCAAATTCTGAACTCTAAAACTCAAAATTCAGAACTCTCAAATTGGGAACCCAAGAGTTGAACTCCATTTTTAGGCTTCAAACAACCTATTTATAGAATAAATTTGGGGGAAATTTTGAATTAGTTATTTCTATTTCCTACCCCAGCTCTTTTTCAATTAAATCAATTAAGTATAGCAGAATTCTAACGAAATGCACTTGAACCCCTGCTAGAAGGTTCTACGTTGTTCCTTATTGTTCTATATGGGGGATTTTACCTAGTTGCCCTCACTTGCTAAGGTTTATTACACATTTGCTTGTTAATAATGCCTAGTCTACCCCTTATTGCTCATGTATTTTCAGAAAAACCAGGCATTAAAGTCATTTATACCCCCATTAGCTCTATGTAATCTACAAAAATACCAATTCACCTTCCCCATTTACCCCTTACACTCAATCATTTTTACCCGACCTGTCATTAGGTCTGCTGAGACTTGGGTAATTAACATATTTAAAATATAACCCCCTGAGACTTGTTTTAATTCTTAGCCCGTTTCAGACTAATTAACCTTTTCAAAATTAACCACTTTTACAATGATAGCCTCTAATAGACTTATACTGTGTTGCAAACATAACCACAATCGACATTTACACATATAACCTAAATGTGCATAAGAACTCAGAAGTTCAGAAGAAACCAACATACAAATCATATTGCAAATGTAGCCATATTTATGTAGTTTTGCACAAATAGCCCTAATTACGACTAACTTTAAAATTAATTAGAACTCAGAGAGACAAATTGATAATGGTTGAATTCCAACTAACCCAAACCCTAGTCGAGAAAGGATCTATTGAACAATAACATAAAAAGAACTAATAGCACATGATTTACAGGTAGCTATATCAAAACATAAGAATACTTAGTCGATCTAGGCGTACATGTAATAGGCTCAGGTTTTTTAACAAGTATGAACACAGAAGAACAAAGTATAGAACAGAGGTGGATTCAGGGTATTTAATCTATTTTAACACGCATAGGGATTTTTAAACATGCAGTAGATCCAGATTTAACAGGAAAAAACATAAAAACACTGAACAAGGCAGGTTTCAGGATACTTAGCTTTAGGGCTCCGTTTTTTTCCTTTATATTTTCCTTTTCTTTCTTTCTTTCCTTTCTTCTTTCTTTCTTCTTTCTTTCATTTTATTTCTTATTTCTTGATTTTTTAGCGTTTCCGAGACTTGGGGTCTCTTAAATGATGAATCTTTCCAGGCAGACTTTTTTGGAAGTTGAGTTGAGTGTATAAACGGAAATCAAAGACTCAGGGTGAGGTTTTGAAAAGGTTTTGTTTTTGAGTGCTCGCCGGAGTAGTGTTCCCGCGGGATATTTTCTAGTATTTGAGGAGTTAGGGTTATATTCGAGGTGTGGGACTAGTATGGGGTGATAGATCATCCTAAGGCGGTTCTAGGGTGTTAAGGTGGAAGGCTAGTTCATAGCTTGGTGGTCGCAAGCTAGGCTTCCGGCAACCGGAGTTTCAAGAATGGAAGGCTGGTGAGTTTTCTGCGGTGAGGTCAATAGAGATAAAGGTGTTAGAGGGTGGAGGGGGTGTTTATAAGTGTGGCCTGAGCCGGAGAAGGTAACACAATAGTGACCACCGGTAGTGTTTCGGTGGTCTTGTGAGAGAAGGGGAGGGAGATGAAGGGCGGCTAGGGTTTGTGTGATGAGAGGAGTGTGTGTGTATAATGAAAAGAAATGAACGGGGGGGGGGGTCTATAATATATACTGATTTTGTGTTATTGTTTCTCAACCGTTGGATTGAATGAGATGAACGGCCAATTATCTGACGTTCAAAATGACGGCGTATAGTTTAATGAGACCTTTCATTTTGTCCGTTAGATTACATTATTAAACGGCTGAGATTTAATTTCTTAGGCGATGTCGTTTGGTTAAGTGAGACACTGGTCTCAGCCGTTAGAATAGTGAGATGGACGGGTGAGATTTAATTCCTTAACGTCGTCGTTTCATGTTCAAGGCCACCGCCTTATTTGGTTCGTTTGATTTAAATCATCAACGGTCCAGATTCGGTGTGTTTATACGGCGTCGTTTGACTTAATACCTGGGCAGACCAGTTCAATTAGTCTGGGCTTGGTTTGTGGGTGTTGTTCTGGGCTGAGAATTTTGTATTTTTGGCCCAATTCTTTTGTCTTTGTATTTTATCTTTGCATTTTGTATTTTTTGAATTGTATTTATTTAATTAATTTATGTATTTTCCTTTGTATTTTATACTTTTTTCCTTGTATTTATTTTATACTAATGTATTTTCTTTGATTTTCAAATTTTGTATTTTTCCTTAATTTTTTCCAATTTCCCACTATTTACCTTATATTGTTTTGTGATATTTTTCTAATTAATTTCCTTTTTGTATTTCATTTTAAATTTCTTTCAATTAAAACAAACACATGTATTTTCTATACACTAATCAAACTAATTGCAATCAAAAATTATTTTGTATTTTATTTTGAAATAAATTTCTTGTGGCAAAAATTACGTGCTCACATTTGTGATAACACTAGAGTAATTAGTATGATTAAGAATCCGGTTCATCATAAGAGAACTAATCATATAGATGTATGCACCATTTTTTAAGGGACAATTATGAGAAAGGACTGATCACTATAGAACTTTGAGCTGCTAATAAGTAGATTGCTGACATCTTTACAAAAGCACTCAGTAGGGAAAGCTTTGAAAGAAATAGGTTAGAACCATAGATGATTAAGAACACCTAATGAAAAAATGCACAATGAAAAAACAACGAATATATTTTTGGTTAGAAAATCTAGAGCTTCTGTAAATATCTATATTAATCTATGCTCGATTTTATACTGTGAATAGTATACTCTTGTGCCATGTACTGATATGACTCATTGATCTCTAATAAAATTTTCTCTATTTTGGTATATTGAGGCATGATCAAAAGGATTCTTAGTGAATAACCTGATTCCTCAGTACTAGTTCCTCAGAATAACGAGGTATATTTTCTACACTCTGCACAGTTAGAAATATTAATATTTAATTCATGAGAATATTCCTGTCTATGCTTTAAAACTTTAGATAAACCTATCCTTTTGAGTTTAAGACATTTTTGTCTCTATTAGAATCCATCCCATATAAAAATTCCTAGAATCTAGGAAAGCGTAACCGCATGTTCAACCTGAAATTTTAGAGTGATTGGACTTCTAATTGACTCCAAAAAGCTAGAGTTGGACATTAATTAACCCTCTCTCTTTAAAAACCATTATTATCATTTCCACACCCATAATTATCATAACCATCAATTTTCTTTCGTTCTCTACTCCTCTCTCTTCCAAAACTCAATTCAAAATGCTCTTCCAGAATTGGAAAGGAAGACTAACCCCCAAGATAACACAGGCACTCCTCCACCACCTATCCCCTCAGATTCCTCCACTACTCCCCAACCTAGCATAAACCCCCAACCTAGGAGAAGGTGAGTGAAGATGCTTGCTCCTAAAATGTGGGTACATGTGCGCTTTAAAGAAACTAAACATAAAATTAAAGGCTAGTCAATCCCAAGATTCTGAAAATTCTGATGATTCTTTCAAGTCCGTGAGTGAGTGGGAATGAACTGGGTCTTCTGATTTTGAGAAAGCGTAAAATCCATCTTTTGATGTACATTCTATTCTTGTTGAATATTTAGACAATAGTTTTGCTTTGGTTGGGTATGTGTATGAATGTGGAAACACCTGAGTCAAGAAGGAGGGGAGGTAAAAATAAAAGAGATAAAGAAATAGTGAGTAAAGGTGTGGGAAGGAATGTGAGGGGAAAAGGGAAAGAAGTGGTTGATTCTTCACCCACCTCTAAAATAGTTAAATTGGCTATATGTGAAGCTGAAGCAGAAAAGGTGGTAGAGAGTAGCAAGAAAATAGGGGAAAGTGGCTCAGGGAGGCTGCTGAAGGTCTTGTCAATCTCGGTTCACATACACATGAACCTGGTTCATCTATCGTAGGGACCCTAACAGACCTTCTAAAGAAAGTGGTTACAAGCTATAACCCAAAAAAAGGGAACTCCAACACCAAAAATGTCACGACTCGGATTTTTCCCCAACATCGGGATCGTGATGGCGCCTACTCGTGGTAGCTAGGCAAGCCACTGTATTCATACTATCCTGTTTTTAACACAATTTTTAATTAAATAAATGCGGAAATACTTTATCAAATAGAAATAACTAATCACAAAGTGAAAATCATACTGAAATCCTCTACCCAAGACGTGGAGTCACCAACTCACGAACTACTATGGAATACTACACATAAAAGTCTGAAGGAAATATAACATAATTCTGTTTGTCTCGGAACAAAGAGACTACAACTAACAACATAAATAAAGAGAGAAACGCCGGGCCTGCGGACGTCTGCAAGCTACCTCGGTCTCAAATATGATCAACTCCCATGCAATCGATTTACTGTTGCTGCTGCTCCTGATCGTAACCTGGACCTGTGCAAAAAACGCACAGAAATGTAGCATCAGCACAACCGACCCCATGTGCTAGTAAGTGCCTGGCCTATCCCGGCGAAGTAGTGACAAGCCTAGGACCAGACACCCATATAAACCTGTACAATTCAATATATATGTATACCACAGAATAACAAGAAATAACCAGGTATTAACACAATAAGGAATATCTCAAAGAATTCAACAATTAACCACAGTTAATAAATTCACAAGGAAAAACAAAGTATAATGTAAACACAAGTAATATCAATTCAAGAAATAGCAAGAAGTTGCACGGCATCACCCTTCGTGCTTTTACTCTCATCCTCACCAAATAAGCAAATAAAGTACACGACATCACCCTTCGTGCTTTTACTCTCATCCTCACATCCATAGTACGGTATGATCCTTCGTACATGGTTCAATAACAAGGGCACGGCATGATCCTTCGTGCATAATCAATAAATAAACATGGCACGACATTAACCTTCGTGCATAAATAAATAAACATGGCACGGCATCACCCTTCGTGCATTATCAATCTTCCTCACCCAAATAACAATCACAGTTGAGGGCAAAGAAAGAAACAGTAATTCATAAACCGTCCCATCAAGGGCAATCAATAATTATCTTCACAACAAGTCCCAACAAGGGAGAACATTAACAATTCATCTATAATATATCTCAAAATAATTATTTTCCAACGACTCACGGTCATACGAGACGCCAGTGTATGGATGCTCGTCACCATAGCCCATACACCGCACTCGATCACATAACACATAACACATAATCCTATTCCCTCAAGCTAGGATAGAACAAACACTTACCTCGAGTGTTTATGAACAATTCAATCCGTGGAAATGTCTTTTTCTTTCAACTTTGGCTCCAATCCAATCGTATCTATACACAATTGATTTAATATCATCAATACTACTCAACAAACTAATTCTTAAGACCAAATACATCTTTTACAACATTCTGCCCGAAATAGTGAATTTCAACCCCGGGCCCACATGGTCGGAACTCGAGGTTAGGACCAAAATCCGGTTACCCATCCCCCCACGAGTTCATGTATATGATTTGTTTCAAAATCGGACCTCAATTCGAGGTCCAATTCCCCAATTTATGAAAAACCCTATTTTCTAACAAAAACAAGAATTCTACCATGAAAATCTTTGATTTCTTATGAAAAACATGTTTAATGATGTTAGGAATTGAAAGAATTAAGTAAAAAGTGACTTACAATCGTTTTGATGAAGAAGAAATCCATGAAGAATCGCAAATGGGTGTTTTTGTTTTGTAAAAAGTGAAGAAATGAACTTAAAATCGTGTTTTACAGGTCTCTGTGTTCGCATTTGCGAACATGGGTTCGCAATTGCGAACCCCGACCAATTTCCGGAGTTTGAAAAATAAGCTAAGGCTGGGAAGTTCGCATTTGCGAACATTTGTTCGCATTTGCGAACACTGGCAGACAAAGGGATGTTCGCATTTGCGAACTAATGTTCGCATTTGCGAACCAAGGCAGTATGGGGCAGAGTTCGCATTTGCGAACAGTGTTCGCATTTGCGAACATAGGCAGGCCTAGGGATGTTCGCATTTGCGAACAATTGGTCGCATTTGCGAACAAGGCTGGGTCAATGGGGCTTCGCATTTGCGATCGGGGTTCGCATTTGCGAGCCCTGCCTTGTACTGCCCCCTTTGCAATTGCGAGAAATACTTCGCAATTGCGAAGCCAACAGCTGGGTGAAAAACCAGCAGTTCAAAAATTCAGAATTTCATCCAACGGCCTATCAAATCTTTACCCGAGCCCCCGGGCTCCAAACCAAACATGTACACAACCTCAAAAACACATTATGAACTTGTTCGTGCGATCACATCGCCAATATCACCTCGTTTTCATCAAATCGAGCCTCAAATTCATGATTTTCATACCTTTGGTTTTCAAAACTTTCAAACTTGGGACTCAAGGTCCAAAACATCTCAAACGACATCCAAATGTCACCAAACTTTACAGAAATCACATATATAATATTTAAGACTTGTACCGGGCATCGGAACCAAAATACGAGCCCGATACCAAGGTCAATTAATTTATTTCCTTTAACAATTACATCAAAAACAATTTCATAGAAAAATTCATAACTTGGGCTCTAGGCCTCAGAATTCGACTCCGGACGCATGTCCAAGTCCCATATTTTCCTACGGACCTCTCGGGACCATCCAATCTCGAGTCCGGATCCGTTTACCAAAAATGTTGACCGAAGTCAACCATATCAATATTAATATCATTTTTATCCAAATTTCTCATAGAATTCATATTTTCTATCACAAAATCTTTCCGGCTACATGCTCGGATTGTGCACGTAAATCGAGGCAACATGGAATGAGGTTTTCAAGGCCTCGGAAGCTCGAAATGATTAATAAAATAAGTGATGACCCTTTGGGTCGTCACAATCTCCACCTCTAAAACAACCGTTCGTCCTCGAACGGACAAAAGAAAGAAGTACCTGAGTCAGGAAACAAGTGTGGGTAGCGGCTCCGCATATCAGACTCGGACTCCCAGGTCGATGCCTCAGGAGGCTGACCTCTCCACTGAACACGCACAGAAGGATAACTCTTTGACCTCAACTGTCGAACCTGCCGGTCTAGAATGGTCACCGGCTCCTCCTCGTAAGATAGATCATTGTCCAATTGGACAGTGCTGAAGTCTAACACATGTGTGGGATCGTCGTGGTATCTCCGAAGCATAGATACGTGAAAAACTGGATGCACGGCTGATAAGGGCGGCAAAGCTAATCTGTAAGCCACCTCTCCCACTCTGTCTAGAATCTCAAATGGACCAATATACCTAGGGCTAAGCTTGCCCTTCTTCCCGAACCTCATCACGCCCTTCATAGGCGATACTCGAAGCAATACTCATTCACCAACCATGAAATCTACATCTCGAACCTTACGATCCGCATAATTCTTCTGCCTGGACTGAGCTGAACGCAATCTCTCCTGAATAGTCTTGACCTTATTCAAGGCCTCCTGAACTAAGTCTGTACCCAACAACCGAGCCTCTCCCGGTTCAAACCATCCAACCGGTGATCGACATCGCCTACCATACAACGCCTCATACGGAGCCATCCGGATGCTAGATTGGAAACTATTATTGTAGGCGAACTCTGCTAATGGCAGAAACCTGGTCCCACGAGCCTCCGAAATCAATAACACGAGCTCGAAGCATGTCCTCTAGAATCCGAATAGTCCTCTCGGACCGGCCATCCGTCCGAGGATGAAATGTTGTACTCAACCGAACCCGGGTGCCTAACTCCTTACTGGACCGCTCTCCGGAACCGCGAGGTAAACTGCGTACCCCGATCGGAGATAATAGATACCGGCACTCCATGGAGACGAACAATCTCCATAATGTAAACCTCCGCTAACCTCTCCGACTAGTAGGAGACAGATACTGGAATAAAGTGTGCTGATTTGGTCAACCTATCAACAATGACCCAAATAGCATCAAATTTCCTCCGAGTCAAAGGAAGTCCAGTAACGAAGTCCATAGTGATCCGCTCCCATTTCCACTCGGGAATTTCAATCCTCTGGAATACACCACCAGGTCTCTGGTGCTTCATATTTCACCTGCTGACAATTTAGACACCGAGCGACATACACAATGATATCTTTCTTCATTCTTCGCCACCAATAGTGCTGCCGCAAGTCCTGATACATCTTCGCGGCGCCCGGGTGAATGGAATACCGCGAACTGTGGGCCTCCGCTAAGATCAACTCTCGAATCCCTTCGACATTGGGCACACAAACTCGACCCTGCAATTTCAATACCCCATCATCATCTAGGTTTACCTGTGTGGCACCTCCCCGCTGTACTGTATCTCTCAACTCACGCAAATGAGGATCATCAAATTGCCTCTCACGGATATGCTCTAATAACGAAGAACGAGCGACCGTGCAGGCTAACACCCTGCTAGGCTCAGAAATGTCTAATCTCACGAACCGGTTGGCTAAGGCCCTGGACATCTAGAGCTAATGGTCTCTGATTGACCGGAATATATGCAAGACTACCCATGCTGGCATACTTTCTACTCAATGCATCGGCCACCACATTGGCCTTACCTGGGTGATATAAGATAGTAACATCATAGTCTTTTAACAACTCTAACCATCTCCGTTGTCGTAGATTCAACTCCTTCTGCTTGAACAAGTACTGTAGGCTTTTGTGATCAGTGTACACCTCACATGTCACACCATATAGATAATGCCTCCAGATCTTTAAGGCATGAACCACTGCTGCTAACTCAAGATCATGAACTGGATAATTCTTCTCATGTATCTTTAACTACCTCGAAGCATAAGCGATAACCTTACCATCCTGCATCAATACCGCTCCAAGCCCTGTACGAGATGCGTCACAATAAACTGTATAAGGCCCTGTACCTGTAGGTAGTATCAACACTGGTGCGGTGGTCAAGGCTGTCTTGAGCTTCTGAAAGCTCGCCTCACACTCCTCTGACCACTGGAACTGGACACCCTTCTGGGTCAACCCGGTCATCGGGGCTGCAATAGAAGAAAACCCCTCTACAAATCGACGGTAGTAACCTGCTAATCCCAAGAAACTCCGGATCTCACTCACTGAAGCTGGTCGAGGCCAATTCTGCCTCAATCTTCTTTGGGTCTACCTGAATACCTTCCACTGATACAATGTGACCCAGAAATGCTACCGAACTCAGCCAGAACTCACATTTAGAAAATTTGGCATATAGTCGGTTATCTTTCAGAGTCTGAAGAACCACTTTGAGGTGCTGCCCGTGCTCTTCCTAGCTGCGGGAGTACACCAGGATGTCATCTATAAAGACTATCACGAATAGATCTAAGTAAGGCATGAATACCCGATTCATCAACTCCATGAATGCTGCTGGGGCATTGGTCAACCCGAAGGACATGACCAAGAACTCATAATGCCCATATCTAGAGCGAAAGGCTGTCTTAGGAATGTCAGCCGCCCTGATCTTCAGCTGATGGTAGCCTGACCTCGAGTCTATCTTAGAGAATACCCTCGCTCCCTGGAGCTGGTTGAACAAATCATCAATCCTCGGCAGTGGATATTTATTTTTGATAGTCACCTTGTTTAACTGCAGGTAATCAATACACATCCGCATCGATCCATCCTTCTTCTTTACAAATAATACAGGTGCTCCCCAGGGGGAAACACTGGGCCTGATAAAGCCCTTCTCAAGAAGGTCCTGCAACTGATCTTTCAACTCTTTTAACTCCGGCGGGGTCATACGATAGGGTGGAATAGAGATGGGCTGAGTGCCCGGTGCCAGATCAATACAGAAATCAATATCCCTGTCGGGTGGCATGCCCGGCAGGTCTGAAGGAAAAACCTCAGGAAACTCCCGTGCAATAGGGACTGACTCAATGGAAGGAACTTTTGCGCTGGAATCACGAACATAAGCCAGATAAGTTAGACACCCCTTCTCGACCATACGTCGAGCCTTAACATAGGAAATAATAGTGCGAACGGAGTGGCTTGAGGTACCTTTCCACTCTAGTCGGGGTGATTCGGGCAAGGCTAAGGTCACCGTCTTAGCATGGCAATCAAGAATAGCATGATATGGGGACAACCAGTCCATCCCCAATATGACATCAAAATCTACCATATCCAAAAGCAACAGATCAATACGGGTCTCAAAACCCCCAAATATAACTACGCACGAACGATGCACCCGATCGACTACAATGGAGTCACCCACTGGTGTAGCCACATAAACTGGAATATCCAGAGCATAGCTGGGCACGGCCAAATACGGTGCGAAGTAGGAAGACACATAGGAATATGTAGATCCGGGGTCAAATAATACTGAAGCACCTCTGCCACACACAAGAATAGTACCTGTAATCACGGCATCTGATGCCTCTGCCTCTGGCCTGGCTGGTAAAGCATAGAATCGGGGATCTGCACCTCCCATCTGAGCTGCGTCTCTAGGACGACCATCAACTGGCTGACCTCTACCTCTGGCTGGACGGTCTCCACCTCTACGGTCTCGACCTCCACCTCTATAATCTCTACCCCCGCCTCTGGCTGGCTGGGTAGGCCGAGGGTCAGCTGGGGCCCGAATCATAGGACGAGGACCTCGCTGCTGAGAGTTGCCCGCTGCTAAAGGGCAATACCTAATAAAATGACCTGGGTCACCACAACCGTAGCAACTCTTAGACTGATAGGGCTGCTGGCCCTGACGACCTGAATGGCCTCCACGAACACTCTGAAGAGGCTGAGAATTAATAGGAGGCTGGTCTGAATAATGCCCACGAAAACCACGATCACCTGGTCCACCCTGTGAAGCCTGAAGGGCGGAATGAAAAGGCCCGGAGGACTGGCCTCTATCAAAGGATTCTCTGCTACCAGAGGAAGAACCACCAAACCTGCCTGAATGACGAGGCCTCTTATCTGAAGAATAACCGCCTCCCCTAGCAAGAGCCATCTCAACTCTGCGTGCCGCATTGGCTGCCTCCTGAAATGATATGTCACTCCCCACGCCCATAGCCATCTGGAGTCTAATCGGCTGATTAAGCCCATCTATAAATCTGCGGACCCTCTCCCGCTCCGTGGGAAGTATCACCACCGCATGACGAGCCAAGTCGATAAATCTCGTCTCATACTGTGTAACTGTCATAGTGCCCTGATGGAGGCGCTCAAACTGCCTCCGAAGTACATCCCGCTGAGTAGCAGGGAGAAACTTCTCCATAAATAGCTCCGCAAACTGATCCCATGATAAAGCTGGGGACCCTGCCGGTCGAGTCAAGCAATAATCTCTCCACCAAGTCTTGGCGGATCCTGCAAGCCTGAATGTACAGAAGTCAACTCCATTTGTCTCCACGATCCCCATAGTCTTGAGAATCTCACGGCAACTGAATAAGAAGTCCTGAGGATCCTCTGATGTGGCACCGCTGAAGGTAGTGGTAAATAGCTTGGAGAACCGATCAAGTCTCCATAAAGAATCAGAAGTCATGGCCACTCCATCACCGGCATGAGCTGTGGTACCTGACTGAGTGGCCACAGCTGGCTGAACCACTGGTGCTTGAGGCTGAGGAGCTACTGGCTCCGGAGTACGAGCAATAGGAGTCTGGGCCCCTCCTCCAGCCTGAGAAGTGGCCGGTGCAACTGATAATAAACCCGCTCTGGCAATGTCGTCCATGAATCCCGCTATTCCGACCAAAGCATCCCGGAGATCCGGGTAAATAAAGCCTCTCTCGGGACCTAAGCTGGGCCCACTGGAGCTGCCGGAACCGGAACCTCCTCGTCAATCTCAATATGAGGCTCCACCTCTGGAGTAGCTGCCTGGGGCTGAGCTCTACCCCTACCATGGCTTCTGATACGGCCTTGGCCCCTGCCCCTCACGGGAGCTGCCTGGGGCTCGGGCTGCTGGTCAGCGGACGAAGAAGCGCGTGTCCTCACCATCTGCGAAAGGACATAATAGAAATCCAATCAGTAATTGAGGAACAAGTCGCACGACAAGAATGAACAAATGAGAGACTCTTTCCTAACTCAATAGACTCTGGAGGACAAGTACAGACGTCTCCGTACCTACCTCTCAAACTCTACTAATCTTGTTCGTGAGTGGTGAGACCTATGTAACCTAGAGCTCTGATACCAACTTGTCACGACCCGGATTTTTCCCCAACATCGGGATCGTGATGGCGCCTACTCATGGTAGCTAGGCAAGCCACTGTATTCATACTATCCTGTTTTTAACACAATTTTTAATTAATTAAATGCGGAAATACTTTATCAAATAGAAATAACTAATCACAAAGTGAAAATCATACTGAAAACCTCTACCCAAGACGTGGAGTCACCAACTCACGAACTACTATGGAATACTACACATAAAAGTCTGAAGGAAATATAACATAATTCTGTTTGTCTCGGAACAAAGAGACTACAGCTAACAACATAAATAAAGAGAGAAACGTCGGGCCTGCGGACGTCCGCAAGCTACCTCGATCTCAAATATGATCAACTCCCACGCAATCGATTTACTGTTGCTGCTGCTCCTGATCGTAACCTGGACCTATGCAAAAACGCACAGAAATGTAGCATCAGCACAACCGACCCCATGTGCTGGTAAGTGCCTGGCCTATCCCGGCGAAGTAGTGACAAGCCTAGGACCAGACACCCACATAAACCTGTACAATTCAATATATATGTATACCACAGAATAACAAGAAATAACCAGGTAATAACACAATAAGGAATATCTCAAAGAATTCAACAATTAACAACAGTTAATAAATTCACAAGGAAAAACAAAGTATAATGTAAACACAAGTAATATCAAGTCAAGGAATAGCAAGAAGTTGCACGGCATCACCCTTCGTGCTTTTACTCTCATCCTCACCAAATAAGCAAATAAAGTACACGGCATCACCCTTCGTGCTTTTACTCTCATCCTCACATCCATAGTACGGCATGATCCTTCGTACATGGTTCAATAACGAGGGCACGGCATGATCCTTCGTGCATAATCAATAAATAAACATGGCACAGCATTAACCTTCGTGCATAAATAAATAAACATGGCACGACATCACCCTTCGTGCATTATCACTCTTCCTCACCCAAATAACAATCACAGTTAAGGGCAAAGAAAGAAACAATAATTCATAAACCGTCCCATCAAGGGCAATCAATAATTATCTTCACAACAAGTCCCAACAAGGGAGAACAATAACAATTCATCTATAATATATCTCAAAATAATCATTTTCCAACGACTCACGGTCATACTAGACGCCAGTGTATGGATGCTCGTCACCATAGCCCATACACCGCACTCGATCACATAACACATAACACATAATCCTATTCCCTCAAGCTAGGATAGAACAAACACTTACCTCGAGTGTTTATGAACAATTCAATCCGTGGAAATGTCTTTTTCTTTCAACTTTGGCTCCAATCCAATCGTATCTATACACAATTGATTTAATATCATCAATACTACTCAACAAACTAATTCTTAAGACCAAATACATCTTTTACAACATTCTACCCGAAATAGTGAATTTCAACCCCGGACCCACATGGTCGGAACTCGGGGTTAGGACCAAAATCTGGTTACCCATCCCCCACGAGTTCATGTATATGATTTGTTTCAAAATCGGACCTCAATTCGAGGTCCAATTCCCCAATTTATGAAAAAACCTATTTTCTAACAAAAACAAGAATTCTACCATGAAAATCTTTGATTTCTTATGAAAAACTTGTTTAATGATGTTAGGAATTGAAAGAATTAAGTAAAAAGTGACTTACAATCGTTTTGATGAAGAAGAAATCCGTGAAGAATTGCAAATGGGTGTTTTTGTTTTGTAAAAAGTGAAGAAATGAACTTAAAATCGTGTTTTAGAGGTCTCTGTGTTCGCATTTGCGAACATGGGTTCGCAATTGCGAACCCCGACCAATTTCTGGAGTTTGAAAAATAAGCTAAGGCTAGGAAGTTCGCATTTACGAACATTTGTTCCCATTTGCGAACACTGGTAGACAAAGGGACTGTTCGCATTTGCGAACTAATGTTCGCATTTGCGAACATAGGCTGTTTAAGGCAGTGTTCGCATTTGCGAACAATGGTTCGCATTTGCGAACCAAGGCAGTATGGGGAATGTTCGCATTTGCGAACATAGGCAGGCTCTGGGGACTTTCGCAAATGCGAACAATTGTTCGCATTTGCGAACAATGCTGGGTCAATGGGGCTTCGCATTTGCGATCAGGGTTCGCATTTGCGAGCCCTGCCTTGTACTGCCCCCTTCGCAATATGAACTTGTTCGTGCGATCACATCGCCAATATCACCTCGTTTTCATCAAATCAAGCCTCAAATTCATGATTTTCATACCTTTGGTTTTCAAAACTTTCAAACTTGGGACTCAAGGTCCAAAACATCTCAAACGACATCCAAATGTCACCAAACTTTACGAAATCACATATATAATATTTAAGACTTGTACCGGGCGTCGGAACCAAAATACGAGCCCGATACCAAGGTCAATTAATTTATTTCCTTTAACAATTACATCAAAAACAATTTCATAGAAAAATTCATAACTTGGGCTCTAGGCCTCAGAATTCAAGTCCCATATTTTTCTACGGACCTCTCGGGACCATCCAATCTCGAGTCCGGATCCGTTTACCAAAAATGTTGACCGAAGTCAACCATATCAATATTAATATCATTTTTATCCAAATTTCTCATAGAATTCATATTTTCTATCACAAAATCTTTCCGGCTACATGCTCGGATTGTGCACGTACATCGAGGCAATATGGAATGAGGTTTTCAAGGCCTCAGAAGCTCGAAATGATTAATTAAATAAGTGATGACCCCTTTGGGTCGTCACAAAAAACTCCTTGCACTACAAAAATTACCAAGACAAGGAAGGCTACTTCTCCAACAACTACTTATATTCCTTTACCAATAGGAAGAGCCACTAGGAGTAAGTTTAAGAAGAGTGAGGATGAGTTACAAAAGGCTATGGAAGAAACAAAGAAGAAAAGAATGGACAAAAGGAAATCTAAGGTCGCAAAGCCTATAAAGGTTGTTGGTGTGCATGAAATGGAACCGGTCCGCCATGGTGAACATATAATAATGGAGGTTCAAACCCCGATGCACAAGAAGACCAAAACTTCTTCCAAGAAGTCTTCATCTGTCTCTAATATTGTTGAACCTTCTTTGGCTAAAAGGACAAGGTTTGGTATGAAAGCCAATCAAGTTAAAATCCCCGAGGAGGAAGATTGGTGTGGTGAAAAACAGAGTGAATCTGATAATGAACAAGACAAGATGGCCAAGTTTGGAAAACAAACCATCTTGAAAGGTAGACATTTGAAGGATTTGGAGCAACCATAGATGGTTCGACTGGTTGATGCTCTAGCTATTTAGTGATGGTAGGACACAGTTCTTCAGTTGGATGGCAGGCTTGCAAGGAATGAGATTATTGAGTTTACAAAAAATGCATAAGTCAAGGATAGCAGAGTTAGCAGCCAAGTGAAAGAGGTCGAAGTGTCCTGTGTTGCAAAAAGGTTAGGTGAAATCCTTGATATTCCTTCTGAAGGGTATGTGACGACATGTCACGACCCAAATCCGGTCGTGATGGCGCCCAACAATCAAGCTAGGCCAGCCAGACCAACAATTTCTGATTACATCGAATACCAGTCCCAAATGGACAACCCAAGAAGAATATATGAGTTTAAGAACTCCAATAATAATAGAAATGAACAAAATACCGACACTCCCAAAGATCCGGAGTCACAAGTCTAGAGCCTCTAACAAAACCCAACAGGAATAGAGAGTACTGTATAGAAATACTCAAGTCCGAATACAAAATACAAAATAACAACTGGAAAGGAGAGGAGAAGCTAGGTTCTGCGAACGTAGGCAGAGCTACCTCAGCAACTCGATATGACACTGCAAACGCTGGAAATGCCCGTCTACTGCTCCTGAGTACCTGAGTCTGCACACAAAAGGTGCAGGGAGTAGGGGTGAGTACTAAGTACTCAGTGAGTAATAAATATATAAAAGCAGTTGAAGGCAAGAAATCCACAAAATACAACAATATGAAGCTACACTACAGTCCGAATCTCCTACGAACTAGCATCAACAGTACAATTCAGCTACCACAGAGTAATTTAACAAATAAAGATGCAATGTAATGCACATAACCGCTACGGCGTGTAGCCCGATCCAATTTAACGTCGACGGCGCTCACTGGGGGTGTGTACAGACTCCGGAGGGGCTCCTACAGCCCAAGCGCAATACTGCTGCGGCGTGCAGCCCGATCCACATATCAACCACTGCGGCGTGCAGCCCGATCCATGCTCAGTCCACAATAAGCAAATAAGTCACAAAACAGTTTATTTTTCTTAATTCCAGTTTCCAGTTCATAATTTATGAAAAATACTTTAACTTTATTAAATTTGCAAAAGCCGGTGACTTAGCATTTCAAAAGTGTGATTTCAATTTCCAGGACTGAGATCAGTGATTCAAGCAATTATAGCTATCACATAATTATTGTCCTCTAAGGACACTACAGGTCGGCACAAGGCCCCAAACAAGGCTTACAGCCCACAAATATATCAAATACAGTGTATTACCAACACTAATAACATATTATTCATTTTCGGGATGGACCAAGTCTCAATCCCCAGTCACAATCAATCCCGCACCTGCCACGATATGCGAGCCACGCCCTACTAGCATCACAATGTGCTAAGCCGGGGTTTCGAACCCTCAGGCTACCATATACACAAACTACTCACCTCTAGCCGGTCGTAGACTCGTCCGCGATGCCTTTTCCTTTGAATTTCGCTGCCTCGTGTGTAGAATCTTGTCAAATAACAATAATTATATCAAATACGGGTCAAAGAATCATAACCCACTTCAATTTACATGAAATTCGCATAAATACACCAAGTTGGTAAAACCCGACCCCAGGCCCACTGCTCGGAAAATTTCGAAATTAGTACCAACGCGACCCTCGTCTCGCCACGAGTCCGTGCATATAAAATTTATCGAAATCGGAGTTCAAATGGCCTTCCAAATCCAAAAATCCCATTTTCAATACTTAGGCCACAATTCTTCAAAATTCTACCCAAATTCATGAAGATTGATGTTAATTCTACCATAAAACGATGTTTTTGAGTCAAGAATCTTACCTCCGACGAATACCCGATGACTTCTCAGTGATTTCCTCGAGTTTTCTTCTCTCTAGGGCTCAAAATTATGTTTTGGGGGTGTAAACCCATAACCCCTCTGTTCTGTGATATAAATTCACTGCCAGAACATTTTGTTCTACGCGTTCGCGTGAGCTCCCACGCGTTAGCGATGAACAACTCTCTCTTACTCTTCGCGAACGCGACGCCCACCACGCGTTCGCGGTGCTCACTTCCAGCTACCCTTCGCGAACGCGACGCCAACCACGCGTTCGCGATGCTCAAACTTCCAGCCGCCCAAATTCCTTCTACGCGTTCGCGATACACCTCCCGCGAACGCGAAGCACACTTCCACGACCCTACGCGAACGCGACCCAAGGAACGCGATCGCGATGCTCAACACCCCTGGCCTACGCGAACGCGACACCTCGACCGCGAACGTGATGCACTGATTCGCTTGACCTTCGCGAACGCGACCATTGCCACGCGAACGCGAAGGCTTAAATGCCTGGGCAGAACCTGCAGTTTTTCTGCAGATTTTTGCCAAGTCCAAATGCCCGGTTGATGGTCCGAAATCATCCCGAGGCCCCCGGGACCCCAACGAAAACCACCAACGTACTTCAAAACATGATACGAACTTGTTCCAATCATAAAAACACCATACTAAACATCAAAACCACCATTTACACACGAATTCAAGCCTAAGTTTCTTCAAAACTTTCAAAACTAACATTCAATCTGAAACCCGATCAAACGATGTCCGAATGACCTGAAAATTTGCAGACATATCCAAAATCACATAACGAAGCTATAGAAATTGTCGGAATTCCATTCCGACCCCGGATCAAAATATCACCTACCATCCGGTTTTTGCCAAAATTCAACCTTCGCCAATTCAAGCCTAAAACTACACCGGACCTCCGAATTCAATTCCGATTGCTCTCCTAAGTCATAAATGATCCCCCGGAACTAGTCGAATCATCAGAATCCCATTCCGAGCACTCTAACTCAATAGTCAACTCTTGGTTGACTTCCCATATTCAAGCTCCCTTCAAACATACTATTTGCTTCATTTTCAATTCAAATCACTCCTAACTCACCCGATATACTCTAATACTGATATAAAAGCGTAAGATATGTAAATGCAAGGTAACGGGGTGGTAATTCCCGTAACGACGGGCCGGGTCGTTACATTCTCCCCAACTTAAACAAACGCTCGTCCGCGAGCGGGTTAAGAAACATACCCGGAGCATCAAACAAGTGTGGATATCTGCTCCGCATTTCCTGCTCGGTCTCCCAAGTTGCTTCCTCCACGGGATGACCTCTCCACTATACTTTCACTAAAGCTATGTCCTTGGATCTCAGCTTACGAACCCGTCGACCCAAAATGGCTACCGGTTCCACATCATAGGTCAAGTCCTCATCTAACTGTATCGTGCTGAAGTCTAACACATGAGACGGGTCTCCGACATACTTCCGAAGCATAGATACATGGAATATCGGGTGAACGTCCGACAAACTGGGTGGCAAAGCAAGCATATAGGCCACTTCCCCAACTTTCCTAAGCACCTCAAAAGGTCCAATAAACCTTGGGCTCAACTTCCCTTTCTTCCCAAACCTCATAACACCCTTCATAGGCGAAACCTTCAGCAACACCTTCTCACCTACCGAATAAGACACATCTCGGACCTTCCGGTCCGCATAACTCTTCTGACGCGACTGAGCTGTGCGAAGTCTCTCCTGAATCACCTTCACCTTGTCTAAGGCATCTTGGACTAACTCCGTCCCCAACAACCTAGCCTCGCCGGGCTCGAACCAACCGACTGGAGACCTACACCGTCTCCCATATAAAGCTTCATACGGTGCCATCTGAATACTGGACCGATAGCTATTATTATAAGCAAACTCCGCCAAAGGCAAATAATCAGCCCACGAACCACCGAAATCAATGACACAAGCACGCAACATGTCCTCTAATATCTGAATAGTACGCTCAGACTGCCCATCCGTCTGTGGATGAAATGTTGTGCTCAATTCTACCTCTGAACCCAATTCTCGCTGAAATGTCCTCCGAACTGAGAAGTGAACTGGGTACCTCTGTCTGATATAATAGAAATGGGAACTCCATGCAATCTCACTATCTCGCGGATGAATATCTCTGCCAACCGCTCTGAGGAATAAGTAGTACACACTGGGATGAAGTGAGCTGACTTGGTCAACCTATCCACCACCACCCAAACGGAATCAAACTTCCTCACTGTCCGAGGGAGTCCACAAACAAAGTCCACAGTTATTCCTTCCCACTTCCAGGTCTCTAATGCTCATACTTGACCTGCTGACAGTTTAGACACCGAGCCACATGGCTCACAATATCTTTCTTCATCTTTCTCCACCAGTAATGCTGCTTCAAATCCTGATACATCTTCGCGGCTCCTGGATGAATAGAATACCGCGAGCTGTGGGCTTCCTCCAATATCAACTCACGAAGGCCATCAACATTGGGCACGCATATCCGCCCTTGCATCCGCAATACACCATCACTATCAATAGTGACATCTCTGGCATCATCGTGCTGAACTCTGTCCTTAAGGACAAGTAAGTGTGGATCATCATACTGGCGCTCTCGAATACGATCATATAAAGAAGAACGAGCTACTACACAAGCCATCACCCGATTGGGCTCAGAAATATCCAGCCTCACCATCTGATTAGCTAACGCCTGAACATCAACTGCAAGGGGTCTCTCCCCAACTGGAATATACGCCAAACTGCCCATACTAATAGCCTTCCGGCTCAATGCATCAGCCACTACATTGGCTTTCCCGGGATGGTACAAGATAGTAATATCATAGTCTTTAAGCAATTCAAGCCATCTCCGCTGCCTCAAATTTAGATCTTTCTGCTTAAACAAATGCTGAAGGCTGCGGTGGTCCGTATATACATCACAAGATACACCATATAGGTAATGCCTCCAAATCTTCAAGGCATGAACAATAGCAGCTAACTCCAAATCATGAACAGGGTAGTTCTTCTCGTGGGGCTTTAGCTAACGAGAAGCATATGCAATAACTCTACCCTCCTGCATCAACACACAACCGAGTCCAACTCTAGCAGTATCACAATACACCGTATATGACCCTGAGGTTGATGGTATTACAAGTACTGGAGCGGTGGTCAAAGCCTCCTTGAGCTTCTGGAAGCTCTCCTCACATTCATCAGACCACACAAATGGAGCATTCTTCTGTGTCAACTTAGTCAACGGTGAAGCAATAGATGAGAAACCCCGAACAAACCGGCGATAATAGCCTGCCAAGCCGAGAAAACTCCGAATCTCTGTAGCTGAGGAAGGTCTGGGCCAATTCTGCACTACCTCAACCTTTTGTGAATCAACCCAAATACCATCACTGGACACTACATGTCCCAGAAAACCCACAGTATCAAGCCAGAACTCACACTTAGTGAATTTTGCATAGAGCTTCTCTTCTCTCAACCTCTGCAATACCACTCTCAAGTGTTGTGCATGCTCCTCCTGACTGCGTGAATATACCATAATATCATCAATAAACACAATCACAAAAGAATCAAGGTACGGCCGAAATACATTATTCATCAAGTGCATGAATGCAGCTGGGGCATTAGTCAACCCGAAAGACATCACTAGGAACTCGTAGTGCCCATATCGCGTCCTGAACGCTGTCTTCATAATATCTGAGTCCCTGATCTTCAACTGATGATAGCCCGATCGAAGATCAATCTTAGAAAATACACTAGCTCCCCGGAGCTGATCAAATAGGTCCTCAATACGAGGCAATGGGTACTTATTCTTCACTGTTACCTTGTTCAGCTGCCCGTAATCAATGCACATTCTCATTGTGCCATCTTTCTTCTTCACGAACAACACCGGTGCACCCCAAGGTGACACACTCGGACGAATGAAACCCTTATCTAATAGCTCTTGAAGCCGTTCTTTCAATTCTTTTAACTCTGCTGGTGCCATGTGATAGGGAGGAATAGAAATGGGCTGAGTGCCCGGCACCAAGTCAATACCAAAATCAATATCTCTGTCGGGTGACATGCCCGACAGGTCTGCTGGAAATACATCCGGAAACTCCCTCACAATGGGGACCGAATCAAGACTGGGTGTCTCAGCCTCAACATTTCTAATGAAGGCCAAATAAGATAAACAACCCTTGCCAATCATTCGTTGGGCCTTTATATAAGAAATCACCCCGTCGGACACATAATCAGTCAAGCCACGCCACTCGATCCTCGGATTACCTGGAATAGCTAGTGTGACTGTCTTGGCATGACAATCCAGAATCGCATGGTAAGGAGATAGCCAATCCATGCCTAGAATTACATCGAAATCTACCATGCCCGGTAGTAATAGATCAACTCGGGTCTCCAGTCCCCCCAATAGTAATAAGGCAGGATCGATATACTTGATCCACAACAACAGTATCCCCCACTGGGGTAGACACATGTACGGGCAAAGGAAGAATACCACGGGTCATACCCAAATGATGTGCAAAATAAGTAGAGACATAAGAATAGGTGGATTCGGGATCAAATAAGACGGAAGCATCCCCTGTGGCAGACCGAGATAATACCCGAAATGACCGCATCTAAAGCACTAGCATCCTTCCTCGTCCGAAAGAGCATAGAAACGAGCCCGACCTCCACCCAGTACGATCCTCGCCCCCGGGGCGACCTCCGGATACCTTGCCACCGGTCCCAGCCAACCGTGCCGGCACCGAAGAAACGAGAGTAGAAGACGAGGGCCGATCCCTCTCGCCGAGACCGCTTACGAAGCCACCGAGGACACTCTCTCCCGATATGGCCCAAATTACCGCACTCAAAACAACGGCCCGAAGATGGAAGAAGGGGCTGCCGAGGACCCCTCGCTACGGATGAACCCTCGTCGCCGAAGAAGCGAGAACGAGCTCGAGCCGGAAGAGCACTCGGTGCGGCCGACTCGCCGACGGCTCTACCGACCCCGATAACCCCGATGGCCCCGACGACCACGATCCGATGAAACCCCACCGGACTCCGCACGTCCGGACCGATGAGACTCGAAAGAACGACCTCTCGCTATGCCGAGATTGGCCCCTAGACGGAGCACCACCGTAACTGCCGGTACCACGAGGCCTCTTAGCCTCTCTCTCCTCCCGCTCTCTCCGGCGATCTGTCTCAATATGACGGGCCGCATCAACCACCTCCTCAAAGGTAACTGTCGAAACTCTCTCCCTGGTCATCAATATGCGGATGGGATAAATAAGTCCATCAATAAATCTCCGAATCCTCTCTCTGTCTGTAGGAACCATCCACATGGCATGACGGCTAACTGTGTGAATCTCATCTCGTACTAATTAACCGTCATCTCTCCCTGCTTCAACCACTCGAACTGACGTCGCAGCTCCTCTCTCCGAGACCGAGGCACGTACTTCTCCAAAAATACCATGGAGAACTGCTGCCAAGTGAGGGGCACTGCCCCAGCGGGCCTACGCCTCTCGAAATCCTCCCACCACTGAAATGCTGCACCTGTGAACTGAAAAGTGGTGAATGAAACACCGCTGGACTCTAGAATACCCGCGGTGCGAAGCATGCGCTGACATCTGTCAAGAAAACCCTGGGCGTCCTCGCCCTCAGCACCACCGAATGTCGGAGGTTGTAGCCTCTCAAATCTCTCCAAACGACGCTGCTCATCGTCGGGCATAACTGGAACCATATATGCAGGAGCTGGTGCAACGGGCGCAACTGGCTGAACTGGCTCGGGTGTGTGAGCCACAGGGGTCTGATTTCCTCCCCCTGCCTGTGAAGAAGATACTGCAGCAGTAGCTGCAACTACCTGAGCCAAGCCTGTGCACACTGATAAGATCTGAGCCAAGGTCTCCTGAAGACTCGGTATCATAATGGGCACTACCGGTGCCTAAACCTGAGCTGCCGGAGCGCCTGCAGCTGGGACCTGATCCTGAACCTGGGCCACCGGTGCTGGAATCTGACCCTGAGTCTGGTCAGCTGGTAGGTCAGCAGGTGCTGGTACTGTTGCCCTACCTCTACCACGACCACGGCCTCCGGGTGCCAATGGTGGTCGTCCGCCACGTCCGCTAGCACGTGTTCTCACCATCTGCGAGAGAATAGAGTATGGAAAAATTTAATTTCATGATAACACAAATTGCACGATATGAATCCAAGAAAATGAGGTTTTTCCTAAAGTTTCGTAGCCCTCCGAGGATAGATACGGACGTCTACGTACCGATCCGCGAAAGCCTACTAAACCGGCTCATGACTCGCGAGTCCTAATAACCTAGGCTCGGATACCAACTTGTCACGACCCAAATCCGGTCGTGATGGTGCCCAACAATCAAGCTAGGCCAGCCAGACCAACAATTTCTGATTACATCGAGTACCAGTCCCAAATGGACAACCCAAGAAGAATATATGAGTTTAAGAACTCCAATAATAATAGAAATGAACAAAATAATGACACTCCCAAAGATCCGGAGTCACAAGTCTAGAGACTCTAACAAAACCCAACAGGAATAGAGAGTACTGTATAGAAATACTCAAGTCTGAATACAAAATACAAAATAACAACTGGAAAGGAGAGGAGAAGCTAGGTTCTGCGAACGTAGGCAGCTACCTCAGCAACTCGATATGACACTACAAATGCTGGAAATGCCTGTCTACTGCTCCTGAGTACCTGAGTCTGCACACAAAAGGTGCAGGGAGTAGGGGTGAGTACTAAGTACTCAGTGAGTAATAAATATATAAAAGCAGCTGAAGGCAAGAAATCCACAAAATACCACAATATAAAGCTACACTACAGTCCGAATCTCCTACGAACTAGCATCAACAGTACAATTCAGCTACCACAGAGAAATTTAACAAATAAAGATGCAATGCAATGCACATAACCGCTACGGCGTGTAGCCCGATCCAATTTAACGTCGACGGCGCTCACTAGGGGTGTGTACAGACTTCGGAGGGGCTCCTACAGCCCAAGCGCGATACTCGCTGCGGCGTGCAGCCCGATCCTCATATCATAATAACCGCTACGGCGTGCAGCCCGATCCATCCTCAGTCCACAATAATCAGATAAGTCACAAAACAATTCATTTTTCTTAATTCCGGTTTCCAGTTCATAATTTATGAAAAATACTTTAACTTTATTAAATTTGCAAAAGCCGGTGACTTAGCATTTTAAAAGTGTGATTTCAATTTCCAGGACTGAGATCAGTGATTCAAGCAATTATAGCTATCACATAATTATTGTCCTCTAAGGACACTACAGGTCGGCACAAGGCCCCAAACAAGGCTTACAGCCCACAAATATATCAAATACAGTGTATTACCAACACTAATAACATATTATTCATTTTCGGGATGGACCAAGTCTCAATCCCCAATCACAATCAATCCCGCACCTGCCACGGTGTGCGAGCCACGCCCTACTAGCATCACAATGTGCTAAGTCGGGGTTTCGAACCCTCAAGCTACCATATACACAAACTACTCACCTCTAGCCGGTCGTAGACTCGTCCGCGATGCCTTTTCCTTTGAATTTCGCTGCCTCGTGTGTAGAATCTAGTCAAATAACAATAATTATATCAAATACGGGTCAAAGAATCATAACCCACTTCAATTTACATGAAACTCGCATAAATACACCAAGTTGGTAAAACCCGACCCCGGGCCTACTGCTTGGAAAATTCCGAAAATAGTACCAACGCGACCCTCGTCTTCCCACGAGTCCGTGCATATAAAATTTATCGAAATCGGAGTTCAAATGGCCTTCCAAATCCAAAAATCCCGTTTTCAATACTTAGGCCACAATTCTTCAAAATTCTACCCAAATTCATGAAGATTGATATTAATTCTACCATAAAATGATGTTATTGAGTCAAGAATCTTACCTCCGACGAATACCCGATGACTTCTTAGTGATTTCCTCGAGTTTTCTTCTCTCTAGGGCTCAAAATTATGTTTTGGGGGTGTAAACCCGTAACCCCTCTGTTCTGTGATATAAATTCACTGCCATAACATTTTGTTCTACGCGTTCGCGTGAGCTCCCACGCGTTCGCGATGAACAACTCTCTCTTACTCTTCGCGAACGCGACGCCCACCTCGCGTTCGCGATGCTCACTTCCAGCTACCCTTCGCGAACGCGACGCCAACCACGCGTTCGCGATGCTCAAACTCCTAGCCGCCCAAATTCCTTCTACGCGTTCGCGATACACCTCCCGCGAACGCAAAGCACACTTCCACGACCATACGCGAACGCGACCCAAGGAACGCGATCGCGATGCTCAACACCCCTGGCCTACGCGAACGCGACACCCCGACCGCGAACGCGATGCACTGATTCGCTTGACCTTCGCGAACGCGGCCCTTGCCACGCGAACGCGAAGGCTTAAATGCCTGGGCAGAACCTGCAGGTTTTTCTGCAGATTTTTGCCAAGTCCAAATGCCCGGTTGATGGTCCGAAATCATCCCGAGGCCCCCGGGACCCCAACAAAAACCACCAACGTACTCCAAAACATGATACGGACTTGTTCCAATCATAAAAACACCATACTAAATATCAAAATCACCATTTACACACGAATTCAAGCCTAAGTTTCTTCAAATCTTTCAAAACTAACATTCAATCTGAAACCCGATCAAACGATGTCCGAATGACCTGAAAATTTGCAGACATATCCAAAATCACATAACGAAGCTACAAAAATTGTCGGAATTCCATTCCGGCCCCCGGATCAAAATATCACCTACCATCCGGTTTTCGCCAAAATTCAACCTTCGCCAATTCAAGCCTAAAACTACACCGGACCTCTAAATTCAATTCCGATTGCTCTCCTAAGTCATAAATGATCCCCCGGAACTAGTCGAATCATCAAAATCCGGTTCCAAGCACTCTAACTCAATAGTCAACTCTTGGTTGACTTCCCATATTCAAGCTCCCTTCAAACATACTATTTGCTTCATTTTCAATTCAAATCACTCCTAACTCACCCGATATACTCTAATACCGATATAAAAGCATAAGATATGCAATTGCAAGGTAACGGGGTGGTAATTCCCGTAATGACGGGCCGGGTCGTTACATTCTCCCCAACTTAAACAAACGCTCGTCCGCGAGCGGGTTAAGAAACATACCTGGAGCATCAAACAAGTGTGGATATCTGCTCCGCATTTCCTGCTCGGTCTCCCATGTTGCTTCCTCCACGGGACAACCTCTCCACTTTACTTTCACTGAAGCTATATCCTTGGATCTCAGCTTACGAACCTGTCGACCCAAAATGGCTACTGGTTCCACATCATAAGTCAAGTCTTCATCTAGCTGTATCGTGCTGAAGTCTAACACATGAGACGGGTCTCCGACATACTTCCGGAGCATAGATACATGGAAAACCGGGTGAACTTCCGACAAACTGGGTGGCAAAGCAAGCATATAGGCCACCTCCCCAACTTTCCTAAGCACCTCAAAAGGTCCAATAAACCTTGGGCTCAACTTTCCTTTCTTCCCAAACCTCATAACACCCTTCATAGGCGAAACCTTCAGCAACACCTTCTCACCTACTGAATAAGACACATCTCTGACCTTCCGGTCCGCATAACTCTTCTGACGCGACTGAGCTGTACGCTCAGACTGCCCATCCGTCTGTGGATGAAATGATGTGCTCAATTCTACCTGTGAACCCAATTCTCGCTGAAATGTCCTCCAGAACTGAGAAGTGAACTGGGTACCTCTGTCTGATATAATAGAAATGGGAACTCCATGCAATCTCACTATCTCGCGGATGAATATCTCTGCCAACCGCTCTGAGGAATAAGTAGTACACACTGGGATGAAGTGAGCTGACATGGTCAACCTATCCACCACCACCCAAACGGAATCAAACTTCCTCGCTGTCCGAGGGAGTCCACTAACAAAGTCCATAGTTATTCTTTCCCACTTCCACTCCGGAATATCAATACGCTGGAATACACCACCAGGTCTCCGATGCTCATACTTGACCTGCTGACAGTTTAGACACCGAGCCACATGGCTCACAATATCTTTCTTCATCTTTCTCCACCAGCAATGCTGCTTCAAATCCTGATACATCTTCGCGGCTCCTGGATGAATAGAATACCGCGAGCCTGTGGGCTTCCTCCAATATCAACTCACGAAGTCCATCAACATTGGGCACGCATATCCGGCCCTACATCCGCAATACACCATCACTATCAATAGTGACCTCTCTGGCATCATCATGCTGAACTCTGTCCTTAAGGACATGTAAGTGTGGATCATCATACTAGCGCTCTCGAATACGATCATATAAAGAAGAACGAGCTACTACACAAGCCATCACCCGACTGGGCTCAGAAATATCCAGCCTCACCATCTAATTAGCTAATTCCTGAACATCAACCGCAAGGGGTCTCTCCCCAACTGGAATATACGCCAAACCGCCCATACTAATAGCCTTCCGGCTCAATGCATCAGCCACTACATTGGCTTTCCCGGGATGGTACAAGATAGTATTATCATAGTCTTTAAGCAATTCAAGCCATCTCCGCTGCCTCAAATTTAGATCTTTCTGCTTAAACAAATGCTGAAGGTTGCGGTGGTCCATATATACATCACAAGATACACCATATAGGTAATGCCTCCAAATCTTCAAGGCATGAACAATAGCTGCTAACTCCAAATCATGAACGGGGTAGTTCTTCTCGTGGGGCTTTAGCCGACGAGAAGCATATGCAATAACTCTACCCTCCTGCATCAACACACAACCGAGTCCAACTCTGGAAGCATCACAATACACCGTATATGACCCCGAGGCCGATGGTAACACAAGTACTGGAGCGGTGGTCAAAGCCTCCTTGAGCTTCTGAAAGCTCTCCTCACATTCATCGGACCACACAAATGGGGCATTCTTCTGTGTCAGCTTAGTCAACGGTGAAGCAATAGATGAGAAATCCTGAACAAACCGACGATAATAGCCTGCCAAGCCGAGAAAACTCCGAATCTCTGTAGCTGAGGAAGGTCTGGGCCAATTCTGCACTGCCTCAACCTTCTGTGGATCAACCCGAATACCATCACTGGACACTATATGTCCCAGAAAACCCACAGTATCAAGCCGGAACTCACACTTAGTGAATTTTGCATAGAGCTTCTCTTCTCTCAACCTCTCGCAATACCACTCTCAAGTGATGTGCATGCTCCTCCCGACTGCGTAATATACCCGAATATCATCAATAAACACAATCACAAAAGAATCAAGGTACGGCCGAAATACATTATTCATCAAGTGCATGAATGCTGCTCGGGCATTAGTCAACCCGAAAGACATCACCAGGAACTCGTAGTGCCCATATCGCGTCCCGAACGCTGTCTTCATAATATCCGAGTCCCCTGATCTTCAACTGATGATAGCCCGATCGAAGATCAATCTTAGAAAATACACTAGCTCCCCGGAGCTGATCAAATAGGTCCTCAATACGAGGCAATGGGTACTTATTCTTCACTGTTACCTTGTTCAGCTGCCTGTAATCAATGTACATTCTCATTGTGCCATCTTTCTTCTTCACGAACAACACCGGTGCACCCCAAGGTGACACACTCGGATGAATGAAACCCTTATCTAAGAGTTCCTGAAGTTGTTCTTTCAATTCTTTTAACTCTGCTGGTGCCATGCGATAGGGAGGAATAGAAATGGACTGAGTGCCCGGCACCAAGTCAATACCAAAATCGATATCTCTGTCAGGCGGCATGCCCGGCAGGTCTGCTGGAAATACATCCGGAAACTCCCTCACAATGGGGACCGAATCAAGACTGGGTGTCTCAGCCTCAACATTTCTAATGAAGGCCAAATAAGATAAACAACCCTTGCCAATCATTCGTTGGGCCTTTATATAAGAAATCACCTTGTCGGACACATAATCAGTCAAGCCACGCCACTCGATCCTCGGATTACCTGGAATAGCTAGTGTGACTGTCTTGGCATGACAATCCATAATCGCATGGTAAGGAGATAGCCAATCCATGCCTAGAATAACATCGAAATCTACCATGCCCAGTAGTAATAGATCAACTCGGGTCTCCAGACCCCCAATAGTAATAAGACAGGATCGATATACTTGATCCACAACAATAGTATCCCCCAATGGGGTAGACACATGCACGTGCAAAGCAAGAATACCACGGGTCATACCCAAATGATGTGCAAAATAAGTAGAGACATAAGAATAGGTGGATCCGGGATCAAATAAGACAGAAGCGTCCCTGTGACAGACTGAGATAATACTTGAAATGATCGCATTTGAAGCACTAGCATCCTTCCTGTTCGGAAGAGCATAGAAACGAGCCTGACCTCCACCAGTACGATCCTCGCCCCTGGGGCGACCTCTGGATCCTGGCCACCAGTCCTAGCCGACTGTGCTGGTGCTGAAGAAACAGGAGTAGAAGACGAGGGATGATCCCTCTGCTGAGACCGCTTACGAAGCCACTGAGGACACTCTCTCCTGATATGGCCCAAATCACCGCACTCAAAACAACGGCCTGAAGATGGAAGAAGGGGTTGCTGAGGACCCCTCGCTACGGATGAACCCTGTGCTGAGGAAACAGGAGCAGAGCTCTGAGCTGGAAGAGCACTCAGTGCAGGCTGACTTTGCTGACAGTTCTGCTAACCCTGATGGCCCTGCCGACCACGATATGATGAAACCCCACCGGACTCGCACGTCCGGACCGATAAGACACGAAAGAACAACCTCTCGCTATGCCGAGATTGGCCCCTAGACGGAGCACCACCGTAACCCTGCACCACGAGGCCTCTTAACCTCTCTCTCATCCTGCTCTCTACAGTGATCTGTCTCAATATGACGGATAGCATCAACCACCTCCTCAAAGGTAACTGTCGAAACTCTCTCCCTGGTCATCAATATGCGGATGGGATAAATAAGGCCATCAATAAATCTCCGAATCCTCTCTCTGTCTGTAGGAACCATCCACATGGAATGACGGGCCAACTGTGTGAATCTCATCTCGTACTGCTTAACCGTCATATCTCCCTGTTTCAACCACTCGAACTGACGTCGCAGCTCCTCTCTCTGAGACTGAGGCACGTACTTCTCCAAAAATACCGTGGATAACTGCTACCAAGTGAGGGGCACTGCCCCAGCCGGCCTACGCCTCTCGAAATCCTCCCACCACTAAAATACTGCACCTGTGAACTGAAAAGTGGTGAATGAAACACCGCTGGACTCTAGAATACCCGCGGTGCGAAGCATGCGCTGACATCTGTCAAGAAAACCCTGGGCGTCCTCGCCCTCAGTACCACTGAATGTTGGAGGTTGTAGCCTCTCTAATCTCTCCAAACGACGCTGCTCATCGTCGGGCATAGCTGGAACCATATAAGCAGGAGCTGGTGCAACGGGCGCAACTGGCTGGACTGGCTCGAGTGTGTGAGCCACAGGGGTCTGATTTCCTCCCCCTGCCTGTGAAGAAGATACTGCAGCAGTAGCTGCAACTACCTGAGCCAAGCCTGTGCACACTAATAAGATCTGAGCCAAGGTCTCCTGAAGACCCGGTATCACAATGGCACTGCCGATGCCTGAACCTGAGTTACCGGAGCGTCTGCCGCTGGGATCTGGTCCTGAGCCTGGGCCACTGGTGCAGGAATCTGACCCTGAGTCTGGTCAGCTGGTGGGTCAGCAGGTGCTGGCACTGCTGCCCTACCTCTACCACGACCACGGCCTCTAGGTGCCAATGGTGGTCGTCCGCCACGTCCGCTAGCAGGTGTTCTCGCCATCTGCGAGAGAATAGAGTATGGAAAAATTTAATTTCATGATAACACAAATCGCACGATATGAATCCAAGAAAATGAGGTTTTTCCTAAAGTTTCTGTAGCCCTCCGAGGATAGATACGGACGTCTACGTACCGATCCGCGAAAGCATACTAAACCGGCTCATGACTCGCGAGTCCTAATAACCTAGGCTCTGATACCAACTTGTCACGACCCAAATCCGGTCATGATGGCGCCCAACAATCAAGCTAGGCTAGCCAGACCAACAATTTTTGATTACATCGAATACCAGTCCCAAATGGACAACCCAAGAAGAATATATGAGTTTAAGAACTCCAATAATAATAGAAATGAACAAAATACCGACACTCCCAAAGATCCGGAGTCACAAGTCTAGAGCCTCTAACAAAACCCAACGGGAGTAGAGAGTGCTCTATAGAAATACTCAAGTCTGAATACAAAATACAAAATAACAACTGGAAAGGAGAGGAGAAGATAGGTTATGCGAACGTAGGCGACTACCTCAGCAACTCGATATGACACTGCAAACGCTGGAAATGCCTGTCTACTACTCCTGAGTACCTGAGTCTGCACACAAAAGGTGCAGGGAGTAGGGGTGAGTACTAAGTACTCAGTGAGTAATAAATATATAAAAGCAGCTGAAGGCAAGAAATCCATAAAATACCACAATATGAAGCTACATTACAGTCCGAATCTCCTACGAACTAGCATCAAACAGTACAATTCAGCTACCACAGAGTAATTTAACAAATAAAGATGCAATGCAATGCACATAACCGCTACGGCGTGTAGCCCGATCCAATTTAACGTCGACGGCGCTCACTAGGGGTGTGTACAGACTCCGGAGGGGCTCCTACAGCCCAAGCGCGATACTCGCTGCGGCGTGCAGCCCGATCCTCATATCATAATAACCGCTACGGCGTGCAGCCCGATCCATCCTCAGTCCACAATAATCAGATAAGTCACAAAACAATTCATTTTTCTTAATTCCGGTTTCCAGTTCATAATTTATGAAAAATACTTTAACTTTATTAAATTTGTAAAAGCCGGTGACTTAGCATATCAATAATGTGATTTCAATTTCCAGGACTGAGATCAGTGACTAAGCAAATATAGCTATCACATAATTATTGTCCTCTAAGGACACTACGGGTCGGCACAAGGCCCCAAACAAGGCTTACAGCCCACAAATACATCAAATACAGTGTATTACCAACACTAATAACATATTATTCATTTCCGGGATGGACAAAGTCTCAATCCCCAGTCACAATCAATCCCGCACCTGCAACGGTGTGCGAGCCACGCCCTACTAGCGTCACAATGTGCTAAGCCGGGGTTTCGAACCCTCAGCCTACCATATACACAAACTACTCACCTCTAGCCGGTCGTAGACTCGTCCGTGATGCCTTTTCCTTTGAATTTCGCTGCCTCGTGTGTAGAATCTAGTCAAATAACAATAATTATATCAAATACCAGGTCAAAGAATCATAACCCACTTCAATTTACATGAAATTCGCATAAATACACCAAGTTGGTAAAACCCGACCCCGGGCCCACTGCTCGGAAAATTTTGAAATTAGTACCAACGCGACCCTCGTCTCGCCACGAGTCCGTGCATATAAAATTTATCGAAATCGGAGTTCAAATGGCCTACCAAATTCAAAAATCCCGTTTTCAATACTTAGGCCACAATTCTTCAAAATTCTACCCAAATTCATGATGATTGATGTTAATTCTACCATAAAATGATGTATTTGAGTCAAGAATCTTACCTCCGACGAATACCCGATGACTTCTCAGTGATTTCCTCGAGTTTTCTTCTCTCTAGGGCTCAAAATTATGTTTTGGGGGTGTAAACCCGTAAGCCCTCTGTTCTGTGATATAAATTCACTGCCAGAACATTTTGTTCTACGCGTTCGCGTGAGCTCCCACACGTTCGCGTGAGCTCCCACGCATTCGCGATGAACAACTCTCTCTTACTCTTCGCGAATGCGACGCCCACCACGCGTTCGCGATGCTCACTTCCAGCTACCCTTCGCGAACGCGACGCCAACCACGTTTTCGCGATGCACATACTCCCAGCCGCCCAAATTCCTTCTACGTGTTCGTGATACACCTCCCGCGAACGCGAAGCACACTTCCACGACCCTACGCGAACGCAACCCAAGGAACGCGATTGCGATGCTCAACACCCCTGGCCTACGCGAACGCGACACCTCGACCGTGAACGCGATGCACTGATTCGCTTGACCTTCACGAACGCGGCCCTTGCCACACGAACGCGAAGGCTTAAATGCCTGGGCAGAACCTGTAGTTTTTCTGCAGATTTTTGCCAAGTCCAAATGCCCGGTTGATGGTCCGAAATCATCCCGAGGCCCCCGGGACCCCAACGAAAACCACCAATGTACTCCAAAACATGATACGGACTTGTTCCAATCATAAAAACACCATACTAAACATCAAAATCTCCATTTACTCACGAATTCAAGCCTAAGTTTCTTCAAAACTTTCAAAACTAACATTCAATCCAAAACCCGATCAAACGATGTCCAAATGACCTGAAAATTTACAGACATATCCAAAATCACATAACGAAGCTACATAAATTGTTGTAATTCCATTCCGACCCCCGGATCAAAATATCACCTACCATCCGGTTTTCGCCAAAATTCAACCTTCGCCAATTCAAGCCTAAAACTACACCGGACTTCCGAATTCAATTCCGATTGCTCTCCTAAGTCATAAATGATCCCCCGTAACTAGTCGAATCATCATAATCCGGTTCCGAGCACTCTAACTCAATAGTCAACTCTTGGTTGACTTCCCATATTCAAGCTCCCTTCAAACATACTATTTGCTTCTTTTTCAATTCAAATCCCTCCTAACTCACCCGATATACTCTAATACTGATATAAAAGCATAAGATATGTAAATGCAAGGTAACGGGGTGGTAATTCCCGTAACGACGGGCCGGGTCGTTACATGAGACTAGGCAAAAATGGCCAAGTTTAGACTCCCTTCCTACTACCCTTGCCATTACTAGGAGGTTCTGTGATGTCGTAGAAGTGAATGAGGACAAAATTAGGTATAAGAGTGAAATGAAGTCATGCCACAAAATCCTGTTTGAATTTGTCAACAAGTGTTTGCTTCCTAGGCAGGAAATAAAACACATTGCGAACTACATGGATTTTATTTTGATGGAGTTTCTTGAAAGTGGGAGGAAGGTCAACTAGCCTAGGTTTATGATCAAGCTGCTTTAATAGGGTTATCAATAGCTCTAAGGCCCATGCCACTCTATATTGTTTATTCTCACTACTATTCTTGCTCGTTGTAAGGTGCCACTGAAGAAGTGGGAGATGGCCACACGCAAAGACCATTTTGGAATCAATACTCTGATTGTTTGTGATTATGAGGTCAATGCCATTTCTAATGAACCTAATTCATCGAAAAAGACACCTATCAATAGCAATGTCAGAGCTCTATTACGAGAGAGTGGGGCAAAGGATACTGAGATAGCAAGGCTGATGACTCATTTGGCAGAGGTTGAATCTGAGAGAGATGCTCCCAGAACTGAGCTCACATAGGAGAATCAGAAGAATGGTGGCATTGTTCAAGACATGCTGCACCTCCTCCAAGCCAAAATCCAACCCTCTAGTTCTTCGAAGCCTGAATTGCCTTAGACTTCATTTCCTGAATCTTGTCCAGACCTTTCAGTGACCCAGATTGTGGATTTTTCTTGTTTTGCTTATATTTTAACTATTTTTTGTGGATTGTGGCAAAATAATATTCTCTATTAATAAAGTTGTCTATTTTTTCTCTTGTTGACTATTTATGTTTCCTTGATAGTTTGAATATGTGTGGCTGATTAGTGATAATTAATCCATGATTGCACTTACAGTTACCCTAGTGGCCATGAGAAATTTTTTAAATTTTGGGGATAACACTTTGTTTATGCAGCTTTTCGATGATGCCAAAAAGGGGAAAAGATATAATGCGTTATATTCAGAATAAGTTTTTTTTATAACCTAATAAAGCTAGTCATTGATGATAAATGAAAATTTTATAACTTTGCGTTGATGAATGAGCTGAGTTCTGACAAGGCCTAAGTGAATGAAAAGACAGAGTTTGTCATCTCAAAAAGGAGGAATTTGTTAGTCCAAGTAAATTTGAGTTTTGAAGACTGACGAAGGAACTCAGATATGGACAAGGTCCATCCAAGTAAAGCACATATATGGTCAACTCAATCATGTGAGATGCATGTGAAGGAGATAAACCTAACTTAACAAAAGTGATATCTCCTGATCGTAATCGAAAAATTTGTATATTAAATAAGGAGAAAGACTCGTTACTCAAAGAGAACACGGTTTAAGAAAGTGAAAGAGTTAGAGGTTGAGATAAACTAGAACTCTTTCATCAAGGAAGAGTAGCATCAGAATTTTAGTGAATCACTACTTACTAACTCTATAAATATTAGTGTTGTTCTAAAATAGAAGTTAAACGTGAATTGCGAGCTAATTAGGAAGGCAATTTCGCAAGCAATTTGTGTGTGATTCAAACGTTTAAACTTGAAACTACTTGAACCAGATAGAATAACCAGTTCCAAGTGTCTGTCTTTTATTCTAGTGCAATTGTAGTAGATATTTTCATATTGTACCTTTCATCTTTATCCAGAAGCAATTGTATTAGGTACTCAGAGTATTCAAGCTAGAGTTAACTTGAAGTTGTCACAACAATTGAGGTTGTGTGCTACAATGGGATTAGAGTGAATCCTAGGTTTACAAAAGTGTTTTGTAAATGCAGTTTTTGGCTCAGTGATTTTAGTAGAGAGATTGGGATAATCCTACCGGTAAGTAGGTCGTGGTATTTTCACCTTTTGAACTAGGTATTTTCAACGTAAAATACTTGTGTTCTTTACCTTCCGCACTTATTATTTCTTCAATAGTAGGTTAAGGAACATATAGAAGAACCAGGTCCTTCCATAAAAAACTTAAGCGAAAAATTGGTCACCACACAAATCACCCTCTTTTGTGGTATTGAAGTTTAAGACATCAACTCTCAAACCCCATATAGCTACATTGTAGATTATACTGAAAGAGAAGGATGGATCTTCAATTTATAGAACTCCAAACCTTTTCCTACAAGAAAAGGAACTAGTCAAATATGAAAGAATTATATTTTTCCTCTAGGAAAAGAAAAATCAATTATGGTAAATATGCTGTCATTTCCTTCATGAGATAGGAAAACCAATTATGGTAAGAAAATCTGGACAAACACCTAACAATAAGTAGCTAAACTTTCTCATATATGGTTTTATGGAACCTCTTGGAGGATGACTTTTAATTACGTTTACTATGACCTAGCCTTTGGATCTTTTCTACTTGTTTAACTACATGCTTATTTTAGTTGATTGAATAGCTGTCGATTTACTATGCCTATTTACTGTGTATTAGTTGAATAATATCACTCCTAACGTATGTGAGAAATTAGTACAGAGGGTTAAAGATGGGACTAGAGATAACGAAACCTTGGTGAGATCTTACTGATCGGTGAACTAGCGTCAGCTAGCGTAGTTCGAGAGAATATGTCTAGAAAATTGTGGTAGTTACTGGAAAAAGAATTACGACACCTGAAGTGCCCACAATCATTGCAGAATACTTAGGCAATATTATATGAGACCTAGCGAGAATGTCACGACCCGGATTTATCCCACCATTGGGGGTCGTGATGGCGCCTACTAATGGAGCTAGGCCAGCTAAACATTACACATTCTCTATCAACATCACCAATAAAATATACTATCAACAATTAAAAAAGTTCAGAAGACTTTTAAGTTTAACAAAATAATAAATATGCGAAAGTTTGAAACACATCACTACCCAAAAGCTGGTGTCACTAGCTCACGGACTACTAGATAATACTACAACCAAGTCTGAATGAAGAAAAATACATAAGCATGTTTCAGAACAATGAAAACAAACTGAAGTAAAGAAAAGGAACTTTGGCCTGCGAACGCCAGCTAGGCTACTTTGAAAAGTCCCTGGACTGATGATAGCTCCTGGAACAAATATCCTACTGATACTATCCAAAAGTTGCTCCCGGATCTATGCACAAAACAATGCACAGAGTGTAGCATCAGCACAACCGACGCCATGTGCTGGTAAGTGCCTGGCCTAACCCCAGCGAAGTAGTGACGAGGCTAGATAGGACTTCCAAATAAACCTATACAATTCTATATACATATATGCACTACAAATAACAGAAATATTGACACTAAACAATTAAAAAGGGGGGAAAGCGTGTTGTGAGGAGTACAATTGAATAATAGTTCATCAACGTAATTACGGAACAAGGCACAACAATAATATCACAGAATAAGAAATTCAATAGTTGCACGACATCAACCTTTGTGCTTTTACACTCATTCTCACCCAAAGCAAGCGAATAAAATGCATGACATCACCCCTCGTGCTTTCCCTCACATAACTCTCATTTCACGGCACGGAATGAACCTTCGTGCAATTATAATAAAATCAGAGCACGGAATGTACCTTCATGCTAAATAGTCAAAACATAGCACGGAATGACCATTCGTGCAATTATAATAAAATATAGCACGGAATGACCCTTCGTGCAGTATCACTCTTCCTTACCAAATAGCAGTCACAACCAAACAGGCAAGAAGAATAAATAAATAGCAAGCACTATCCCGGCAAGGGAGTAACACAAATAATAACTGAGTCCCGGCAAGGGAACAATAACAATAAATTCAGCTATCCCGACAAGGGATTAATCACAACTCCTTTCAACACTTTCATCTTTTACTCAATAGTATTTATATTTGAGCCAACGCTCCAAAATATTAATATTTCACAATTTATCCTCAAACTCTTCACAATTGTAGCAAATCATAATTTAGCTTAGGAGAGTTCCAAATTATCTTTAAAACAAGTACAAACAAAGACCCACAGTCATGCTAGACTCCGATGTATAGACACTCGTCACAACGCATATACACTGCACTCCATCATTTAGCAAATAGCATTTATCATACTCTAATACTATTCCCTCAAGCCAAAGTTAGATAAAAAACTTACCTCGAAGCAATGCCTTTCCTTTTGAATCTATCTCCAATCCAATCGTATCTATACACAATTGATTAAATATCATCAATAATACTCAACAATCCAACCCAAATGCCTAAATACAAGCTTTCCAACATTCTGCCCATAATTTGTAAAATCGACCCCGGGCCCGCTTGGCCAAACCCCGAGGTTCGAACAAAAATAAATTCACCCATACCCCCACGAGTTCAAATATATAATTTGTTTTAAGATTCGACCCCAAATTGGGGTTGAATCGCCCAAAATTCTCAAAATCCTAACTCTACCAAAAAGCCCTAACTTCTACTTTGATTTCATGTTTTTAGGCCTAGAATTTAGTGATTAGTTGATGAAATAATGTGGAAACGATGTTAAGAATACTTACCCAAAGAGTTATGGAGGAAGGGGAGCTTGAAACTCGGCAATGGAGGGTGAAGAAGAAAGGTTCGTGTGAGAAAAATGTAAAAATCATGAAGTGGACTGTTCTGTTTTTATTAAAAATCACTGAAGCAATTTATTCTACGCATTCACGTCACCTGGGACGTGTTTGCGATGAGGAAATTCTGGGAGCTATCGTGTTCACGATTAGGCTTATGTGAACGTGAAGAAGGAAGGAAAGGGGGTCCTGGGTTGCTCTACGTGAACGCGGGATACCATCCACGAACGCGATGAAGAAGGGCGGTGAAGCTACACGATCGCGTGACCTTGGACGCGAACGCGAAGGAGAACCTACAAGAACTACGCGAACCCGACCTGGACGATGTGAACGTGAAGTGTAAAAGAATTTGGGCTATACGAACGCGAGCCGAGTGCCGCGTTCGCGAAGAGGAAAAGCTGTCTGCAACAAACCCGACTTTTTGATGCATTTTCAAGGGCAAAAACATCCCGAACCACCCCCGAAATCACTCCCGAGCCCTCGGGGCTCCCAACCAAACATACACAATAACTCAATATCATCCAACACATTTGCTCGAGCGATCGAATTGCCAAAATAACATCAAAGTCAAAGAATCAAATACTAAAACTCATAAAATTTATTTTGAAGTTCATAATTTCCATCTTTAGCTATTGAAGCCCGAAACACGTCAAATGACATTCAATTTCGACCAAATTTCACAGAAAGCACTTAACGTATATTTAAGACCTGTACCAGGCGTCGGAAACAAAATACGAGGCCGGTATCTATAGTTTCTAACTCATTTTCATTCTCATTTTTCCTTAATAGTTTCAGAAAATAATGTAACAGAAAAATTCTTTTACCAGGGTTCTGGACCTCGGATTTCTACTCCGGGAACATGCCCGAGTCCCATATTTTTCTACGGACCTCCCGGGACCGTCATATCACTGGTCCGGGTCCGTTTACCAAAAATGTCGACCAAAGTCAACTATATCAATATTAATATCAAAATTCTTCAAATGTTTCATAGAATTCATATATTTTAACATAAAAATTTTCCAACTTCACACTCGAACTGTTCACGCAAATTGAGGCAACCAAAAGTAAGGTTTTCAAGGCCTTGAAAATACAGAAAAAGCGAGAAATACGGTGATGACCATTTGGGTCGTCACATCCTCCACCTCTAAAACAATTGTTCATCCTCGAACGGACAAAATAAAGAAGTAGCTGAGTCAAGAAATAGATGAGGATAACGGATCTGCATCTCCGACTCGGACTCCCAGGTCGATGCCTCAGGAGGTTGACCTCTCCATTGAACACGTACTAAGGGAAAACTCTTCGAACTCAACTGTCGAACCTGTTAGTCTAAAATAGCTACCGGCTCCTCCCCGTATGACAGATCCTTGTCCAACTAGACAATGCTGAATCTAACATGTGGGTAGGATCACCGTGATATCTTATAAGCATAGACACGTGAAACATTGGATGCACAACTAACAAGCTAGGTGGAAAGGAAAGTCTATAAGCCACCTCTCCCACTCGATCAAGTATCTCAAATGGACCAATGTACCTAGGGCTAAGCTTGCCCTTCTTCCCCAATCTCATCACGCCCTTCATAGGAAATAGACGGAGCAACACTTGCTCACCAACCATGAAAGCCACATCTCGAACCTTGCAATCTGCATACCTTTTTTGTCACGACTGAGCCGAACGAAGTCTTTCCTGAATGATCTTGACCTATACAAGGAATCCTAGACTAAATTTGTACCCAACAAATGGGCCTCTCCCGGCTCAAACCATCCGACTGGGGACCGACATCGCCTACCATATAATGCCTCACAAGGAGCCATCTGAATGCTAGATTGGTAGTCGTTGTTGTAGGAGGGCTCTGCTAATGGTAGAAACTGGTCCCAAGAGCCTCCAAAATAAATAAGACATGCTCGTAGCATATCCTCCAATTTCTGAATAGTCCTCTCGGACTGACCATCTGTCTGGGGATGGAATGTTGTACTCAACTGAACCTGGGTGCCTAACTCCTGTTGAACTGCTCTCCAAAAGCACGAGGTAAACTGTGTACCCGGATCCGAAATGATAGATGTTCGCACACCATGAAGGCAAACAATATCTCGGATGTAGATCTCAGCTAATCTCTCTGATGAATAGGTGGTGGCAACAAGAATGAAATGTGCTGACTTGGTTAGCCTGTCAAGAATGACCCAGATGGCATCAAACGTTTTTCGGGTCACCGACAGTCCAGTAATGAAGTCCATGGTAATCTACTCCCACTTCCACTCGGGAAGTTCAATCCTTTGAAACACACCACCAGGCCTCTCATGCGCATATTTGGCCTATTGACAATTCAATCACCGAGCCACATAGGCAACAATGTCCTTCTTCATCCTATGCCACCAGAAATGTAGCCGCAAGTCCTGATACATCTTCGCGGCACTCGGGTGAATAGAATACAGAGAACTATAGGCCTCCGCTAAGATCAAATCTCGAATACTATTAACATGGGGCACACATACTCGCCCCTGCAACTTCAGAACTCCATCCCCATCTAAAGTCACCTTTGTGGCAACTCCCTGCTGCACAATGTCTCTCAGGACACACAAATGTGGATCATCAAATAGCCGGTCATGGATACGCTCCAATAATGAAGAACAAGCGACCGCGCAAGCTAAAACTCGGCTAGGCTCAGAAATATCCAACCACACAAACTGATTGGCTAAGGCTTAAATACCTAAAGCAAGCGGTCTCCGTCTGACCGGAATATAGGCAAGACTACCCATGCTGGCTGAATTCCTGCTCAATGCATCTGCCACTACATTAGCTCTCCCCAGGTGGTATTAAATAGTAACATCATAATCTTTCAGTAGCTCCAACCATCTCCGCTGCCTCAAGTTCAACTCTTTCTACTTGAACATGTATTGCAGACTCTTGTGATCAATCTATACCTCACACATCACACCATATAAGTAATGACTCCAAATCTTCAAGGCGTGAATTGCCAACTCTAGATCATGGACTAGGTAGTTCTTCTTGTAGATCTTCAACTGTATCGAAGCATAAGCAATGACCTTGCCATCCTGCATAAATACTATGCCAGCCTAACATGAGAAGAATCACAATAAACTGCATAAGGCCCTGAACCTGTGGGAAAAACCAATATCAGTGCCGTAGTCAATGTTGTCTTGAGCTTCTGAAAGCTCTCCTCGCACTCATCTGACCACCTGAACTAGGCACCCTTCTGGGTCAACCTGGTCATCGGGGATGCTATAGATGAGAATCCCTCCACGAATCGATGATAATAACTGGCTAACTCCAAGAAACTCCGAATATTAGTAGTTGAAGCTGGTCGAGGCTAATTCTTGACTGCCACAATCTTCTTCGGGTCTACTTGGATGCCCGTTGCTGATACTAGATGACCTAGAAATGTAACTGAACTTAACCGGAACTCTCACTTTGAGAACTTGGTGTACAACTCGCTATCCTTCAAAGTATGAAGAACCACTCTAAGGTGCTGCTCGTGCTCCTTCTGACTGCGAGAGTACACAAGAATAACATCAATGAAAACTATTATGAACAAGTCTAAATAAGGCCTGAACACTCGGTTCATCAACTCCACAAATGTTGCTGGGGTGTTAGTCAACCCAAATGACATGAACAAAAACTCATAGTGCTCGTACCGAGTGCGAAATGTTGTCTTAGGGACATCAGATGCCCTAATCCTCAGCTGGTGATAACCCGATCTCAAATCTTTCTTTGAAAATACCTTCGCACCCTGAAACTGGTCGAACAAATCATCAATCCTCGGTAGTGGGTACTTGTTCTTTATTGTTACCTTGTTCAACTGCCGGTAATCAATGCATATCCTCATCAATCCATCATTTTTCTTCACAAATTGAACTGGCGCACCCCAAGGAGAAACACTAGGCCCAAATCCTGCAACTGATCATTTAGCTCCTTCAGCTCTGGCGGAGCAATACGATACGGCGGGATAAAGATGGGTTGTGTGCCTGGTGCCAGATCAATGCAAAAATCAATATCTCTGTCGTGCGGTATACCCGGCAGGTCTGAAGGAAAAACCTCTGCAAACTCCTAAATAATAGGAACCGAGTCGATAGAGTGGACCTCCGTGCTAGAATCACAAACATATGCCAAATATGCTACGCACCCGTTCTTGACCATGCTTTGAGCCTTAACATAAGAAATAACACTGCGGCTGGAATGTCCTAGGGTCCCTCTCCACTCCAATCGGGGTAAGTCCGGCAAAGCCAAGGTCATGGTCTTGGCTTGACAATCCAGGATCGCATGATACGGGGACAACCATTCCAAACCCAATATGACATCAAAATCAATTATGTCTAGAAGTAATAGATCAACACGGGTCTCAAGACCCTCAAACACCACTACACAAGAACGGTAAACTCTGTCGACCATAATAGAATCACCCACCGACATGGATACATATACAGGAATACCCAAGGTATCACTAGGCATAGCCAAGTGGGGAGCAAAATAAGATTACAAATATGAATACGTGGACCTAGAGTCAAATAGCACTGAAGCATCTCTGTCATAGACCAGAATAGTACCTATAATAATAACATTGGAAGACTTAGCCTTGGGCCTGGCTGACAAAGCATAAAATCGAGGCTAGGCCCCGCCACCCTGAACTCCATCTCTAGTACGATCAACCAATGGTTGTCCTCTGCCTCTGCCGGTCCGATCTCCACCTCTATGGTCTCTACCTCCACCTCTATGATCCCTACCTCCGTCTCTAGCTAGATGGGCGGGCTATGGATCACCTGCTTCCTGAGTCATGGGGTGAGGACCCTGCTACTGAGAGCTGCCCTATGCTCTAGGGTAAAACCTGACAATATGACCGAGGTCACCACAACCATAACAAGACCGCGGCTGCTACGAGTGCTGGCCCTATCGACCAGAATGTCCTCCCCTGAACCTTTGAAGCGGGGGGGTGCACTGATAGGCTGCTGATTTGAGTAATGCTACTGAGAACTACCGCTGCCTGGAGTACCATGAGAAACCTAAACCACAGACTGAAATGGCCTCGGTGTCTCATCCCTACTATTGGAATCCCTACCTCCAGATGAGGTACCACTAAATGTACCAGAATGACGAGGTCTCTTGTCTCACATCTGACCACCTCCCCAATTGAGGGCCATCTCAACTCTGCGGGCCGCGTTGGCCACCTCCTGAAAGGAAATATCACTACCAACTCCCATGTCCATCTGAAGACGGATCGGCTGAATCAATCAATCAATGAATTTCTGGACCCTCTCTTGATTTGTAAGGAGTATCGCAACTGCATGGCGTACCAAATCCACAAATCTACTCTCATACTGAGTAACAGTCATGAAACCCTGCTGGAGGCACTCAAACTGCCTATGAAGTGCCTCCCGTTGAGTGACGGGGAGAAACTTCTTCAAGAACAATTCTGCGAACTGATCCTGTGTCAAAGCTGGAGATCGTGCTGGTCTAGATACGCAAAAATTTCTCCACCAAGTCTTGGCAGATGCTGCAAGCCTGAAGGTGCAAAAATCGACCCCGTTGGTCTCCACTATACCCATAGTCCTGAGAATCTCATAACAACTGAATAGAAAATCCTAGGGATCCTCCGATGAAGCACCACTAAAGATGGCGGTAAAAAGCTTGGATAAGCGATCCGAAAATATGGTCGCTCCATCACCGGCCTGAGCTATAATAACCGCCTGAGCTGCCACTGCGGGCTGAATCACCGGAACCTGGGTCTGGCGAGCTACCTGCTCTGGAGTACGCGTAGCAGGAGTCTGAACCCCTCCTCTAACCTAAGAAATGGCTGGTGCTACTGGCAGCAAATCTGTTTTAGTGATGCTGTCCATAAAGCCTGCCAATCGGGCTAGAGCATCATCAAGATCCAGGGTGAACATAAACCATCATGGGAACTGAGCTGGGCCTACTGAAGCTGCTAGGGCCGGAACCTCCTCATATTAATCAACATAAGGCTCTACCTCTAGAACTGCTGCTTGGGGCTCAGCTCTTCCCTACCACGGCCTCGGACTCCGCCCCTCACGGGAGCTACTGTTGGAGGCTCGGGCTGCTGCGCGGTAGAAGAAGACGCATGTGTTCTCGCCATCTGTGAAAGAATAGAGTAGAAGGACAATCAGTATTTGAGAAACAGATTCGCACGACAAGAAAGAACAAAAGTGAAATGGTTCCTAACTTCGTAGCCTCTGGGGATAAATACAGACGTCTTTGTACTGATCCCTCATACTCTTCTAAGTTTGTCCATGAGTAGCGAGACCTATGCAACCTAGAGCTCTAATACCAACTTGTCACGACTCGGATTTATCCCACCATCAGGCGTCATGATGGCGCCTATTAACGGAGCTAGGCCAGCCAAACATTACACATTCTTTATCAACATCACCAATAAAATATACTGTGAATAATTAAATAAGTGCGGAAGACTTTTAAATTTAACAAAATAATATAAAAATGCGAAAGTTTGAAACATATCATTACCCAAAACTTGGTGTCACTAGTTCACTGACCACAATAGAATACTACAACCAAGTCTGAATGAAGAAAAATACATAAGTTTGTTTCGGAACAATGAAAACAAACAGATGTAAATTAAAGGGACTTCGGCCTGCGAACGCTAGCTAGACTACCTCGAAAAGTCCCCGGACTAATGATAGCTCCGAGATAAATATCACTACTGTTGTCCAAAAGCTGCTCCTGCATCTGTGCACAAAGTAGCATCAGCACAATCGACCCCATGTGCTGGTAAGTTCCTAGCCAAACCCCGGCGAAGTAGTGACGAGGCTAGACAGGACTACCAAATCAACTTGTACAATTCTATATACATATATGGACTACAAACAACAGAAATACTGACACCAAACAATTAAAAAAGGGGGAAAGCATGTTGTGAGGAGTATAATTGAATATATAGTTCATCAACATAATTAAGAAATAAGGCACAATAATAATTATCACAAAATAAGAAATTCAATAGTTTCACGGCATCAATCTTCGTGGTTTTACTCTCATTCTTACCCAAAGAAAGCGAATAAAATGCATGACATCACCCGTCGTGCTTTCCCTCACATAACTCTCATTTCACGTCACGGAATGACCCTTCGTGCAATTATAATCAAATCAGAGCACGGAATGTACCTTCATGCGTAAATAGTCAAAATATAGCACGGAATAACCCTTCATGCATTTATAATAAAAAATAGCACGGAATGACCCTTCGTGGAATATCACTCTTCCTCACCCAAACAGCAGTCACAGCCAAACGGGAAATAAGAATAAATAAATAGCAAGTAATATCCCGGCAAGGGAGTAACACAAATAATAAGTGAGTCCCATCAAGGGAACAATAGCAATATATCAACCATCCCGGGAAGGGATTAATCACAACTCCTTTCAATACTTTCATCTTTTACTCAATAGTATTTGTCATTTGAGCCAATGCTCCAAAATATTAATATTTCACAATTTATCCTCAAACTCTTCACATTTGTAGCAAATCATAATTTAGCTTAGGAGAGTTCCAAATTATCTCAAAAATAAGTACAAACAAAGACTCACGGTAATGCTAGACTCTGGTGTATAGACACTCGTCACCACGCATATACACCACACTCGATCATTTAGCAGATAGCATTTATGATACTCTAATCATATTCTCTTAAGCCAAAGTTAGATCAAACACTTACCTCAAAGGTTTACAACCAACTCAATCCTCAAGAAATTACTTTCCTTTCGAATTTAGCTCCAATTCAATCATATCTATACACAATTGATTTAATATCATCAATAATGCTCAACATTCCAACCCAAATGCCTAATATAAGCTTTCCAACATTCTACCCAAAATTTGCAAAACCGACCCCGGGCCCGCATGATCAAAACCAGTTGGTTGTGTTTTAAAGATTGACAAATGAACATAAGAAGAAGGACCTGGACCATCATGAGAAACACAATTCAGTAATAATCATTGCACATGGAAGGCACGTGAAGAAGATATGTACTCAAGCGTATGCAACAAATATCTTCTGAAGATAATCGAAAAGGTTGCATTAAGTTCTAAGAGGAATAGTCCTCTTGAGATAAGAGAACACAATCCTAAGTAAGGATAAGAATGAGAGTTCATAATAGTTAAGGACTGAAATTGACAAAGGGATAAGCGACAGAGTCTTGATCAAACTCTAATTGCAGATCTATTTAATTAACTCAGTTGTTCTCTTTTACAGTGATGTACATAACCAGAAGTAAATCATATTTGAGAGCAAAAATAATAGAGTCTATTTTGCAAGCAATATATGCTAGATAGAATTGTGCACATCTGAAGCTACATGAACTAAGATAGAAGAACCAGTTTCATCATTGTGTTTAGTCAAAGTCTAGTTCAATTGCAGTAGGTTTTCATATTGTACCTTTCAGCTTTTATAGAAGCAATTGTAATAGGTGCATTGAGTATTCAATTTAGAGTTAACTTGAAGGTTTCGCAACAGTTGAGGTTGTGTGCCACACTGGGATTAGAGTTAATCCTTAGGTTTACAAAGTGTCTTTGTAAATAAAGTTTTTGGCTAAGTGATTTTAGTGGAGTTTGGGAAATTCCTACTGAGTAGTAGGTCGTGGGTTTTTTCACCTTTTGAGCCAGGTGTTTTCCACGTAAAAATCTCTTTGTACTTTACTTTCATCATTTATTATTCCGTAAATTGCTGTAGTCAGAACACCTAGAAGAACCAGGTTCTTCTGGTGCGAAAATTAGGTACCACACAAATCACCCCCCCCCCCCCCCCCCCCCCCCCCCAAGAACATCAATTGGTATCAGAGCAGGTTATCCTTGAAGAGGTTAACACCTTAGGAAAGATCAACATGAGTGCTCCACCTGGGAATTGGGAAGGGCAATCCACAGCCAGGCCTCCTCTTTTCAATGGCCTCTACTACTCTTGGTGGAAAAATAGAATGATGGATCACATTATGGGAGAAGATTATGAACTTTGGAAAATCATCTCTGATGGTCCTTTAGCTACAACCAAGAAGAATGCTGAAGGAGTAGATGTTCCAAAAACCAGAGTAGATTGTACTACTGAGGATCTCAGGAAATGGGAGAAAAATGCTAACACCAAGAAATAGTTGGTATGTGGATTGGGTCATGATGAGCACAGCAGGATTAAAGGATGTGTTACTGCCAAAGAAATATGGGACACTCTACAAGTGGCTCATGAAGGAACACCTTAGGTAAAGAGACCAAGAGGAACTCTACTATATTCTTAATATGAAACTTTTACTATGAAGGAAGGAGAAACTATTCAAGAAATGTATACTAGGTTCACTACAATAACTAATAAACTGGGGTCTCTTGGCAGGGTTATTCTGGAAGAAGACAAGGTAGAGAAAATTCTAACTAGTGTTCTGCCAATCTCCTGGAAAGAAAAATCACTACTATTCATGAATCAAATAACATTGCTACTCTAAAGATAGATGAACTAATTGGAAACCTCACTATCTATGAACTAAGAAGGCAAATAATGAAAATGGATACTCCAAAGAATGAAAGAAGTCTGGCTCTCAGAATTTCAGAAGGACCAGATCTTGAAGATGAAGAGATGGCTATGATAACCAAAGATTTCAAGAAATTTCTTATGAGAGGAAAGAGTACTTCAAAAGGTACAACATTCAGCAAACCTAGAGCTCTAGAGAAACAAACAAATGAAGCTTGTTACAAGTGTGGGAAGACTGATCACCACATCAAAAATCGTCCACAATGGGAGATTTAATGGAAGGAAGAAAGAGCTGAAAGAAGAAATAGGAAGAAGGAACAAGTTCAACCAAGAAGGAACAAGGGATCAACCAAAGCCATGGTTGCTGCATGGGGAGAAACTTTAGATGAGGACTCAGAAAATGAAGCTGAAGATGAGAAAGCTCTTATGGCCATTGGAGAGTCATAAGATGAACATGAGGTAAGTATTCTACACCTTAAAGAAAAGATAAAATTTTTGTCCAAAGAAAAACTGGCTGACTTGCTGATGGACTTCATAAATGAGTCTGAAATATTAAACAGTGAGAAAGATGATATGTCTAAAGAGTGTGTTATCCTAGAAGAAAAATGTAAAAAACTTGAGTCTAGGGCTGATAAGTATGACATCATAAGTACTGAGTTGAAGAACCAGGTTCATCAACTTGAGAATAAGAATCTAGAACTCAAATCTGAAAACATTAAGCTGAAATTAGGATCAGGTAAGAAAAAGGATGATCAATCATCTCTCATCTTAGAAGAAAATTTAGGAAAAATGAAAGATGAAATGTACAAGAAAGATGAGTTGATTTAAGTCTTAAAAGAAGATTTAGGAAAGGTGAAGCATGAATTAGATACAACATGCAAATGGAACAAGGCTTCTGATGCACCTTCTTGGCTACAAGAACATCATAGTAGCAATAAGAGAGGACTTGGATTTGGGATTCAAACTCCAAAATGGGATCCCAAAAACAAGTATCTCACACTTCCTGAGAATAAGATTTGCACACACTGTGGTAAGACCGGGCATTACAAAAACCAATGTAATGCTAGAGAAAAGGTTGGTCAAAAGAACAGAGCATTTGTTAAAGAAAAGCATAAACTGCCTTGTTAGGCAAAGAAAAATTAGATTAATCTGTTTGCCCATAGAAAGGGACCCAAACTAGTTTGGGTTCCTAAGACTAGCCCATGATTTCTTTTGCAAGATAAAGTGAAAGGAAGTAGCCAAATGTGGTACATGGATAGTGGCTGCTCAAAACATATGACAGGTAACAAGAACCAGTTCCTTTCACTTGAGAACCTAAAAGGAGATAATGTCTCCTTTGGAAATGGAAAGAAAAGTGAGATCATTAGTGTTGGAAAGGTAGGAAAAATAGACTCTCATTCCATTTAGAATGTCTATTTTATAGATGGCTTAAAGTATAGCTTGATAAGTGTGTCACAACTGTGTGATAGAGGTAACCTTGTGGCTTTCACTTCCACAAAATTCTTTGTAATTTGCCTTACTACTGACAAGAGTTTTTTGCAGGGAAGGAGAGATAACAATATTTACATTGTAGATTTGTCAACTCTCTCTGAAAATGAACTCACTTGCTTAAGTTTGGAAATTAATGATCCCCTCCTTTGGCACAAAAGATTTGGTCATGAAAGTCTAGATCAATTAAACAAATTAGTCTCCAAGGACTTGGTAATAGGTCTACCCAATATCAAGTTCAAGAAAGACAAGGTTTGTGAAGCATGTGCAAGGGGGAAGCAGGTAAGATCATCCTTTAAACCTAAGAAAATGGTAAGTACTACCAAGATGTTGGAACTGGTTCATATGGATCCGTGTGGTCCAATAAGAGCCATGAGCAGAGGTGGTAAAAAATATGTAATGGTGCTAGATGATTATTCTAGGTTTACTTGGGTATTGTTTCTAACCTCTAAAGATGAAGCATTTGAAATGTTCACCGCTTTTATTAAGAAAACCCAAAAGAAATTAGGAAATCAACTGTCATCCATTATATCTGATCATGGAACTGAATTTGAAAATGTAAATTTTGCTGAATTCTGTGATGAATATGGAATAGATCACAATTTCTCTGCCCCTAGGACTCCTCAACAAAATGGGGTAGTTGAAAGGAAGAATCAAACCCTTGAGGATATGGCAAGGACTATGTTACCTTCCAGTAAACTACCTCAAAGCTTCTGGGCAGAGGCCATAAACACTGCTTGTAACATAATAAACATATGCATGACTAGGCCTCTTGTAGAAAAAACTCCCTATGAGTTAGTTAAAGGGATAAAACCAAACATATCCCAACTTAGGGCCTTTGGTTGCAAGTGTTATGTGCACAAAAATGGCAAAGACACCCTAGGGAAGTTTGAACCCACAAGTGATGATGGATTATTCTTGGGATATTCATCACATAGCAAAGCTTACAAAGTATTTAATAAAAGAACCCTATGTGTTTAAGAAAGTGTACATGTTGTATTTGATGAATCTAACACTCTTTCTAATTGACAGAAACATGAAGATAAAGCCATTGGATAGGTGAGAAAATAAACTAAAGTAACAATACAAGTCAAGGCTGCACCAAAGGAAGGAGCAGGTGATGGAACAGGTCCATTCACCCCAGGCAATGTGAAAGGGGGAACCAATCCAAAGAATCCTGCTTTTAATCGTGCTCCTCTAAAGTATGGCAATGAAGGAGAAACAAGCAAAGATCAGATGGTTGGAAGATCTTACAAGTATTTAAGTTCTCATCACATTGAGAACATCATAAATGATCCAACATCAGGAGTCAAGACAAGATCACAACTGAAAAATATATGTGCATTTGATGCCTTTCTGTCTCTTATTGAACCTAAAAATGTGAGTGAAGCTCTGCAAGATGCAGATTGGGTCAATCCTATGCAAGATGAACTCAATAAGTTTGAAAGAATTCAAGTTTGGCACTTGGTTCCAAAAGCTAAGGACAGGTCAATCATTGGAACAAAATGGGTTTTCATGAACAAATTGGATGAAGATGGAAATATTACAAAAAATAAGGCAAGGCTGGTGGTTCAAGGCTATAGTCAAGAGGAAGGCATTGACTATGATGAGACTTTTTCTCCAGTTGCTAGACTTGAAGCAATTAGGCTCCTCATAGCTTTTACAGCACATATGGAATTTACTCTTCATCAAATGGATGTCAAAAGTGCCTTTCTAAATGGCTATCTCAAGGAAGAAGTGTTTGTAAAACAACCTCCAAGATTCGAAAGCAAAGAATGTCCTAAATATGTTTACAAGTTAGATAAAGCTCTATATGGTCTCAAGCAGGCACCAAGATCTTGGTATGAGAGGTTGTCAAAATTTCTACTCGAGCATGGATACAAAAGAGGTAAAATTGACAGCACCCTATTTCTAAAAGAAAAAGGTAAAGATCTTCTTGTAGTACAAATATATGAGGATGATATCATTTTTGGGGCCACTTCAGATAAGTTGAGCAAAGAATTTGCAAAGCTAATGTGTAGTGAATTTGGAATGAGTATGATGGGTGAACTAACCTTTTTCTTAGGCCTACAGATAAAACAAAGCTACAATGAAACCATGATTCATCAATAGAAATATACAAAGGAACTAATCAAGAAGTTTAAAATGGAGGACTCTAAGGAAATAGATACACCCTATTGCTACTGCCACTAAATTAGAGGCTGATGAACCTAGTTCATTAGTTGATCAAAAATTGTATAGGGGTATGATTGGTTCACTCTTGTATCTTACTACAACTAGACCTGATATTGTTTTCAATGTAGGATTTTGTGCACGTTTTTAGTCTAATCCTAAATAATCCCATTTGACTGCTGTCAAAAGGATATTGAGATACTTGAAAGGGACCACTGAACTATGTCTATAGTACCCTAAAGGTAGTAACTTTGATCTAGTAGGATATGCTGATGCTGACTATGCAGGTTTTCTAGTGGATAGAAAAAACACTTCAGGTATGGCTCATTTCCTTGGTTCATGTCTTGTATCATGAGCTACCAATAAACAAAACTCAATAGCATTATCTACTAGTGAGACTGAGTATGTAACTATTGCTTCTTGTTGTGCTCAACTTCTGTGGATCAAGCAACAATTAGTAGACTTCGGTATCGAAGTAGGATGCATACCAATCTTCTGTGCCAACACTAGTGCCATAAGTATGACAAAGAATCTGGTTGATCATAAAAGAACCAAGCACATAGATGTCAGACACCATTTCTTGAGAGACAATTATGAGAAAAGGCTAATCTCTATAGCATTCTGTGCAACTGATAAGCAAATAACTGACATCTTCACCAAGGCTTTAGGTAGAGAAAATTTTGAAAGGAATAGGTTGGAGTTAGGGATGATTAAGATCACCTAAAAGAATCAGTTTAGAAAGCACATGAAAAAAAATAATTTTTTTGGGTAGGAGTTCTTAATTTGTGTGAATATTAGACTAATCACTACTCAATCTCATACTGTAAATATTATACTCGTGTGTCATGTGCTTATGAAATTCATTAATCTCTTACAAAATTTCTATTTTGTCATATGAGGCATATTCAAGAGAAGTATCATTTGAAGAACCCGGTTCATCAAAGTATGCTCATGAAAAGCTCAGGTACGTTTCTATTCTTCACACAATTAGAAAAATTTAATTATCCATTATGAGCATTAATCCTAGATATACCAAAAGTCCTAAATACTATCCGTTGTAACATTGAACCAATTCCATTGAAACTAGAATTCCAAATTTAACGAAAACCTTACTTAATTCCTAGCCATTAATTCTAATACATAAGGAGACCAGAATTCTAGCTGGATTAGACCTCTAAGTGACCTCTGAAAAGCTGCAAAATCTGGGTAATTATTACCTTCTTTAAAACCCCCAAAACACTCTTCTATTCTTTATTCCTGAAAACACCTGAACTCTTCCTCCTTCGTGTCTACTACTCTCCAAAGCTTCTTCACCATAAAATTCACTTAGGGTTTCAGAATTCTACCAAAAATGACAAATACTCAAGATAACCCATGCACGCCACCACCCGTCTCACCCAACACATCATCTTCCACACTACCCGTTGAAAACCCTAAACCTAAATTTCATCGCCAGAAAATGCTGGCAAGAAAAACTGTAGCAACTGGTTCTTTAAGGAAACTCCTGAATGAAAAACTTCAATCGAGTCAAAGAAAGGCAAGTCCTGTAACTGAGTCCAACTCAAGCTCAGAATCTGATAATTCCATCAGCACAGGAGAAAGTGAAGAACCAAGGTCTTCTATTAAGACAAAAAATCAGGAAACTCGACAGGAAGTTGATACATGCTATGTGTTTACAGATGTGGTGCAAAGGGAAGAAAATAGGTTTGTTCTGGTAGAGGCTGTTAGAGATATAGGTGGGGGTGAGTTTGAAAAATTGAAAAAGAAGAGGAAGAAGGAGATGTTATCCATTTGTGGGAACGAGGGAGAATGAGTATCAAAATTAGGGGGAAGTGGATCAGGGGAGGCAGCTGAGGGGTTGATAAATTTGAGCAAAGGGCAAGATGAACCTGGTTCATCTAAAGAGGAGACTTTGGCTGATCTACTAAAGAGAGTGGGGTCAAGTTATGACCCAAAGAAAATAAAAGCATCATCACAAACAACCCGTGTGGTAGCAGAACCATCCAAGAAAAGCAAGAAATCACCAACCAAGTCTACTATTAGGATTAGGGCTACAAAAAGTAGAGTTAGATAGAGTGAAGAGGAATTAAAAAGATCATTGGAGGAAAGCAAGAAAAAGAAGAAAGAAAAAGGGAAAGAAAAGATTGGGCAGAGTTCAGAAGCTATTGTCGAAGAAGAGAAACAAGAGCTGAGTAGGTCCATCTAGATGATAGTCCCACGGTGAAAATTCCAGTTGCAAAGTCCAAGGGAATCAGGACTTCTGTCAAAAGGTCTACAAAATCAGTACCTGCTGAATCTACTCTTGCCAAAAGAACAAGATTAGCTGGAATAGGGAAGCAAGTCAAGACAACTGAACAAGATGATGAGTGGAGGAGTGAGTAAGAAGAGGAAGAATCTGAAAAAGAACTAGACAGGTATGCCATGTTTGGCAAAAGAAATATCTTGAAGGGAAGACAGCTCAGGGACCTGGAGGAGCCAGGGATGATAAAGCTTATGTCTGCTTTAGAAGCTCAAGGATGGAAGAACATGGATCTTCAAATGGATGGGAAGTTGGCTAGAAGTGAACTTATTGAGTTTATGGCAAATGGAACAGTCAAAATGGGGTAGTGACTAGCAAAGTGATGGGTGTAAAGGTAATATTTGGTACAGTGAAGCTGGGCAAGATCTTAGGCATCCCTAGTGAGGGATATGATGATTATACAAGGCAGAGGTGGCCTTGCCTAGAAGGATTGCCCACTGATCTTTAGATTACCAGAAACTTTTGTGACACTGCATCAGAGGAAGAAGTGCCTGAGGCCAGAGTTGTTCAGAAGAGTGAAATGAGGCTAGATCACAAAGTGTTCTTCGAATTTGTGAACAAATGTCTTCTACCTAGGCAGGAAAGGAGACATATAGCAAATTACATGGATTTGGTCCTCATGCAATGTCTGAAAGATGGAAAGCAAATCAATTGGCCTACCTTCATTGTAAAACTACCTGACAGGGTGCTCAATGGATCAAAAGCTCATGCCATTCCCTATGGATTTATCTTGACAACTGTGCTTGAAAGATTAGATGTTCCTCTGAAGAAGTGGGAAATGGCATCTAGCAAAGAACACTTTGGTAGTAAGATACTTCAAGCCTGTAATTATCTGCTCAGCAAGCTCTAGTTAAACCTGGTTCATCCGCAAAAACTCCTGTGAACAGCAAGGTCATAGCTTTAGTTCAGGAGGTTGGAGCTAAGGATGCTGAAATAGCAAGGCTTCAGGAAAGAGTTGTTGAATTGGAGGGAGAGAGAAATGGGTTGAGAGCTCAACTTACAAGAGAAAAGGAGAAAAATGAAGCAAATGCTCAAACAAATGTTGAACTTGCTACAAACCCAACCCTCTTGCTCTTCTAAACCTTAGCTATTCTACCTTAATGTGTACCAGGCAAGCCCCTCAGTGACCCAGTTTGGGAGTTTCTTTTAGATAATTCTATCTTTGTTTTTTCTCATGGTTGGATAATTTTGTTTTTATTTTTGTCGAATGCACTGTAGAACTACCTGCTTATTAATGAATGATATTTATCTTGTCCTTGTTAAATCTGATCTTTATAGTTATTTTTTTGGGTTGAGTTAACTAAAGCATGTGTTCACGTGCATTTGCCCCAGTGGCCATGAGTATTGATTAACTGATTGATTTCATGTTATTTATGAAACTTTTCGATGATGCCAAAAGGGGGAAGATATGTGCTTAAAATGTTTTATCTGAACAAGTGATGTTTATGACCTAACTTAAATCTAGTTCTTTATGAAAAATTGAATTCTCTAAAAATTCAAAGTGTTGATATTTTAGCCAAGATTCATAGGTTCTATGATTACTAATAGCACAAAGTTTGTCATCATCAAAAAGGGGAAATTTATTGGTTATGTTTTGAAGATTGACAAATGAACATAAGAAGAAGGACCTGGTCCGTCTTGAGAAACACAGTTCACTCATAACAATTGCACATGGAAGGCACGTGAAGAAGATATGTACTGAAGCGTGTGCAATAAATATCTTCTGAAGATAATCGAAAAGGTTGCATTGAGTTCTAAGAGGAATAGTCCTCTTGAGATAAGAGAACACAGCCTAAGTTATAAGGATGGGAGTTAGTAGTAGTTAAGGACTAAAATTGACAAAGATAAGCGATAGAGTCTTGATCAAACTCTAATTGCATATCTATTTAATTAACTCAGTTGTTCTTTTTTACAGTGATGCACATAAGCAGAAGTAAAGCATATTTGAGAGAAAAAAGAATCGAGTCTATTTTGCAAGCAATATATGCTAGATACAAGTGTGCACATCTGAAGCTACATGAACTAAGATAGAAGAACCAGTTTCATCATTGTGTTTATTCAAAATCTAGTTCAATTGTAGTAGGTTTTCATATTGTACCTTTCAACTTTTATAGAAGCAATTGTAATAGGTGCATTGAGTATTAAAGTTAGAGTTAACTAGAAGGTGTCGCAACAGTTGAGGCTGTGTGCCACACTAGGATTAGAGTTAATCCTTAGGTTTACAAAGTGTCTTTGTAAATATAGTTTTTGGCTCAGTGATTTTAGTGGAGTTTGGGAAAATCCTACTGAGTAGTAGGTCGTAGTTTTTTTCACCTTTTGAGCCATGTGTTTTCCACGTAAAAATCTCTGTGTACTTTACTTTCAGCATTTATTATTCCGCAAACTGATGTAGTTAGAAAACCTAGAAGAACCAGGTTCTTCTAGTGCGAAAATTAGGAAGCACACAAATCACCCCCACCCTGTCACGACCCCAAATCCAGTCGTGATGGCGCCCAGCACACTTCTAGGCCAGCCTGACCAATTAACAACCATCACGGAGCCATAAGCTCACTTTATCCAATTTAAGCATAACAGAATAATTCAACCAGTGATAGATATATTAAAAACAGGGAACCAAGCCCAACACGTGCCAACTCCCATAGACCGAAGGGTCGAGAGTCATGAGCCTCTAATGAACATAGTGTAATAATGGTTTACAAGATACCAAGTGCGGAAAGAAATAGCAATACAGAATCAAATACACAGTAAGAAGGAATATCGGGTCCTGCGGACTCTGCAGCTACCTCAAATATCCTACAGATGTCGCCTCGCACAGCTACTGGATCACTGCAGAGAGGTGCCTGTATCTGCACACAAGGTGCAGGGAGTAAAATGAGTACTGACAGACTCAGTGGTAATAAGCAGGGGTAAGACAGCGCAGATAAGAAATTCGCAATAAAGCACTATGTAAAGTTGTAATCAAATACCCCGTCACAGAATCAATATCAACTGTACACGTACCAACCGGTACCAGCAAAACAGTATAACAGCTATCAGATGTAGCTAAATGCAATGCAATGCATGATATGACCGCTACGACGCGTAGCCCAATCCAATTCGGGTACCCGTGCTCACTGTGGGGGTTCAGACTCCGGAGGGGCTCCTACAGCCCAAGCACAATATCACTGCGGCGTGCAGTCCGATCCAACATATATACTGCTGCGGCGTGCAGCCCGATCCACTACCAGTCGGCTAATATGCAATTACAGCCTCGCAGGCTCAAAAGTTGTTTTTGAAAACATCTTTTATCATTTTTCAGTTGAGAATAGTAATGTCAAGTTCCAGAGATTGGAAATAGCATGATAACAGAAATAGCTACAGACTGGTAGTAACTAACATGTCAATAGGATAAGACAATGATAACGATCCTCGCGGGATCCAATAACTGGCTCACGGCCCACATGTATACTCAACCGCCCAAGAAGGGGGTTCCTCGGGTCAAGAGTGGCCATTATCACAATATATAATATGCAACCATCCGAGAAGGAGGTTCGACGGCTCAAGAATAGCCTAATATCATAACACCAGTATCAACAAGTCGGACTAAGCCATAGTCCCCAATCACAATCGACCCCGCACTCACATGAGAGTACGTGTCTCGCCGCTATACAACGTCACAAAGTGGTATACCGGGGTTTCGAACCCGCTGGTCATCACCCACATCTATTACTCACCTCAATACGGCGCGACGACTACTCCGCAATGCCCTTGCCATGAGAATCAAGCTCCGCACGCGTAGAATCTGATCAAATACAGTAGAAACACAACAAATTAGGCCAATGGGACGACACCCAATCAATACAACTCAATTTACATCAAAATTCCCAAAGTTGTCAAAACCCGACTTTCGGTACGCTTGTCGAAAAATTACAAAAGTCACATATTCGGAACCCTCATCTCGATACGAGTCTAGGCATATAAAATTTACCAAAATCGGACTCCATTTGCCCACTCAAATCGGTGTTTTTCTTCAATTTAGGCCTAGGGCTCAAACACACCTTTAATCTTCCATTTACAGGGATTTAACCGAAGATTTCATGTAAAAATGATGTAATTAAGCCACAAAACTTACCTCCAACGAAACCCCGATGATTTCCCAGCAATCTCCCGTCGATTTCTTCTCTTGGAAATCAAAAATGGAGGTTTTGGGTATTAAACCCGTGACTGGCCAGTTCTGGTTTTTAATTTCACTGCCAGGCACTTTAACCCTACGCGTTCGCGATGTACCTCACGCAAACGCGATGCCTTGATCCTTTCCTTCATCGCGAACGCGACATGATGTCACGCGTCCGCGAAGGCCAACTCCCCAACTCCGGATTTTTACTCTACGCGAACGCGTCCCTGACCACGCGATGCTTCGCCTATTCCAGCTACGCGAACGCGACCCTAACCATCGCGAACGCGATGCTTCCCTTCCTTCTCTTACGCGAACGCGTGACTCCCTCTCGCGAACGCGATGACCACGATGACCAGCCTACGTGAACGCGGGCCTTGCCCTCGCGAACGCGAAGGCTTAAAATGTGCCCAGTGATCTGCAGATTCCAGCAGACCCTTTCTTGTTCCAAAGTGCCGGACAATGGTCCGGATTCACCCCGAGGCCCCCGGGACCCCAACGAAAACCACCAACATACCCCAAAACACGATACGAACTTGTTCCAATCATAAAAACACCATCATAAACATCAAAATCACCAATTACACACGGATTCAAGCCTAAGTTTCTTCAAAACTTCCGAATTGCACATTCCATCAAAAACCCGACCAAACGATGTCCGAATGACCTGAAATTTTGCAGGAACATCCAAAATCACCTAACGGAGCTACTGCAACTGTCGGAATTCCATTCCGACCCCCGGATCAAAATCTCACCTACCGTTCGGATTTCGCCAAAATTCAACCTTAGCCAATTCAAGCCTATTTCTACACGGGCCTCCAAATTCAATTCCGATCGCTCCCCTAAGTCACAAATCACCTTCCGGAACTAACCGAATCATCAGAATTCGAATTCCGAGCCCTCTAACCAAATAGTCAACTCCGGGTTGACTTTCCTTATTCAAGTTTCCTTCAAAAAGGCTATATGCCTCATTTTCAATCCAATTCACTCCTAACTCACCCGATAGACTCTAACACCGATATAAAATCATAAAACATGCAATTTCAACATAACGGGGTGGTAATTCCCGTGACGACGGGCCGGGTCGTCACATTCTCCCCCTCTTAAGCAAACGCTCGTCCTCGAGCGGGTCAAGAAACATACCTGAAGTCTCAAACAAGTGAGGATATTTGCTCCGCATCTCCCGCTCGATCTCCCAAGTGGCCTCCTCCACGGGTCGACCTCTCCACTGAACCTTAACTGATGCAATCTCCTTAGACCTCAATTTTCTTACTCGACGTCCCAAAATGGCAATAGGCTCCACATCATAGGATAGATCACCATCAAGCTGAATGGTACTGAAGTCTAATACATGAGACGGATCTCCAATGTACTTCCGGAGCATAGACACATGGAATACCGGATGAACGCTAGATAAGCTGGGCGGCAAGGCTAACTCATATGCCACCTCTCCAACCCTCCTAAGTATCTCAAAAGGACCAATGTACCTAGGACTCAACTTTCCTTTCTTCCCAAACCTCATGACACCCTTCATAGGTGAAACCTTCAACAATACTCTGTCACCAACCATGAAAGACAACTCTCGAACTCTACGGTCCGCATAACTCTTCCGACGAGACTGTGCTGTACGAAGCCTCTCCTGGATCAACTTTGCTCTATCCAGAGCATCCTGGACTAACTCAGTCCCTATCAATCTAACCTCACCAGGCTCAAACCATCCCACGGGGGATCTACACCGTCTGCCATACAATGCCTCATACGGGGCCATCTGAATACTCGACTGATAACTGTTGTTGTAGGCAAACTCAGCAAGTGGTAGGAACTCATCCCACGAACCACCAAAGTCAATCACACAAGCTCGCAACATATCCTCCGGAATCTGAATAGTACGCTCAGACTGCCCATCTGTCTGGGGGTGAAATGCTGTACTCAACTCAACCCTCGTACCCATCTCTCGCTAAAACGCTCTCCAAAACTGGGAAGTGAACTGAGTACCCCTGTCGGATATGATAGACACTGGGACCCCATGCAACCGAACAATCTCTCGAATAAAGATCGCTGCCAACCGCTCCGATGAGTAGGTAGTACTAACTGGAATGAAGTGAGCTGACTTGGTCAGTCTATCCACAATCACCCATATAGAATCAAACTTCCTCGCCGACCGAGGGAGTCCAGTAACAAAGTCCATGGTGACCCTCTCCCATTTCCACTCAGGAATAACAATGCGCTGAAATACACCATCGGGCCTCTGATGCTCGTACTTAACCTGCTGACAGTTGAGGCACCGTGCTACATGTCTGACAATGTCCATTTTCATCTTTCTCCACCAATAGTGTTGTTTCAAATCTTGATACATCTTAGCGGCTCCTGGATGGATAGAATACCGCGAGCTATGGGCCTCTTCCAGAATTAACTCACGAAGGCCATCAACATTGGGCACGCATATCCGGCCCTGCATCCTCAATACGCCGTCACTATCAATGGTGACATCTCTAGCATCATCATGCTGAACCCTTTCCCTCAGGACAGCCAAATGTGGATCATCATACTAGCGCTCACGAATACGAACATATAGAGATGACCGAGATACAACACAAGCCAATACCCTGCTGGGCTCCGAAATATCTAACCTCACTAGCCGATTGGCTAGCACCTGAACATCATAAGCAAATGGCCTCTCCTCGGCTGGAATATATGCCAAGCTCCCCATACTGACCGCCTTCCGGCTCAAAGCATCGGCCACCACATTGGCCTTCCCCGGATGATATAATATAGTAATGTCATAATCCTTAAGCAACTCAAGCCATCTCCGTTGTCTCAAATTAAGATCTTTCTGTTTGAACAAGTGCTGGAGACTACGATGGTCGGTATACACCTCACAAGACACACCGTACAAATAGTGCCTCCAAATCTTCAATGCATGAACAATGGCGGCTAGCTCCAAATCATGAACAGGATAGTTCTTCTCATGTGGCTTCAGCTGCCGAGAAGCATAAGCAATCACCTTACCTTCCGCATCAACACACAACCTATCCCCACTCTCGAGGCATCACGATAAACAGTATATGAACCTGAAGCTGATGGCAATACTAACACTAGAGTTGTGGTCAAAGGCTGTCTTGAGCTTCGAAAGCTCTCCTCACACTTATCCGACCACACGAATGGTGCACCCTTCGGGTCAATTTAGTCAATGAAGAAGCAATGGATGAAAATCCACGAACAAACCGGCGATAATATCCCGCCAAACCAAGAAAACTCCCGATCTCTCGTAGTTGAGGTCGGTCTAGGCCAACTCCGCACTGCCTCTATCTTTTTCTGATCAACTCTGAATACCATCACGAGACACCACATGTCCCGAAATGCTACGGACTCGAGCCAAAACTCGCACTTGGAGAATTTAGCATATAGCTTCTCCTCTCTCAATCTCTGCAACACAATACTCAAGTGCTTGAGCATGCTCCTCCCGACTACGGGAGTAGACTAGAATGTCATCAATGAACACAATCACAAATGAATCCAAATAAGGCCCGAACACACTGTTCATCAGATGCATAAATGCTGCTGGGGCGTTGGTCACAGCCCAAACGACATCACAAGAAACTCATAATGACCATATCGGGTCCTGAATGCGGTCTTCATAATATCCGAGTCCCTGATCTTCAGCTGATGATAGCCTGAACGAAGATCGATCTTAGAAAACACCCTCGCACCCCTGTAACCGATCAAACAAATCATCTATGCGCGGTAGAGGGTACTTGTTCTTCACTGTCACTTTGTTCAATTGCCTATAATCAATACACATTCGCATGGAACCATCTTTCTTTTTAACAAATAATACCGGCGTACCCCACGGGGACACACTAGGGCAGATAAAACCCTTATCCAGAAGCTCCTGAAGTTGCTCTTCCAGTTCTTTCAACTCAGCTGGTGCCATCCGATAAGGAGGAACGGATATGGGCTAAGTGCCCGGCACCAAGTCAATGCCAAAATCAATATCCCTGTCCGGCGGCATGCCCGCAGGTCTGAGGGGAATACATCTGGGAAGTCCCTCACAACGGGTACAGAATCAATGCTAGGAGACTCAGCTCCCACATCTCTCACAAAAGCTAAGTACGATAAACACTCTTTTTCAACCATCTTCTGAGCTTTTAAGAATCAAATAACACGGCTAGGGACGAAATCGGTCGAACCCCGCCACTCGATCTGAGAAATACCAGGAATGGCCAACGTAACTGTCTTAGCATGACATTCCAATATAGCATGGTACGGGGACAACCAGTCCATACCCAATATAACATCAAAGTCCACCATACCCAACAATAACAAATCTGCCTGGGTCTCCAGACCCCCAATAGATATAACACGGGATCTATAGACATGATCCACAACGATCGTATCACCCACGGGGGTGGATACATGAACAGATAAATCAAGACTACCATGAGTCGCACCTAAATGACGTGCAAAATAAGAGGACACGTAAGAATATGTGGACCCTGGATCAAATAGAACAGAGGCATCTGCATCAGAGGCAACTGCATCACGCCTGTCAGGAAGAGCATAGAACCATGCCTGGCCTCCACCAGATCTCTCCTCGCCTCTGGGGCGACTACGAGAAGACTCCTTGGGGCGACCACGAGAAGACTGACCTCCACCTCTACTAGACTGAGATGGTGCTGAAGATGAGGGCTGGTCCCTCTGCTTAGTCCTGTCCCTACGGAGTCGAGGGCACTGTGTCCTCATGTGTCCAAACTCACCACACTCATAACATGCACATGGTGCTGGAGAAGGGGACTGAAGGGAACCCCTCGCCGCAGAAGAACCCTGGGCTGAAAAAGTAGGTGATGCACTCTGGGCTGGGAGGGCACTAAGTGATGGCTGACCCTGCTGAAATCCCTATCGACCACGACCATAAGAACCTCCGTTCTGCTCTGGGCGGCCTGAATGAGAATGTCTAGATGAGCGACCTCTGCTCTGCTGGGAATGCCCTCTAGATGGAGCACCACTGAAAACTGCCAGAACCACGAGGCCTCTTGGCCTCCCGCTCCTCTCTCTCTCGGCGACGATCCGCCTCAATGGAGCGTGCCATATCAACAACCTGCTCAAATGATGATGACAAAACTCTCTCTCCGGTCATAAGAATGCGGATAGAGTAGTTGAGGCCATCAATGAACCTCTTGATCCTCTCCCTATCATTAGGGATCATCCATGTGGCATGCCTAGCCAACTGTGTGAATCTGAGCTTATACTGGGTCACAGACATGTCGCCCTGAACCAACCACTCAAACTGGCGACGTAGCTCCTCGCGACGAGACTGAGGTACATATTTCTCTAGAAAGAGAGTAGAGAACTGCTGCCATGTGAGAGGTGCTGCTCCTACAGGCCTACGCCTCTCAAACTCTTCCCACCAATCAAATGCGGGACCGGTGAACTGAAAGGTAGTAAATGAAACCCCGCTGGACTCAAGAATACCAGCCGTCCGCAACATCCTCCTGACACTTGTCCAAGAAACCCTGGGCATCCTCGCCCTCAACGACACTGAAATGGGGTGGCTGAAGTCTACCAAACCTCTCAAGACGACGCTGTTCGTCGTCGGGCATAACCTGAACCATATGCTCTGGAGCTGGAGCTGGTGCAGCTGGAGGAATAACCGGTGCAACCACCTGAGCGGGGAACGCCTCTGGCGTCTGAAGTCCTTGAACAACCTGCTCAGGTGTGCGAGCTGCAGGGGTCTGCTGACCACCCCCTGTCTGAGATGTCGCTACAGTAGCGGTAGCTGAAACTACCTGAGCCAAGCCGGAACACACCGATAATATCTGAGCAAGAGTCTCCTGAAGACCAGGAATAGCAATAGATACAGTCTGGCCCTGAACTGGGACTGCTGGAGCATCAACCACTGGGGGCTGCTCCTGAACTGGTACAACGGGCGGGTCAGCTGGCACTGCCTCAGCTGCTCTACCTCTACCTCTAGCACGACCGCGCCCACGGCCTCTAACAGGTGGCAATAGAGGTCGTCCACCTCGTCCTGATGCTCGTGTTCTCGCCATCTGTGAGAGAATAGAATATAGAAGTTCGGTTCTCGGAACAACAAGATCGCACGACAGAGTTCAAGAAAAGTGAAGTGTTTCCTAATGGTTCGCAGCCTCCCGAGGATAAGTACAGGCGTCCCCAAACCGATCCACAAGACTCTACTAACCGGCTCAAGACTCGTGAGGCCTAGTAAACCTAGGCTCCGATACCAACTTGTCACGACCCCAAATCCGGTCGTGATGGCGCCCAACACACTGCTAGGCCAGCCCGACCAATCAACAACAATCACGGAGCCACAAGCTCACTTTATCCAATTTAAAAATAACAGTGATAGATATATTAGTGATAGATATATTAAAAACAGGGAACCAAGTCCCAACACGTGCCAACTCCCATAGACCGAAGGGTCAAGAGTCATGAGCCTCTAATGAATATAGTGTAATAATGGTTTACAAGATACCAAGTGCTGAAAGAAATATCAATACAGAATTCAAAAGACAATAAGAAGGAAAATCGGGTCCTGCGGACTCTGCGGCTACCTCGAATATCCTATCGATGTCGCCTCGAACAGCTACCGGATCACTGCTGAGAGGTACCTGGAGCTGCACACAAGGTGCAGGGAGTAAAATGAGTACTGCCAGACTCAGTGGTAATAAACAGGGGTAAGACAGCGCAGATAAGAAATCCACAATAAAGCACTATGTAAAGTTGTAATCAAATACCCTGTCACATAATCAATATCAACTGTACCTGTACCAACAAGTACCAGCAAAATAGTATAACAGCTATCAGATGTAGCTAAATGCAATGCAATGCATGATATGACCGTGACGATGCGTAGCCCCGTCCAATTTGGGTACCCGTGCTCACTGTGGGGGTTCAGACTCCGGAGGGGCTCCTACAGCCCAAGCACAATATCACTGCGGCGTGCAGTCCGATCCAACATATATACTGCTGCGGCGTGCAGCGCGATCCACTACCAGTCAGCTAATATGCAATTACAGCCTCGCATGCTCAAAAATAGTTTTTGAAAACGTCTTTTATCATTTTTCAGTTGAAAACAGTAATGTCAAGTTCCAGAGATTGGAAATAGCATGATAACAGAAATAGCTACGGACTGGTAGTAACTAACATGTCAATATGATAAGACAATGATAACGATCCTCGCGGGATCCAATAACTGGCTCACGGCCCACATGTATACTCAACCGCCCAAAAAGGGGGTTCCTCGGGTCAAGAGTGGCCATTATCACAATATATAATATGCAACCATCCGAGAGGAGGTTCGACGGCTCAAGAATAGCCTAATATCATAACACAGTATCAATAAGTCGGACTAAGCCATAGTCCCCAATCACAATCGACCCCGCACTCACATGAGAGTACGTGTCTCGCCGCTATACAGCGTCACAAAGTGGTATACCGGGGTTTCGAACCCGCTGGTCATCACCCACATCTATTACTCACCTCAATACGGCGCGACGACTACTCCGCAATGCCCTTGCCATGAGAATCAAGCTCCGCACGCGTAGAATCTGATCAAATACAGTAGAAACACAACAAATTAGGCCAATGGGACGACACCCAATCAATACAACTCAATTTACATCAAAATTCCCAAAGTTGTCAAAACCTGACTTTCGGTACGCTTGTCGAAATATTACAAAAGTCACATATTCGGAACCCTCATCTCGATACGAGTCTAGGCATATAAAATTTACCAAAATCCGACTCTATTTGCCCACTCAAATCAGTATTTTTCTTCAATTTAGGCCTAGGGCTCAAACCCACCTTTAATCTTCCATTTACAGGGATTTAACCAAAGATTTCATGTAAAAATGATATAATTAAGCCACAAAACTTACCTCCAACGAAACCCCGATGATTTCCCAGCAATCTCCCGTCGATTTCTTCTCTTGGAACTCAAAAATGGAGGTTTTGGGTATTAAACCCGTGACTGGCCAGTTCTGGTTTTTAATTTCACTGCCAGGCACTTTAACCCTACGCGTTCGCGATGTACCTCACGCGAATGCGATGCCTTGATCCTTTCCTTCATCGCGAACGCGACATGATGTCACGTGTCTGCGAAGGCCAGCTCCCAACTCCGGATTTTTACTCTACGCGAACGCGTCCCTGACCACGCGAACGCGATGCTTCGCCTATTCCAGCTACGCGAACGCGACCCTAACCATCGCGAACGCGATGCTTCCCTTCCTTCTCTTACGCGAACGCGTGACTCCCTCTCGCGAACGCGATGACCACGATGACCAGCCTACGCGAACGCGGGCCTTGCCCTCGCGAACGCGAAGGCTTAAAATGTGCCCAGTGATCTGCAGATTCCAGCAGACTCTTTCTTGTTCCAAAGTGCCGGAAAATTGTCCGGATTCACCCCGAGGCCCCCGGGACCCCAACGAAAACCACCAACATACCCCAAAACACGATATGAACTGTTCCAATCATAAAAACACCATCTTAAACATCAAAATCACCAATTACACACGGATTCAAGCCTAAGTTTCTTCAAAACTTCCGAATTGCATATTCCATCAAAAACCCGACCAAACGATGTCTGAATGACCTGAAATTTTGCAGGCACATCCAAAATCACCTAACGGAGCTACTGCAACTGTCGGAATTCCATTCCGACCCCGGATCAAAATCTCACCTACCGTTCGGATTTCGCCAAAATTCAACCTTAGCCAATTCAAGCCTATTTCTACACGGCCTCCAAATTCAATTTCGATCGCTTCCCTAAGTCACAAATCACCTCCCGGAACTAACCGAATCATCAGAATCCGATTCCGAGCCCTCTAACCAAATAGTCAACTCCGGGTTGACTTTCCTTATTCAAGTTTCCTTCAAAAAGGCTATATGCCTCATTTTCAATCAAATTCACTCCTAACTCACCCGATAGACTCTAACACTGATATAAAATCATAAAACATGTATTTACAACATAACGGGGTGGTAATTCTCATGACGACGGGCCGGGTCGTCACACACCCCTTGTGTAGTATTGACATATAGAACATCAAAACCCGAGGTTCGAACCAAAATAAATTCACCCATATCCCCAAGAGCTCAAATATATAATTTATTTTAAGATTCGACCCCAAATTGGAGTTGAATTGCCCAAAATTCTAAAAAACCTAACTCTACCCAAAAGGCCTAACTTCTACTTCGATTTTATATTTTTAGGCCTAGAATTTAGTGATCAGTTGATGAAATAACGAGGAAACGATATTAACATTACTTACCCAAAGAGTTATGGAGGAAGGGGAGCTTGGAACTCCTCAATGGAGGGTGGAGAAGAAAGGTCCGTGTGAGAAAACAGTAAAAATTATGAAGTGGACTATTCTGGTTTTATTAAAAATCATTGAAGCAATTTGTTCTACGCATTCGCGATGAGGAAATTCTGGGAGCTATCGCATTCGGGATTAGGCCTATACGAACGTGAAGAAGGAATGAAGGGGGGTCTTGGGTTCTCTACGCGAACGCGGGATACCATCCGCGAACGTGATGAAGCTATGCGATCGCGTGACCTTGGACGCCAACGCGAAGGAGAACCTAGCAGAACTACGCAAACGCAACCTGGGAGGACGCGAACGGGAAGGGTAAAAGAATTTGAGCTATGCGAACACAAGCCGAGTGCCACATTCGTGAAGAGGAAAAGCTGTCTACAACAAACCATATTTTCTGATGCATTTTCAAGTGCAAAAACATCCTGAACAACCCCCGAAATCACTCCCGAGCCCTTGGGGCTCCCAACCAAATACACACACTAACTCAATATCATCCTACGAACTTGCTCGAGTGATCAAATCTCTAAAATAATATCAAAATCAAAGAATCAAACCCCAAAACTCATAAATTTCATTTCGAAGTTCATAACTTCCAACTTTAGCTATTTAGGTCCAAAACACGTCAAACGATGTCCGATTTCGACTAAATTTCACAGAAAGCGCTTAACACATATTTAAGACATGTACCGGGCATCGGAACCAAAATATGAGCCCGATACCTATATTTTCTAACTCATTTTTATTCTCATTTTTCCTTAATAATTTCAGAAAATAATTTAACAAAAAAATTCTTTTACCGAGGTTCTGGACCTCGGATTTCGACTTTCGGACACATGCCCGAGTCCCATATTTTTCTACGGACCTTTCGGGACCGTCACATCATAGGTTCGGGTCCGTTTACCAAAAATGTTAACCAAAGTCAACTATATCAATATTAATATCATAATTCTTCAATGTTTTCACAAAATTAATATATTTCAACATAAAAAAATTTCGGCTTCACGTCCGGACTGCGCACAAAATTAAGGCAATCTAAAGTGAGGTTTCCAAGGCCTCGGAAGCGTGAAAAAAGGAAATAATACGGTGATGACCCTTTGGGTCGTCACAGAGAAGGTTCTAAAAATTGGGAAAATGATAACTCTAGGATTTTTCAATCTTGTCTCTAACCCTTAGTATCCCTAGTTGTTAATCTACTTCTTTAATTTATTATTTAGTTAGTTAGACATAAGAATCTTAATATTTATAACTTAAGAATTGTTCGAGCTTGTCTTCTTAGTGATTTTGAATAGTTATAGCAAAACCTTAATTCTCTGTGGGATTCAACTTCGGACTCTTAGAACCAGATTATATTTGCAGCGATCGCTTATCCTTTTTAGGACTAAAGTTCGGGCGTGAACACTTTACTAAGCCTCAACTCATCCACAATTGTGACTGGGGGTGTGTTAGGTGTGGAGGAAAATCAAAGATAATTTTTTTATTTTCTTATGTTTGATTGACTTAAATGTTTTGAAAAGTACTTCCTTGCGAACAGATTTTCCACTAATTTTAAAAAACTTCTATAACAAACGGAAAACATTTAACAAAACCCTCATATTGAAGATTTCAACTATTCTCTCCCCACTTCACACCCCTCCACCACTATCATACTTACATCCTCTTGTTGTCCTCCCCCTCCCCCCTCTCCTCGGACCTCCCTTACTTCTTGAAGCGAGCTATTTTAAATTTCAAAGGAGCGGCTGGTAGCTAAAAAAAAGTCCTCGCTTCCCCCCATCCCCCCACCCACACACACATACACCACCCTGCTACAGTACCCTCTCGCATATATAACACACCCAAAACCTAACCACACACCACATCCCCAATCCCTCGTCCCACACCTTCCACCATGAATTCCTCGACGTCCACCACAACCCATGAATTCGCATAAATTATAATGCTCTTGAGACCATTATATTTTTAATTTACTAACCAAATACTAGAAAAAAAAGTAATAAGGTCACTTATTTCTACGAAAATATTTTCTCTTCGTATAAAATACAGCATAAGCCTATCATGTGATTATCAAGCAACAACTTACTTTGATTACAATGGTTCAATCGAGTTATCCTTACATTGGTTTTATATACACCCAAAACCTGACCGCACACCACATCCCCAATCCCTTATCCCACACCCTCCACCATGAATTCCTCGACGTCCAACACAACCCATGAATTCGCATAAATTATAATTCTCTTGAGACCATTATATTTTTAATTTACTTACCAAATACTAGAAAAAAAAGTAACAAGGTCACTTATTTCTAGGAAAATATTTTCTCTTCGTATAAAATACAGCTATCATGTGATTATCAAGCCACAACTTATTCTGATTACAACGGTTCAATCGAGTCATCCTTACATTGGTCTTACATATTTTAAATATTGCGCGTGTTTCTTATCTTAACAAATTATTTTTTGTAAGAAATTTACATATATTTTTAAATTATATTTGAATTATAAAATAAAATGTAAGCTTCTCAAATTGATGAATATTGATCCTATATAGGTAACTAAAAAAAAGGAAAAAAACTTTATTCATGGATGTCCTCAACCATTATTCAATATATTCACCCCTAAAAATTATTCTAATTTTATAATTTTATTAGCTGAATTACACAAGTTATTATGCTTCTGTTGTAGTTTCAATAAAGCACATAACACTTGAAGATTTAAAAAGATTTCTAAAATATTTTTTGTAAGTTATTGTCAAGTTCATTCAAGAAGAAAAAGATATGATTATTCAATTGTAATTTTATTATGTTTCTTTGAAGATTTTCAAATAACATAAATTAAAAAATTGAATGTTATTTCTTCTTTGTATCCCTTCGAAGGTGTCAATATTGCCCAATCAATTAGGTTTTAATTGATAAGATAAGAAGAAAACGAAAATTTATAAGTTACATAACTTTGTCGAAATATATGCGCAAAAAAAGAATTACTAACCATGAAATTTAATAGATGAAAAAAAATTGAAATTTAATAGGACAAACAAATTATAGTGAAAGGTTTATTGAATCCATTGATTGTGTATGTACATATTGATTTAGATATTTTTTTTATATATAGTCTCCATTTTGAAGATCTATTCGTTAGTACTTTCTACATAGTTTAAATAAGAAAAGCTTTAATAAGTAAATTTTTAATTAATTTGAAGTCCTGAATATTAATAAAATATTTAAATTATATTTTATTCAGTATAAAATTTATCTTTATAAGTAAAATGTCAATTAACTATTTTAAAGAGATTTCGTATTTTTATAATATAAATTTAGGCTTGTACGGTTTAATATGATTAAATATGCTATCAAATAATTATTTTAGGTACTTAATTGAACACGAGTTGATTATATGCATGATTGTAATAAGAATTTTTAATTCATGTTTAGTTATAAGAGAACGAAATAATTTTCATTTAGATGTTCTTGTATTAAATAATGTTAATTTAATATTTGAGTTGATGTCTATTTCAGTTTAATTAGAAATTCTCTTTCTAGTCTTGGTCTATAAGTATTACATCAAGTATGGATTTTTAATTAGCACAATTTATTTAAGCTAAAATATTAAGCTTCTTACCTAGTTTAATAACGATAGATTTAATATGCAAATTAAAGTCCTAAATATTATGAGAGTAAATTAAATTACTATTTTATCTATTATGAAAACGTTTTTTTTAAGGGTAAAAAAGTCTTGCTAAGGGCCTTCGTGCTTTTAAATGATAAGTTACTTGCGCTGATTGTGTAATTATTTTTTATACGAGTTTAAGTTTTATGCATTAAAGTTATACAAAATATTTACATAATCAAATATATCTATTAGATAAATTTAGGTAAATCTCTTATAAGTACTAATATTAATAACTGAGTAAAGATAATAACTATTCTGCTATCATATATTAAAATACTTTACTATACCAATATATATATATATAACAAAAATTGACTTTTTTATGTAGCCTCTGTGTGCTCTTATTAATGAATTAATGAAGGAAAAAGGTAAGAATTGTTGGGCATAAAGAGTCTGCAATGAATAAGAGAGCATGTCAGATTGTGAATATTGCATGGCTATTAATAGTCGACTATTTATTTTTCTATTAATAGGACCATCCCCCTATGTTAGTCATGCATATAATAAGAGCATAGAAAAAGAAATTGCATTAAACTAACGGTACAAATCAAATTTATTCCATTAATTTATTTCTAAACTTGTTGGTGGGTCGGGTATTACAGATGGATAAAAGAAAAATAACTTTTATTACAAATATTTATGTATTTTAAAATTTGTTATTTAAGAGATCAAATATTAAAGTTCGACTTGTGCACACATTTTCATTAACTATGTATTAATTACATCAAAATGTAAACTCCTACTTTATTTATATTTCACTGCTTGCCCATGACGTTTATAAAGCAACCGCAATCTCTTTTTAGCCGGTTATAACGCCCCTAATTTAGAACTTGGGGTCAGACTATGCATAGATTGAGATTAGTCTATTAATTGAACCATAAATATTCTACACTGGAAGGGGCATGAACAGGGGCGGCATCACTGCCGGTTCGACAGAACTCAATAATTTTGGCCCAAATAATATATTTATGTTAAAAATCCATTTAATGCGTTATAATGGCCAGTCTAGTGCATAAGGTATTATGCGTTTACACATGGTTCGAGCAGGTGCGAAGCCATACTATAGTTAGAGTAGTCAATTGACCACCCTTTATCAGAAAATTATACTGTGTATATAGGAAAATATTAGGTTTTAGAGTTATGATGCAAGAAAGAATTAGGCTGCCTGAGAAGAGTGGTACTCGACACTTGCGGAGGCGTACCTTATCGTTAGAGTTAGTTGGAGATAATAAAAAAATATATGAAGATTCATTGTTATACTTTAGTCCTCTTAAGTTTTAGGTTATGTTTTTATTATTAGCAATTGAGTCAGTAATTTCTTTGTTCCATGACACTTTTGGTTCTCGACAATACTGTCAGTTGTAGTGATGTACGACCTTTATCCCTTTGCAGTGGTCCTACAGGGAATATTCCTCTATATAGTGTAATTCTCTACACTTTTGGCAGGTTATCAATGAAAAACAATATTAGTTAACCCTAGCTTAGCTTTATCTTAGCATTATCTCTCTTCTTTTTCAATTTTTGCTACTGTTCCATTGCCTTTTGGCATCATTTGGTATCAGAGCACTATCTTGAGCTATGTGGAATATAACAATGGCAAATATGGATGAGATTAAATCTATGTTCGACAGAATGACTGTCGAGATAGCAAATTTCTCGGTGAGGCAGACTCAACTTGAGAATCAACATGAAAGGGCCTTCGTAGAGCTGAAGGAGTCAATTGATGCTGTGAAGAGGTATGATCGAGGAAAAGGTATAAAAGACTTGGATGGAGGAGGCGAGATCTACACCCCTACAGGCAATCCTGCTGTGTGGGTACATGGTGGTGTTACCCCAAATCAATTTTCTCCAGGTGCCTATCACTTGGGGTTTGGACCTTTGCCTCAATTTCAAGGGCCTAGGGAGATTTCTTCTCCCCACAGACCTACCTTTACAGCTCTTGTTCACAGACATTCTACTGTTGCTAGCAACAATGGAGGGGGGGTATGCTCAAGGGCAAACCTCAGATGGACAAAATGGTGGTGGTGAACCTACACCTACAGCTCAAAATTCAACTGCAACATCACCATGAGGAACAAATCTGACCAGGATGACTAAGCTGGAGTTTACTCATTTCAATGGCATCAACCTTATAGCTTGGCTCTGTAAGGTAGAATAATTCTTCTCACTGGATGAAGTTGATTCTAGTCAAAGGGTTAAGGTGTCTTCTATACTTTTTGATGACATATCTATTGAGTTGCATCTTGCTTATTTGAGAAGTATATCTCATTTACCTTATCCTAGTTGGGAAGAATATGTGTATGCTCTCATAGATAGGTTTGGGGCTGAGTATGCTGATCCAATGTCTGAGCTCAAGCTAGTAAGACAAGTAGGAGTGGTGGAGGACTACCAAAAGGAATTTGATAGAATCATGACTAGGCTGCATATTCTCCCTGAATATGCCATTAGTGCTTTTATCACTGGTCACAAACCAGCGATTGGATTTACTATGAAGAACCATCGACCCTTTTCCCTACCCCAAGCTTACTAATTGGCTAGAAATACTGAGGCTCAAGTGAATGCTCAATTGAAGATGACTAAGTCCACACTGTACAGTGGAGGGTCCTCTCAAACTAGGGGCAATACTTATGGATCTTATTCAAAAGGTGGTTTCCCTAAAAAGGATGGGAATATGCTTAAAAGAGAGGCTGTTGCTAACTGGAACAAATGGAATACAATGGAGCTAACTACAGCTGAAATGAATAAAAAGAGGCAGAATGGATTATGTTTTTTTTTATGATGAGAAATTCTTC